>JAJKFI010000032.1:10486445-10548036 GCA_029204185.1 Lerista edwardsae
TGATCGGCAGTCCGCCTGTTGTGTCACGCCACGTTCCGCCGCTTTCCCGCACGCCCCGGTGGGCGGGAAAGCGGCGGAACGCGGCGTGACGCAACGGGCGGACTGCCGATCAAACGTAAGTCCCGCCCAGCGTACCGGCTGGATAGCCCTACTGGGCACACATCTTTTGAATTAGTTGGAAGGCCCCAAATCAGAGATACCAATGGCACTGGAAGGAGATTTAAATGCTAAACCAGCGATTGTGAATTGCCATTTTCTGGAGTGCTCAAAATGTCTACATTGAGGGCCATGGTCAAAATACTTTACCAATGTTCAGTGAAACTTAAGCTATGGCCTCCACTAACCAAGCTGACACTGGTGTCCTATTCCAGCTGCAGAACTTAAAATACCTGGATTTATTTTAATTACTTTTCCATGCTTACAAAAAAAGAAGATAATCGCATAATGCGTATGTGTGTGAGTGGAGGAAAATGCTTTGGTGCTGTTGGTCACATTTGCAGACAAGCACACACTCCAAATTGACAACATACGGTCTGACTGTGATAGCCTCCATACATCAAACCAATGTGTCTCTCCAGTGATTCATGCACATATCAGGATAACCGCAGCCTTGGCAGACATGAGATTTCCTGCCCAGGAATATAAAAGCTACAGAGGAACAAGCCTTGGCAAGAGGACCGCAACACAGCGGAGACCAATCTCTCTCACTCACACCCTCTCCCCTTCTAATATAATACGGAGAGCGAGAGCGAGAGATTACTGACATAGTATAAAATTGTACCAAGGCAAAGGTTTTTAAAGGATGTTAGTGCAGGCCTCAGATCAAAACCTCAGTTTCCAAAGTGCAATTACACTGAAGTCAATCAAATGCAATCCACATAGAAAGGAATAGTAGGCTCCAAGCAATGAATTAATAGAGTTTGGTCCTCTGTTTTTGGGTAGCAACGCCACACTATTTTCCCAAATGCATAATTTGAGGTGACAGGCAGAGTTGTGCCAGGCATGGAGCGCTGTGCTGACTCTGCTGAAGTCTGGCCAGAACGTTTCCTCTGCTGGCACCTGGAATGTTTTGACAAAGCAATTGCCTTATGGCACTAGGGCTATACATGCAAGACAGAAATGATTGGAGGGAGTGCAGCATTTAATGTTTTATGGATCTAGAGGACGGAAAGCATTTCCTTTCTCATGCCATACTTGTTCCTGGAACCCAGGCCCCCTCAGAATCTCTTGCGTTTGCACATTTGAAATGGTAATGCCACAAGGAACATGGCAGCATCCTGCCAGGAACTGCCAGGGCTGAAACCAGGAACCAGTTTGCATCCTCTGTTCTGTGTGGTGAGACACCAGGACTGTTGGCTGGACTCTTTCCCAGGCGGTGTTCTGTTCCTAGACTCTGGAATGATTCCACTCGCACAGGCTCGCCATTGACTCCCTCTACCCAAGAAGGACCATAAAGGCTTCCAGGTCAGGCAGGACTTTGGCTCAGTGTGGTGAAGGGAGCAGAGGGCAATATGACTTCCTTCTTGAAAGATGCTCATGCATGTGCTATCAAGCATCTCAAAACAAAAACACACAGAATAGTTCTTACTGAAACTCTAAGCCAGTGGTTCCCAAACGTTTTCGACTGGCGGCTCCTTTGACTGACTGGGCCATTGGCTGCCGATCCCCATTAGGGCTAAAATCCTATACATTGTATAGGGTGGCAGATTTTTCGTGAAGATTCTGCTGCTAGTTTCCACGGCTCCCCGGGGAGTCACGGCTCACGGTTTGGAAACCACTGCTCTAAGCCATCAGGCGCAATGTGCCATCTCTGTGCCAATCTCTGTTCATCTCTGTGCCAATGTACATTTTAGAGCTCAGTTGTGCGTATTAAAAGGGATGCAAACTGGGTTTCGAAACACACAGCCAGGTGCAAGTAGGTAATGGGGAAAAAATGATTTCATTCTCAGGCATCAACAATAAAGGAAAAACGAGACCATTACAAAGTCTAATACGTAGTGTAAGGTATAAATTGAATATAATATGGTAAGGGATACATCCAAAATGTTCATATGGTTTTTGATACAAATGGTTATTTCAGGTTTAGGGATATGCAAATACCACACGGTGCCTGGCAAAGCTTGAATTACACATACATTCTGGCCTCTCGGGAAGGCACAACACTAGCATCATCAATTATAGTAGCTTTTTAGCATTTTCCACGAATGATTGCCTTTTATGTTACCTTTTTGTATGATACATCAAAGTCCCCTGAAGCAAAAGGAGATACAAAGCAGGAGTGTGACGTGATTGCTTTGGGCTGGAAACTGAGCCTGCTGTTCAACTTTCTTTCCCCTGATCCAAGGATGCAAGAAATAGAGCCGAAATTTAATTCAGCATCTTAGATGTCAACATCAGTTTATGAAGGGCCATTCAGTGAATAGAAGACAAAGCAAAAGTGCTCTAGGATACGTTTTGTTGTGGGAGTCAGAAATAATCAAATCAAGAATAACTTGGGATGGGTCTTAATAAATAGAGGAAATCCCCACATTGCTAACACTCTTCATCTGAGAAGTTTCTGCTTAGCCATTAGTGTAGCTACAGGGGGTGGCATGGTAAATAATGCAGGTGCTGCAACCCTCTGTGTTCATTTGTTCATTTGCTGCAACCCTCTGTGCTTTCATTTGGAAACTCTTATACATTCACAAGCACGGTCATCAAGATGGACACTTCTTTGGTTGACATTTCTCTGCCAGTTACAATGAGAGAGCCTTACCCAGTAACTTAAGATTCTGTTAAAGCTCAGGAGATATAACTGAGGTGCTGATGTCACATTTTGAAGGCTGGAAACAAAGGATGGCTTTAATATTAGAGGCCTTTTTTCTTTTTTCTTTTTTTGGAACCAGGAAAGGCTTCTATTTGGATTATTTAAAACTAATGTCAGGTTACACTCAAGGCTAAAAAACCCCATAAAGCTGAAATGGAATTTGGTGAGCCAGGGTATGAAAATGACAAGAACCGCAGCTATTTGTTAAGAGTGAGAGTCCCAAAAGTTAATTAAACACATACCCAAATCTCTGAGGACATTTATCTGGCTAAGCACATGTGTAAAATAAATCGTCCTTAGCTACACTATGATCCAAATGATGTTGGCACTGAGCAGAGGGAAGGATGTCTATATTTGATGCATGGAGGGCAAGGGGAGGCCTCTGCCAGGTTTTCTCTCACTTCAGAAAAATTGCTATAATCTGGCTGCCCTGTTTCTCCCTTAAGTTTTGGCACAGCTGGATCATTAGCTAGGGATGTCAGTTATTGAGGAATCAAGATGTGGGGTGGAGAGAGGATGGAACCAGAGGCAGGAGTAGGAAGGAGCAGGGCAGTGGCATTCCTACGGGGAGGGGGCAAAACACTAAGTGTTGCAGAAGGCTGAGAGCCTTTGTAATGTGGGCCCTCCCTCTTATCTTCAGAGCCATTCGCGGCTCAGAGAAGCAGCTTGGAGGCTTTGCTCTCTGAACCATGAATGGCTCTGGAGGGAAGTGGGAAGGACCGCATTACACAGGAGCTCCTGCAACTCTTGCAACGGTGTTTTGCCCCCCCCCCCGAAGAACACCAGTGGAGGGGGAAATCTGTTGGTCGACATGCACACTGGATCTTATTGCCTCTTTTCAAAACGTCTCCATCTCTTTTGTCTCCTTGGACATATGCCACCAAAATAGCGTATGTCCAAGGAGATCCATAGGCTGCCTTATGTGGAGGTAAATAAAAATGCTTTACTTACCCCCCGCTTGCCTTCTAGTCACTCCCTCACCCCACCATAGAATGCAGTTTGTGCCTATAGCATGGGAGGAAATAGGATTGGGCCCTTTTTGTAACTGAAATTTATTTTCCAATTTTTGTTTTTACCCAGCCCATCCAAAGGATTCAAAGACAAAAACCACATTTGTAGTGCAAGCCTGTGCCTGTCTACTCAGGAGTAAATCCCATTGAGAGGAGTAATGCTTACTTCCAGGTATAACCTCAAAGCCCCAAACATTGCTCTTTTATGCATGCATACTTGAAAGGTGCTTAGTAACTCCCACTCATCGCAATGAAAATTATTTCTGCGTAGACATGCAAAGGATCAGGCGATTCACCAGCTGAAATTCAAAGAGCACTCTCCAATCACTGCATGAACCACTCAAACATGAACGCTTTACAATTCAAACAAGAATGTCAGTTCACTTTCAGTGAATTGCTTTCCTGGGTTTCCCTTGGGGCTAGGGCGGGAATGCAGAACTGACTGCAAAAACAGTTGATCTGGAAGAGCAGAAGCATTTTTGATCAAGAAGAAAAACAAAACCCACCCTGCTGTTCTGCCCCGTTCCCAGATCATAACTCCAAAATAATAATCCTGAAGTACTAACAAGTAAATTACCCCATCTTTTGTCCCTGAATTGGCTCTGAAGCATCAATAGACGGTACACATTAGATCAGGCATAATCCTCACACCTGTAGTCAGAAAAGGGCTCAGAGGGGATCAGTCAGGAATATCCCCATCAAAATTCCAGGTTTCTCTCTTGAATGTTCAGTTTTCAGTTTCTAGCACTTAATAACTATAACATCTAGAGTTAAGAGAGGGAAACATGGAGGTCGCATTCTTTCCAACAACTCCCTGTTTTCTCAATACTGCAGAAGGTTCAGAGATGATTTAAGAAGATTTTAAGTTTGGTCCCAAACCAGAGTGGGGACTGACCTTGCCCCTGCTCGTTCCAGAAAACACACACACACACACACTGACACACAAGGTCAAATGACATGTAAAGTTTTGCCTCAATTTGTGAATGTCAAATGATTTTGCTTTGAGCGAGGTAGCTGTGTTAGTCTGTAGTAGCAAAAGCAACAACAAGTCGTGCAGCACTTTACAGGCTAATCGATTTATCGAAGCATAAACTTTCATGCACTTACAGTCTACCTCGTTCAATGCAGTTGTCATTCAGTAACTCAACACACGTTATCTCCTGGAGCCCTATGGTTGGTTGTTCAGGTTGTGCACTGCACAAGGGCATCACATCTAAGGGGCCTCCATTCACATCACATAAGAAATCTTTATTGTCCTGATCCAGTATTATTCACTAACACTTTTGGTGTGTGCTGCACATGGCTGTATAATGGCAAACAGAATAATAACACTAAGTGCCCAGTTCTATGCATGTCTACTCAGAATTAAGTCCCATTAAGATCAATGGGCTTTACTCTCAGATAGGAATTACAGGAGTGGAGTCTCAGGGCCAAATCCTGAGCCCGTCAGTGCTGAAGGTATGCATGTACCACTAGTTCTGGGTGTTGTGAATGTGCCATAAAACACTTTTGTGGCTCCTGTGGAGGTGCTGAGAACCAAGAAGACATAATGGGAAAGCCGGTAGGGGTCAGTTTCATCACCACTTGGCAGCGAGACCTTTCAAGGCAGGGGAGGCAGGGAGGGGGCAGAAATGGGTGGAGGAGGAAAGTCTTAGGAGGGGGTGAAGATGGCAGAAGCCGTCCTTGGCAGCCCTCCCTGGCCAGGCAGCTCGACTATTGGACTCAATAGCAGGTGTTCAGCCAAGGAGACCCATTGCCACTGGCTGCAGTCTACCTGGGTTAAGGGAGGAGACCGCCAGAAGACCCCTGGGAGATTTCCCCGTGTGCATGGGATTCTCATGGCACCACTGGAGCCCTGGGTGCTGGAAAGCATAGGATTGGGCTGCCCTAATAAGCCACAAGCCTTTCCTCCTGCAAAGATAAGATCTTATGAGAAAGGCAGGGCCACCACACCACTAGCCTGGAGGTGATCCAAGAGACTGTGGCGTTGAGGGACTGCAGCTTCACTGCGCTTGCTGGTAGAACGTCACTTCCACTGGCATCCTCTCACTTACACTGGTGTAGCAGATTGAGCATGTGTATCCTATCCACATTGAAAGATTTTTGCTGTTGAGATTGTTGGGAAATAATGGCTTTTTATGGAAAGTTGAAATATTACAATCACATTATTTTGTATTAAACCAAGTTTGGGGCAAATCTATTTGCTTTGCAGTCAAAAGTTACAGACTATCCACAATAGTTTTGTTTTTCCCCAGTAGGAATGTTGATCTTCTATTGCTTATGTCCACATTAACTGTGGCTTTAATAATTTTAAAGGCATTAAGCCCTGCTATTGGATTTCATTCTGCTTTTGTTTGTATGGTTTTCACAGGAATGAGGAGTTGGTCACCTATTCTGTTACCCTGTTTAATTTTCATAAACAACTTGTCTTCTCAGCTTAAAGGGTCAAATTTTTGCTTCTGCGAGCAACTGCATCTGACACGTATACTGGCCAAGGTATTGACTGGCAAACCAATTGTGAAATGTCTAATCACTAAAGACTGACTATTCCCTAATAGCTAGGCATTGTTAGCTCCCGACATGTGTGGAAAAGAAGGATAAGGCGATCAGGAAAATGGAAACTTTGGTTAGCCTTCATTGAGAAATCATCCGTTCAACTGTCCCACATGGACGAAGCACATGCAAGCTTTTAAATCCTTGGTTTACGTCTGTTTATACTGGTTGCCTTGCTCTCCAAGAATTTTAAGTTGCTTGAGCCTATTATGGAGACTGCCAGCAAACTATGTTCCATATTCAATAAATGAACCCACTTTTTTCAGGCCAAGCCTATTCAAACAAATATGCCTTATATCTGCAACGTTACAACTATTCCTTCAAATTACTAATACTTCATCATTCTGTTGAAACATTATGAGTGTAGAGACTTTTATTCCAAAATCCCAAAATCCTTATTCCAAAAGGGAATAAGGATTTTGGAATAAGGACTTTTATTCCAAAATCCTTATTCCAAAAGGGAGAGGGAAATGCGGATAAATCACTGTTGAATGCAAATCATGAAATGTAAAAACAAAAGCAAGCTCTCCCCGACCCATGCTCTTTTAGAATCATGCATTGAACAGCTCAGTCCTATCCTTTCTTCCTCGTGTTGATGCTGCAGCACCAAAATGACATTCATTCCCCTACCTGGAGATAATATAATCCTCAGCAGCATGGACAGGTCTACTCAGGCCTGCGGTTGCTATTTTGCTGTTGCAAGTCTGCATTGACTTACACCATAGGATTGGGCCTGGGAAAGGTGTTAGGACAGCAGTATTCAAAGACAAGGACCCACTTTTTAGAATGGCACTCGTGTAAGGACCCACGGGAAATTATGTCTTTAACCTGGAAGCGATGCTGTGGCAGGAAGTGACATCATCAAGCAGGAAGTACTGTTATTGCAACATAATAAATGACACTCCTGAAATGCAAATTGACATTCTTGGACTGTAGTAATTGTACAAACATGAAATATCCCTGACAGAAAGTAAGATTAGGACAAAATATTATGTAAAAGCACTGAACTGAAAACAATTTTTAAAAAAACCCTGACTTGAAAATTCATAAGAACATAAGAACATAAGAAGAGCCCTGCTGGATCAGGCCAAAGGCCCATCTAGTCCAGCTTCCTGTATCTCACAGCGGCCCACCAGGTGCCCCAGGAAGGCATGAGACTACAAGATGCTTGCATCCTGTTGCCACTCCCTTGCACCCGGTACCAGTAGCCCACCACCTTTGTAAGGAGGTTGCACAATCCATCATTGCCTATAGCCCACGATGGACCTTTCCTCCAGAAATCTGTCCAATCCCCTCTTGAAGGCATCAAGACCAGATGCCATCACCACCTCCTGTGGCAAGGAGTTCCACAGATTAACTACCCGCTGGGTAAAAAAGTACTTCCTTTTATCTGTTTTAGCTCTCCCAACCCTCAGTTTTAGCGGATGCCCCCTGGTTCTGGTGTTTTGAGAGAGGGAAAAGAACATCCCTCTATCGACTCTATCCCTTCCATGCATAATTTTGTATGTCTCAATCATGTCCCCCCTCAGGCGCCTTTTTTCTAGACTGAAGAGCCCCAAACGCTGCAGTCTTTCTTCATAAGGGAGGTGCCCCAGCCCCGTAATCATTTTTGTCGCTCTCTTCTGCACCTTTTCCATCTCCACTATGTCCTTTTTAAGATGCGGCGACCAGAACTGGACACAATATTCCAGGTGTGGCCTTACCATTGATTTGTACAATGGCATGATAATATTGGCTGTTTTATTCTCAACCCCTTTTTTAATTACCCCGAGCATGGAATTGGCCTTCTTAATTGCTGACGCACACTGGGTCGATACCTTCATTGAATTGTCCACCAGCACCCCAAGATCTCTCTCCTGAGCTGTCACAGACAGCTCAGAACCCATTAGCCTATAGGTAAAGTTTTGGTTTTTTGCCCCAACGTGCATCACTTTACATTTGTCTACGTTGAAACGCATCTGCCATTTGGCTGCCCATTCCTCCAACTTGGAGAGATCCTTCTGGAGCTCTTCACAATCCTTTCTGGTTTTTACCACCCGGAAAAGTTTTGTGTCATCCGCAAACTTGGCCACCTCGCTGCTTATCCCTGTCTCCAGGTCATTTATGAATAAGTTGAAAAGCATGGGCCCCAAGACAGATCCCTGAGGCACTCCACTTTTCACCTCTCTCCATGGTGAAAATTGCCCATTGACCCCCACTCTCTGTTTCCTGGCCCTCAACCAATTCTGGATCCATAAGAGGACCTGCCCTCTTATTCCCTGACTGTGAAGTTTCTTCAGCAGTCTTTGGTGGGGGACTGTTAATTCAAACTGTTAACACCCACAAAAGGAATATAACAAGTGTAAGTTCTGCAGTTTCCAAGACGGCTGCTCCCAGCTTTCTGCGACCCACCTGACATTAGGTCACAACCCACCAAGTGGGTCCCAACCCACAGTTTGAATAACACTGTGTTAGGATATTGCCATTGCCACTGATTCCACTCCCTCCCGGGACCCAATTTGACCACCCCTCCCCACACTCCTTACCCCATTTTCCTGCTCCCCACTCTGTTCAACTCTTCTGACACCCCCTCCTGCCTCCACCATTATCTGGACAATGCAGGGAATGGACAATAATGCAGGCAGGAAGGCACAAACCTTCCCCCCAGTGCTGTTGGCAGCACCCTAAGTCGCTCACTGTTGGAGTGCCTTTTGTGACAGGTGCTGACTGCTTTAAGGCAGTCAGCACCATTGCCCAAGAAGAACTGAGGGCATGCGGCCAGATGCGGTGAATATAAGATTGGGCTCTAAGTTGTTTAACCATTTTCCTTTGCCTTCGTTTGCTACTAACCTCCCAGTCCTTGAGAGCACAATCCTAACCCGAAGTTCCTGCCAGCCCAGTTAGGCTAGCAAAGGGACAAGGCACAAGGGACACCATAAAGTATGTTTGGTCAGAAAGGCCAGCACACAGATGTGCCCCATCCAAGAGTGGTCTGAACCTGCTTTACGGTGTCAGCCAAACTTTGCTGGCCTAGCTGTGCCGGCCTAACTCCAGGTTAGAATTGTGCCCTAAGATGCTTACTTGTGACAGCACAGCATTTAGCAGATGTTATCCAGGACAACAAGCACTCAGATCCTTCATTCATTATAGTGCTGGCACGGAAAAGTGTTATTCCAACGCTAATCCCTGCAATATGCTGCTACATTTGAAAAGTGGACGGGCACTGGAGCTCAAAACTGTTTGGAAAATGTGCTCCCTGACCAGGAAGATCTGCTGCCTAGCTCTGGTTAAAGATTGGTGAACAGTCTGTGGCGGAGCAGATGACAAACTAACATATGTAGCAGGCTTATACTGAGCTAGATGCCATGGGTCAAACAGAGGACCCTCCCAGCAATTGCCAGTAGGCAATAGATGCCTACTATGTAAGAGGGGCTCCCGCTTTTTGGTAGGACACATGCTTTGAATGCAGAAGGCCCCGGGTTCAGATCCTGGCATCCTTAGGCAGCGCTAGGAATGACCCCATCTGAAACCCTGGCAAATCACTGCCAGGCCATGTAGATAATACTTAACGGAATGGAGCAAAGGTCTGCAGTGACGTCCTCGGCTCCTGTGCCAGGGATCAGAAAGTACACGCTTTGAGTACATAACTACTCAGTTGTGACTCCAACCGTTCATGGCAGGTCCTGGGTTGGGGGAGGTCGAATAAGTTAACAGGGGGACATGCGCCAAAAGTCAGAGAAACAATTACCCAGGTGCAAGTGTTTATTCCTGGTAAAAAAGAAACATGTTGGGCACCAAAGATGACCCCCCCCCCATGTCAGCTGCTACAGTGTAAAACCACTCTCCCTTGGACTCTTAGCAGTGTGGAGGTCCCTCAAGGCAAGTTGGGTGAGGGTTTTATACTGTGGGCTATGCATTCAAAGATGGTTTTGAGACAGAACTTAGGCTAAAGTTCTTTATCTGAGAGCCTGGACCAAATGGCCCCACTACAAGCTCCCTTCTCTAGCCTTCTTCAGCACAGCATGACTGACCTTAAAGCAGGGGTCCTCAAACTACGGCCTGCAGGCTGGATGCGGCCCCCCAAGGTCATGTACCCGGCCCGCCAGTCATTCAGAGCCACTGACATGCTGATTGGCTTAAATGAAGCCATGACCCTGGCCTTTATCCCTTTATTGCCCAGCAGCAAGGTTCGTGGTTTGTGATAGACGACACCGTAAAGCGTACAGCTAATCTGCAGTGGAAGGGGGGGGCACAGCGGGAGTGAAGGCACTCTAGCTTTTGTTTCCCTGGCCGAGTGTCTGAGTTCTGAACTACTACTCCCAGCCAAAGTTGTGAGAGCAACACAGGCAGATACTTGCTCTTTGTGCTTTTGAGAGGTACTTGTTGGTGTGTTTTCTGTTTTGGACTGTTCTAGGCCAGGTGGAAGCGCAGAAGGTCTATAATACATTCTTTACGTCTTCTGCCTTGATTTCAAGTTTAAAGCTACATTTTATTAAAAAGCAGCATCAGAAGCAGAAGCACTTTTTCTCCATTTCTGATCTGCAGAAATGATCCTTTTTCTCCATTTCTGATCCACACGATAAAAGCAGCTTCTTCCAAGCCCAGGGAGAGAGAAAGAGAGAGATTGCCAACTGCAATCTGAGTGTGTGTGTGTGTCTGTGTCTGTGGTGGGCGGAAGAGAGAGATCCAATCCAATCTCTCTCTGTGTGTATTTGTGTGTGTGTGGGAGAGCACGCCAACTGCAATCTGAATGTGTGTACTTGTATGTGTGTGTGTGTGTGTGTGTGTGTGTGTGTGTGTGTGTGTGTGTGTGTGAGTGAGAGAGAGAGAGAGAGAGAGAGAGAGAGAGAGAGAGAGATATTGCCAACTGCAATCTGAATGTGTGTGTGTGGGGAGAGAGAGATCCAATTCAATCTGAATGCGTGTGTATATATTTGTGTGGGGAGGAGGGAGAGAGATCTCCAACTGCAATCTGAATCCAGAGAGAGAGAGAGAGAGAGAGAGAGAGAGAGAGAGAGAGATCGGAATCCAATTCAAGCACCCAAACCTGCTTTCAAAAAGGTAAACTAGTTCTTATGGTCTTCCAGCCCCCTCCCAGGTCATCTCAGCCACTGCTGAGATATGTGTATCTCCATATCCTCCATACAAATATGCATAAGATATGTGCAGTGTGCATAGGAATTTGTTCATTTTTTTTCAAACTATAGTCCGGCCCCCCAACAGTCTGAGGGACAGTGAACTGGCCTCCTGTTTTAAAAGTTTGAGGACCCCTGCCTTAAAGCAACAGGATCCAGTGTGCTACAGAGTGTAAATACGCCCCTTACCTGCCCCTCTTGTTGCAAAGGACATTTCTTAAGGTCTACTCTAAATAGTGCCTAGATTCTGGGTCATTTTGGCATCATCTGTGGAGGAAGAGTGAAAAAAGAGCCCCAAACCCATCAGGCTGCTGCATTGTGGGAATGTGTGTTCCAGAGGGACAGAGCACTAGATGTTCATGGTAAAATGTGATGTGCCATTGAGCACAGATGGGCTGCTGCCACAAATGGCAAGCGGCTGCTCCTGCAGGACAGTTGCCATTGTGGGATCCCAAGGGCTGGTGACATAGGGGCATGGAGGCAGTGGGAAGGAGTTTGAAGAATGGGCTTGGCAGGCGCTCTTTGCGGCAGGGTGCAGTGATGAGGAAATAGTGGAGCACCTTTTTGCCTGCCCACCCTCCCTCGCTTCCAGTATGCTCCTAAATGGAGGGATTCTAGATGCTGGGGTGTGTGGCTGAGCAGTGCATGGGGCAGGGCGGCAGCCCTAAGGATGCAGTGACATTGCCCTGCCCCTGGCGTGATGTGAGCCTGTTACAGCTCTGGTGCTGTGGATGGGAAGGAGGCACCTCCACATATATCCTATCCCCCTTCCCAGCCTCAATCCACCTGCCCAGGGCCACTTGAGCAAAATTGCTGGTGCAGGTCTGAGTAGACTGATCCAGGCAATGGAGGAACAAGGGAACAAATGTCCCTAAGTGGAATCTTTGCATGTGTTCATTCTTGCAAAAGCCAGATTGCAAAAGAGTTAAGTTCCCTTGCACGTTCCTAGAATGAGGATCAAATAACTTAAATCAGTGGTTTCCATTCATAGCTATGTTCTAGGGAATCTCCTGGTTCTTGGAAGCTTGTCAGATATTTCTCATGAAGGTGACTAGTGGCAGACAAGTTTCCCTGGAACACATTTGGCCATACTGATATCCTGGAATGAGGAAACACGCGTGCGTTGATACTTCAGGATGCACCGTCATTTCCTGCAGAGCAATGATGAATCCTAAGAAAATTGGGAGGACTCTGGAATATGTTCTGTATAACTTAGCAATGTGGTATTCTGTGTACCTGGAGTTTGTGCAATGCAGTGTTTGCACACTAGTGTGGTGCCCTTTCCTGCTTTTCTAGTCATGGATTCCTAGCATGCTAAGATTGCACATGCAGGTGAAGTGACCCAGTTTAAAGAAGATGCCAAATGAAGAAGAATTTGAGGGCAGGAGGATCTGGCAGAGTGGAAGCCTGAAGGTCACCTCAGAGCCACCTGGAAGTAACTGTGAACTGCCAATAAACGCTGCTGACAGAGATGAGTCTCTCCAACTGGTGAGAGGAGTGGAGATGATGACCCTTCCAGTGAGAGTGGAGGAGTGCCTGTCAAGCCATGCATTGGAGCAGCCAGACAGATGCTGGACTATGAAGGAGACTACCTGGACTATAGTGTTCTTGAAAGATAGAACCTGTGATTGTAACAAGTCCTATATGGGGTTGAGAAAAGCCTGCCCATATAAACTGCCTGGATTATTAAAGTCAGAGGAGAAATCCAATGATCAGAAAGCCGGTATATAAATACTGTTGTTGTTGTTGTTGTTGTTGTTGTTGTTGTTGTTAAGACTCAATATTTGGAAAATACCAGTGACTGCAAGGTGGGCTGTGAACAACAATCATCATCATCAGTAGTAGTAGCAGCAGCAAGGATCCAATATTCAACAGGCCAAATTCTGGTGGTCTGTACATATTTTTCATAACAATAAAGCATTGATGACTGTGAGGAAATTTAGGAAAATAGCTTGACATATGATACTGACTGAATTCTGGGCCAAATTAGACAAATTAGTGTTCAGCAAACCTGAGTCTGGGAACTTGAAAATTCACTGAACATAACAGAGGTAGCTGGAGAGATGGTGTGATGTGAGGCTAGGGTTCCCATAAATGTCTAGTTTTGCCTTTAGAAAATCAATTTTGAACAGAGCCCAGACCAAACATGCAGATACCCAGGTTGAAATGAGCCTTTCCCATGAAAGAACTGCACATGTCTATGCAAATCTCATGTGGGTTTCTTTATCCACATGGTGATGACATCACCGCAATTATGTTGGGGGCTGCAGCCTGCTGGATGCGTCCCCTGGGTGGCACAACCTTCAAGACCGCCCCTGTTTGAGCCTCTTTATTTGAGCCCCCTCACTGCTGAAGCAGGGGGAGTTTCTGATCTTTCTGATCTTTTGGACAGAAATTGCCTGGAGGGAAGGGAGGGGGTGGATCGCAGTGGCACCAGCATGCGCCAGAATCCTACCTCACCTTTTCTTACCCACTCTGTTCCTACTCTCTACTCAGACTTACACCAGTGATGTAGCTGGCATGAGTCTGAGGAAACTCAGAGGCCACCATGAAGCCTATGCAGTGGTAAGTGGGCCTTTGGCAGGCCTCCCTCATGGGCTCCATCAGCCTGGTTGCATCAGTGGAGGAAAGGGTTGGGCTGCCACTTTCATCAATATTTGGATTAAAGCTATACCCTTAGAAATGCTCCAATAAGCAATGAAAAGACAAGTAGATTTAAGTGGTGATGTCATGGGTGTTTCTAATGGCATACCTTAAGGATCTCAGAATACAAACTTGTCCTGCTGCATTATTTGTGAGGCACCATTGACTCCATTTCACCAAACTGCTTTTGAAAATAATCGAAGCTGGTGCACCTCCCTTCCTCCTTCCTGGTGCTTGACTGGATGCTGCCATTGCATGGAGAAAGAGCCAGGCCGGGAGAAGGGAGACCTCCCATAGGACCCCGGTAAGACCTCTGTGATGCCTTTATTGCTGCCAGGTAAGTGGGAAATGATGGTCAGCTCAGGGCATTTAGTGGGTTTCGAGCACTGAAAGCTCATGGAGATACTATATGAACCTTGTACTGCCAACAAAATTTCACAATTTTGAAAAAGCTGTTCAGAAATGAAGGGAGAAAGAGCTTAAGTCAGTGGTTCTCAAACTGTGCGTCAGGGACCCACCAGTGGGTCATGACCCAATTTTTGATGGTTCATGAAACTGACAGGGCAGATTAGGCTAGGTGCATCAATGGTTAAACAAGTTGCTAGGGTGGCAGGGGAGAGCACTGTTGCCCAATCACCATGACAGCTACACTCCTTGGCATTAGCAGGCAACAGTCTCTAGGACCTCTACAAAGTTTGGGAAGCACTGGCTTAGGTCATCAGGTCCAATTCTGAATCAGACTATGGGGTGTTTGCCCACCCCTAGAGTTAACTGAACACCTAATTTGACTTTGAGCCACATGAAAGAGCAGTGCTTTCTTGAGATCTAGGTTGAGTCAAGCCCTTCCTGTCCAATTCAGGATGTAGGAAAGACAAGAGGAGAGAAATGGTGGAACAGACATGAAATAATGATGTCACCCTTGGCCTGAATCCAGCTGGGGCTTTGTCCTTCCCTGAACTGTAAGCAGCCTGGTAAGGTTGGAATGCACCACGTCAGTTACTCTCTCTAAGGAAATGGCAGCCAGGAACTGAAGAAACTGTAACCAGGAAGGATCCCTGTAAAATAGCCTCCATAGTATGCACATTGCTATTGGTTCAAAACATTTCAGTCATCATGAACTTCAGGACTAATTGCAGGTTCCACTGTGCAGGTTCCTCAGGCTGTAAGTTACTCATTGCTCACCTATTCTTGCAAGATGCATGTCAAGCCTTCTGTGGCTTCATGATGAGCTGCAAGATGCCAGAATCCAGAATCCCTGAGTGATAAGGAGGTTCACAGAATCCTCTTTGCACAAGTACTGAATTTCTGCTTACATCTTTGATCATCTTCCTTATAGGTAGGGTTACCAGATAAGAACTGGGACAGAGTGCCTATACCTTTAACCACTGTATGGAAGCGTAAATTTGGGCAGGTGCAGCTTAACATGGAAGGGTTTCAAAAGCTGCACCTGCCCAAATTCCCTCTTCTATGCAATGGTTAAAGGTATAGGCACTCTGTCCCAGTTTGTATCTGGTAGCCTACTTATAGGAGAATGTTTTACTTCTCAGCTCTTTGGAGGCAGAACAGTGATGAGATGTCCTAGGCCAGTGATGGCAAACCTTTTGGGCTCTGCATGTCAAAACTTAGGAAAATGCTTAACTTGACTCTGCTGGTGTGTCAACCCTCCTCCCAAACAAAAGAGAAACAATTGTTTATATTTATTTATTTAAACAAAAAATACAGTCTAAACATGTGTGGTGCTACGTATTATATAAAGAAGCATCAAGTAATTACAAAAATGAAAAACAAGTAAAACAATCTCAGTTTTTGTCAGGCATTGGTGAATGCCTGACAAAAATAATCCCAAACATTATGGTGTGTCAGCTTTGATACCCATGTCATAGGTTCGCCATCACTGTAGTAGGCCCATAGTAATGTAAAATCTTCTCCATCCTTTCTTCCCAAAACAGACGATGACAATTCAGAGACAGCAAAATACACTAAGCCTTTTGGCTTCTGGCACTGAGGCTGTACTCTTAAGCAAACTGAAGTTGGAGTGAAGCCCAATAGGTATACATGCATAAGATTATGCTTTGATTCACTGATTATTTTTCACACAGCTTTGAGAACAGAGAATGTGGGAAATGTGTAACACTGATTGTGACTCTACAAAATGAAGTCTTCACTTTGACAAGGGGATATATAATGGGTAACGATTATTGACATCTGCTCTTTTCTATTTGCCCTGTTGCTGTACAGCAGTGTTATTCAAACTGTGGGTTGGGACCCACTTGGTGGGTCGCAACCTGATGTCAGATGAGTTGCGGAAAGCTGGGAGCAGCCATCTTGGAAACTGCAGACCTTATTCTTGTTATATTCCTTTTGTGAGTTTGAATTTTCAAGTAAGGGTTTTTTAATTTTGTTTTTAGTTCAGTGCTTTTACATCATAATGTCCTAATCTTGCATTCTGTCAGGGATGTTTCATGGTTGTACAATTGCTGCAGTCCAAGAATGCCAATTTGCATTTCAGGAGTTTCATTTTATTATGTTAAAATGACTGCTTGATGATGTCACTTCCTGCCACAGCATCACTTCCAGGTTAATGACATCACTTCTGGTGGGTCCCGACACGAGTGTCATTCTAAAAAGTAGGTCCCGATCTAAAAAGTTTGAATACCACTGCTGTACAGTATACCACTGCTATAGTCACCACTCCTTTCATACTCTTTGTTCACTGAAAGGATAAGCAGCACCATATAGAAGTTAGGTTTTCCCCCAAAGGTTGTCAGTTGCTAACTTATAGCTGACTTCTTCAGCTAAGAAGCAACTCAGGGGCAATTCACAACTATAAACAATGGTTGAACTTTGTTTGTCAGCTGTGTTTATTGAACAGCCAATATCTTCACAAGGTTCACAGCCCAGTCATTTCCTGGGCAGGCTCAGGCATGCAGTGGTGCAGGCATAGCCTCTACTACGTGCTCTGGATTGATGTAGGACCAGGCAGCAGTGGAAAGGTAAGTAAAAATAGTTTATACTTACCTACTCTGCTGCTGCCCAGTTCCCGATGGGACTTTCCAACTAGGAACGGTGCCAGCTCTTTTGCTGGGGTCCAAGGTCCAAGGGAGCATGTTGAGACCAGGCCTGGGGCAAAGGTCACAGATGCTACCAATATCAGTCCCTAGCCTCTCTTGACATGCTCCCAGCATGGTCTGATCATCACCCAGAACTGACTACAAACCACCCCCTCTGCCACCTTACCTGGCTGATGGAGTGCCTAGGTGGCTGTGGTGCACTGATGGAGCTTCCACTCACTTCTGCAGGGAGCTATGTCACACACAATGGCAACGTGTTGTTTGCACTGTTGTAGGGCCATTTACGAAAGCAGATCCTGACTGTCCTGAATGGCCTATAGGATTGAGTGTCCAATCCTATAATGGTCCTTGGGCTGGTGCAATGTGCTTGCGTTGGCCCAGTGTCACTAGCACCTAAGCAGGGGCACTAACTGGCACCCCTGCATTGGAACTAGTGCTGTTGGGCTTTGTCCCTAGTCCATGCGGCTTTCTTGGCTCTGCACCTGCTATATAGCTATATAGCTATATAGCAGGTGCAGATCCGAGGAACCCATAGGGGAGGCTAGAGCCTCCCCTGAGGCAAGGGCACGAATGTGCCCTTGCCCTGTGGAGGTTCCCCAGTGCTCCAAAGCTGAGCTGGATTCAGTGCAGGTCCGTTGGCCTCGCTATTCCAGCGCACCTTCGATTGCGCTCTGAGTCATGAGAAAACATCTTTTTAAAGGATATTTGCATTATTAAAACAATCCATATAAGAAGAAAATCACACCTTTTTTGTTTATGGGTTTCAAGTTAATTCATGAACTATTCACGCCATCGTATCTTCGGAATCATATAACAGTGACTAAACCATATTTCTCAAAATCCTTGAGTGGCTGTATAACCAATCTGGACATCAGACAGTGTTTGCTGCCCTATTCATCCTTTGAAATGGTTACTTAGAGAATGAATTTAGGATTTTCAGAAATACATTTTAGTCATTCTTGTGTGACTCAAGATATGAGACAGTGAGGATAGTTCATGAATAAACTTGTAACCCCGATTCCCCCCAAATTGTGAATTTCCTCATATATGGAGGGTTGTTTGGTTATTATGAAGTGTAAAGAGGATTGCATAAATTCGTGGTCTATAAGTCATGATAACTATACCCTTCCTCCCAGGTTCTTCAGCAGTGTCTCTGAGTACAAGTTCCAGGGGAGCAATGACAGGGAGAATTATGCCTTTCTCTCCTAAGTACAGGCATGCCCCAGTGTCCATTGATTTGGTATCCACAGTTTCAGTTATCCATGGATTCCATGGATATTAGGAAGCCTAGTAAAAAGAGAGGGGAACATTGAACAAATCTCTCTCTTTTTTAACTTCTTGCAGGAAAACCACTGATGTTTCCCTATCTTTAAAAAAAAGTGTCCCCAGTATCCACAGTTTCAGGTATCCATGGTGGGGTCCGTAACATAACTCTAGCAGATACTGGGGCATGCCTGTACAGTTTATTTCCCAGCGGCAACTGGCTAGCCACTATGATGGGCCGTTGAGCTAAGCCAGTGGTTCCCAATCTTTACTCGAAGGTTGGGTAACTATGAAGTCCATGCGGGCATGGTGTGTGTGTGTGTGTGTGTGTGTGTGTGTGTGTGTGTGTGTGTGTGTGTGTGTGTGGCAATTCACCAGCTACAGTACTTCTGGGTTTGCGCATTCTGCCAAAGGAAAAAAAGTCTGGGTGAGATACCAGGCTTCGTGCCATCTCCAGCTGCTGCAGGGGTCCGGAACCCCCCTTTTTTCCTTCATTGTTGTTGGCAGTGGTGCAAAACTGGAAGGGCCATCACCACAGGTCACCACTCCCCTTAAGAGGGAATTCACTGTTTCCAGTTGCCCTGGTGTGTGTGTGTGTTGCGACCAGTGGTGTCTAATTAATGATTTAAGAACAGGTACTCACTTTTGATTGGCACGTGTCGGGACCCGCCCACCAGAAGTGACGTCATAAGCCGGAAGTGAGGTCGTGGCAGGAAGCCCCTTTTTGAGGCCTCAGACAATTTTAAACTGACCCAACAGTTGCAACAGTATTCCACAGCACCCCCAGAACATGTTAAGGAGGCCTGGCATCAGGTTAAAGTGACCCAACAGTTCCAAAACCCCAGAGCAGCTCATTTTTCAGTGGCAAGGCAAGGCAAGGCTCCGCTCGCTGCCTGCCTGCCTGCCTGGCTCTGAGAACGTGCAGGCAACTCAAACATGCAGGAAATTCAAACGTTGCAGGGGGCAGAGTCAACGAGTGGGTGGGCGAATGGGCGGGCGAATGGGCGGGGCCAGCCATAATCCTAGAAACCGGTACTCGCGTACCCCCGCGTACCCCCTGCATGACATCACTGGTTGCGACCCCCAGGTTGGGAAACACTGATCTAATCCAATGTGTTCTTATGCTGGGTGACTAGTCTGTCCGATTTTCTTAGTTTTCCAAATGTAAACATTACTTGTCAGCCTGAGCTGACAAGTTGACAGAACCTCAGTGTGTTGCCTTCTTCCACAGCATTATCCTCCAACAAGCTTTTCAAAACACAGAACTGAAGTTGAAAATACACTTGCTTTAAAACAGAGATTTCAAATGTCATAAGAGAAGGAAAAATTGTGTTGGAACTTCTCTGAGCAAAAATAAAAACAAATGTAGCTTAATTTGACTGGCCATGTTCATTTCCAAAGTGGGAGAGAGAACAGTAATTGCTACCTGTTCATGTTGGGAATGTTAGGGTGCAATCCTTACCTGGAGTTAGGCCTGCACAAGAGACTTGTGCCAGCCCAGGAATGCCACAATTGTGCTGTAAAGCTCATTTGCACCACTCTTGGAGTGAGGGAGGCTAATGTGCCACAGACGTGCACACAGATGTATGCTGTCCTCCCAAGAGTGGTCCAAATGCACTTTTTGGTGTATTTGCGACACTCCTGGGCCGACACATCCCCCTTATGCTGGCCTAACTCCAGGTTAGAATTGTGTCCTTAATAGTCTCGGTGTCTCATGAAGAAAGACTACCCTCTTTGTCTTAAGAAACTGTGATGTTCGTGTTCAGAGACTAGTCAGTTGTGGGTTGGAGCAAGGGATGCTCAAGCCTTTACTCAGGCAGGAGGACCATCCCACTTGCCTTCATCTTTCCTAGTAGTACTATACAGTTGCAATTGATGGGTTGTATACAATTGCCCCAGGCAGCTCTTAGACAGTTCTCATGCCATCATAGGTGATGAGTTATGCATTTCTTTTCCCCATGCTCAGCAGCTACTCTCAAAGTTAGAAATTAGAAGGTATAGATCAACTGTATGCCTATTGAAATGCATTAATGCTTACAAAGCCTTTAAAAAGAAAACAAATGTGACATGGTTGAAGTCAATCTGCTGGTCAATTTCACCGTTCTAGTGACCTGGGAAGGTGCTGCCAGTCAGTGTAAACAGGAATATTGCTGGAGGAAGGGTCTGACTTAGTATAAGGCCACATTTTCTTTTTGGTTGCAAAAGAAAATTCTGCAAGGCACAAAGATCATTAAGAAGCATCACTCTCCTTGGCATTATGGCAATTTTCTCTGGACGGACAGGATATTTGCCTTTCATTTCCTCAGTAGCAAGAATATTAAATTTTATGACCCAGCAATATGTCAGGAAGCAGAGCTGAAACTTTTGGTCCAACTAATTAAGCCAGAAAGCACACACATCCGATATAAGGAAATTAAAATGCTGTTGATTGAGTTAAACAATACAAACGATGCCTGGGATGAGAGAAGTCATTTATGCAACTCCCAGCCACAGATGGAAGATACTGTGATACATTTGCCAAAGATGTCTCTGAACTATGGATGGCTGGATCTGATACATCAGTGATTTATTCCAGGAGGACCATGGGTTGAATGCAAGCAGAATTCCTGCAGCAGTTCAGTTCCAGAAGCCAAACCACCCAAGGGTGGTGTCACAGGGTCAGCCAGGTGAGGCACTGGCCAAGTAACCCCACAAATGGACCAACTGCTGACCCCCCCCCCAAGTATCAATGGCAAAAGTGGCACGAGTTTACTAAGGGAGGCATACAACTGCTGTGCCCAGCATCCAAATCTTCAAATTGGATGCCCCCAGGGCCCCCACATCATTGTGGTTTCTTTAGAAGACACTCAGATTTGGTCAAATGGGGATATACAAACTGCCATTGCTGATGATTCCCCCCTCCACATTTACCAATGGGGAAGATGGAGGAGCAGCCACTGGCTGCTTCCATTCATTGCCCACT
The DNA here is from genome assembly GCA_029204185.1 of Lerista edwardsae. Lineage (NCBI taxonomy): Eukaryota > Metazoa > Chordata > Lepidosauria > Squamata > Scincidae > Lerista > Lerista edwardsae. The sequence continues at coordinate 10,507,868 of JAJKFI010000032.1, forward strand.
GCCACAAACTCCTGCTGCTGGTAAGCTTGAGGGTGTACTGCACTGGGCTGGAACTGAGAATCCAGGGACTGAGAGGAGTAGAGGCTAGTGCATCACCAGGTAAGGGGGTGACACATTTTGCACACTGCAAGGGGTGCCCTGGTGGTTGTGGGCTGATCATGAGTAAGGCACTGAGGGCCCAATCCTATGCAACTTTCCAGCGCTGATGCAGTTGTGCCAAGAGTAAGGCACTGAGTACAGAGCAAGGCCTCATAAATTCTCCCAAATCCTTTCTGTCAGGCCACTTTACCAAGCCTCAGATGGTCCTAGCTCCATGGCTACTTGGGTCCTGGAGAAGCCCAATTGTCTCTGACATTGCCATTAGGTCAAGAGACTGTGGTCAGGAGGGAAGGAAAGGGAGCATTCTTGGCTCTGTTTAAAAACAGCTACTGGTCCTGACACTTGGGATTGTTCTGTCTCTCATTTGCATAACAAAATAGATGGAAACAAGAGTTGTTTTGAGCATCATGTGCAAGCTGAAAATGCACAGTATTTTGCCATGCTGTACATTAAGCTGGTACCAGGGACATGGTGGCGCAACAGGTTAAACCGCTGCTGCTGGGCTTTCCAACCGGAAGGTTGGGAGTTCAAGACTGCGCAACGGAGTGAGCTCCCGTTGCTTGTCCCAGCTCCTGCCAACCTAGCAGTTCGAAAGCACCTAAATGCAAGTAGATAAATAGGGACCACTTCGGTGGGAAGGGAACGGCATTCCGTGCGCTACGGCGTAGAGTCATGCCGGCCACATGACCACGGTCACGACTAGACCATTCAGTCGTGGGGAAACCTTTACTTTCACATTAAGCTGAGAATGTTCACTCTTCCTCCAACTGGTATAGTGTTGAGTGCAACTACATTGCATTGTGTTGTGTCTGTGCAGAATCCTATGCATCATCAGTGCAGACGTTCCATGTCAGAGGCAAACTTTGATGCAGATGGGATGGATAGGTCAGCCAAGCAAACCAGGGGCTTTAGAGCTTATTCCGTCCCGCATATTATCATGCTAAATTTGCATTAGCAAAGATTCTGATCTGTTGACTAAGTAAAATTCATGATAGAGTTAAAGAGATATCACTGTCAAATAAACTGTCTCAAGTAGGATCAAATTTGAGACAACACTGTACATTGTTGAGTCAAAGGTCATTAATGAATCAGCAAAGGCGAGTATTAATTAAAGAACTGATGAAATTGCTGAGATTTTTGATACCGCTTGTGGAGCGTCAGTAGCTCTTGAAAATGAGTCTATGTAACCAGAATGAATAAAATTTGTTGATGAGGTTCTTTCTCTGCAGATGGTCCAAACAATGATTGTCCACTGCTTTCTAGAATCCTCCCTGCCCCTTTGGCCCAACATATGTCCTGGAATGGACTGCTAGTACATGACCATCCCAGATTTGGAAGAAAAACTCATGCAATTAAGTAGGTGGACTGCACTATCTCTCTCTGATTTGCTTTACAGAACTACACTGTTTTCAGGGTACTCTGGAGAGACAGAAGCACTGTTAAACGGACCACAGTCCTTGTGGTGTAGATTTGCTAACATCTGTAACTGTAAGCCAAACTGGAGCAGAATAAAATGCAGACCTGCTCCTGTTTTTAATTAAAACCACTCAGTGCGTATCCATTGAAAACTGTGTTTATTTCTTAGAAATAAAGGTGACACCAAGCACTACAATGCACTACATGAAAAATGCTGGTCTGAAATGCAAAGGATATGTAACTTGTTTCCCTTATTATCCTTTGTTGACTTCAATAATATGAACAAAAAGATGCAATGAATCATTTGGATATGATGAAGCCAAAGACAAGCATTTTTACATTCCATTGATTTCCAATAGGAGGGATTCAAACATCTGATGAACTTTCTCTGTTGAAACCAGTGGGACATAAATAGCTTTACTTGGCTGGATCATGCTTTTACTTTGTTATTTACCAGTGGATGACGCCTCTAACCATCACTCAAATGCCACAGGCTTTTTCTTTTTTCTTGTTAGTAAAAATACACAAGACAAATTGACATTCCTTAACCAAACAAGCTGAAGCTCATGATTCTTTGTAAGTGAAACATTCAATCTCTCCAAGGTCATCCCTTTCCTCTTTGTACCTACTGCCAAAAAGCCTGGGCTGGATTTCTGTTTAGACAAGAAAACCCCCCCCCTTTCCCTGTGGTCCCTCCTAGACTAGAGATGTAAAATTTCCAGAAATTTTGAAGCTCAGAACCCCCCCCCCCCGTTTTTTCCTTTTTTGGGGGGGAAATGGAAATTTTTGGAAAAATTAAAAAAATGCTACATTAGCACTCCCCCCCCTTTTCCAGATTGAAAGTCTTTCTGTTACTTTAGAAACATAAAATATGACTATGGACAATTTGACTTGGCATAAAATTATCACAATTAGCATATTAAAAATATAGTGTATCCAAACAATTATTACAAACAGAATTCACTTTTTTATAATATTTATTTGTAAATGTTACAAATAGAGCAACAATCTCTTGAACTGTTTACTAGTTTATGTGAAACAGACAAAAAAATTTTTTGTTCCACAAAACAATTTTTAAAAATCCAGAAGTAACAATTATTCATATTTCCTCTCCATGGTATTAAATAAAAATTTTTTAAAAACCCATTCTCATAAAAAGAATTGAAGATGGGGGAATTGTATAGAAGGAAGTGGGACTAAGTTTCAATGCATGGGCATGAAATTTAATCAGAATCATTTTCTGAGCTGTAATTATCAGCATCAGTTTCAGTCTCTGTTTCTGCAGCTACTCTGTTGCGTCTGTCGTTATCACAGTTATTATGGACTTCAAAAAACTGAAGATTTGCCTGGATTGAAACAAACTTCTCTACCCTTTCACGTATCAGTTTATTTCTTGATTTAGTGTGTTTCCAAACATAGACCAGATTCTTTCACATGCTGCAGAGAATGGAGGAGTCTGAAGAAGGCGAGAAGCAAGAGGAGTCAGAGGTTGTGTTAGAGATGTAAAATTTCTGGAAATTTTGAGGCTCAGAAAAAAACCCAGTTTTTGCATTGGAGGGTTTAGTTTGTAACCTAGGACTTGCTTATCCTCTATGCACAGAAAGTAGAATAATCTGATACCATACATATTTTTAGAAATTATTTGGGAAATATTTGAACATCTTGTCTTAAAATATTTTATTCATCATGTTAAAATAAAATATTCCATAATCAATTTTTTCTTTTTTTCTCTTTTTTTCAATTTTTCAAATTTTTCAGAAAAAAAACAAAAATGCTTCAGGAAAAAAACCGTTTTTTTTTCAAATTTTTCCAGTTTTTTCCCATGCCTTCACATCTCTATCCTAGACATCACTCTTCTTTAGAATCCCTTTGCTAAAACCTTCCCTTCTAAGGCTAACCCTAAGATCTTCTGACCCCTGAAGTGCCTTGCCAAATGCAGCACTCTCCTCCCCTCCACATTTCCTCTTCCTGTCTGTCCCCCTCTTCCTTTTCCAATCCAGGGAGAGGAAGGAGAAGGCTGTGCAGTGGAGGAAAGTAGGCAAATGGAGATGCCTTCTTCACCAATCTGCTGCCTGAGGCGACATCTTCAGTTGGTCTAATGGATAGGCTGACCCTCATCTCTTCTATGACTATGATCACACAACCCTTTTCTTGACATATTTGTTCCAGCAACCTGTTATCTCTACTCATCGTTTCTGCATCAATTACAGGTCCTCTTACAACAAAAGCCTATATGTTTACTCAGAAGTAAGTCTCACAGTGTTCAATGATGGCATACTCCTGGTAAGTATGTATAGGATTGCAGTCTCAGTATCTCTCAGGTGAATCTACCTTATAGAAAGGTGAGAAACACCACATATTGTGCTCTGAGCAATTTGAAGGAAGACTGTAATAATAATGTAATGCAGTGGGTTGCAAACAGTGGGTTGGGACATACTAGTGAGTTGTGACCCATCTGATTTTCAGTGGGTTGAGAAACTGTCAAGCTGATACCCGGCAAAGAAAATGTATTGAGTGCTATGAAAACCAAAGAGAGCAGCGTATACATATTTACTCACAAGGAGACAACGATGCCTTGGTCCACTTCAAAGTGTAGGCCGTGGGGAATACAATGCTACCAGAATGGTCCCAAGCTGATGACTACAGGCCCCAACAAACTTTTGAGAAGGACGTCCTCTCCTTCTCCCAGCTGTCGAGGAAAATTTTTTGAGCCTTATGGAAAACAAATTTGAGCCACAGGTGTGCGTTCCTCATGAACAGGCAGCCATGCCATGGCTCTTAGTAAAGGCCAGGTGAAGGGGAATGCAAGGCCACCAGAATGGTCCTGATCCAAAGAACAAAGGCTACAGACATTGCCCCCACCCCCCAGTAAAAAGGAGAAAAACAGAGGTTGGTAAAGTGAAACTTTTTTTAGTCTTCTAAAGCTAGTTGGGTCCCAGTGGCCCAATAATGTCGTTTTCAAACTGGGTCTCAGTGCTAAAAAGGATGGAGCCACTGATATAATGCATAAAATGAAGACCTCTTTGCTTTGCCTACTTGCAAAGCTGAAATATGGTTTTGTGTATTGTGCCTTTAAGAGGCCTAACGAGAAGGCTTTGAATAACTTGCAACAGAGGTCTAGGTGAGTGGTTGGGCTTGTATGTAACCTTGAGGGCCTGTTAAATTTGGTTCTTGTTATTGTTCCTAATCCAACTTTTGATGCCCTGGACTTTTCCAGTGGGTTGTTAGGATTAAATAGCTGAGATGCGGTCTGCTCTCTTTTGCTGTTCTTACATATCCAAGACCTTGGCTTTTATTTGAGGACTGGTGGGATATACATGTAAATACAGCACAAAAGTCTTTTTAAATTGTTTGTAAATCATAGTTCACATAATCCCATCTTGAGTGAAACTCATTTTTAATTGTAGACAGATACTATTGTTCAAAAGCTGCTGTTTACTGAAACACAGGTTTGAAAAAATGCAGTTTAAAACACTGCAAAACCAATTTACGCCTTGATCGGCTGATAAAAATGCTGGAGCCAGCTCTAAAGCTTCGGTAGCCTTGTTGGGCAGGGTAAAGCTCATTAAAGCAGTTGCAATTAAGCAAAATGAAAGCGCTCCTTCCCAAATACATGCAAATGTATTTGTTTGTGCCCTCGGTTTGAGTTAACTGTTGCATAACTGTTTGAATTGCTTGGGCTCCAGACAGCTGGCCAGGCTCTTAAAAACCAGTGGGATGAAATTATATACGTAAGAATATTGATATAGTGTTTTTCAACAGCAACAACAAAAAAGGCAGCTTACATGGCAAAAGAAAGAAAGGAAGTTTTCTCTGAGCCAAAGCAGGCTCACAATCTAAAATGAGATACAGAAGAGACATTAGCAATAGCCACTGGGAAGGATGCCATGTTGGGTGAAGAGGGACAGTTGCTCACTACACCCCTGCTAAATATAAGAAGACACCACTTTAAAAGGTGTCTCTGGGCCCACTTAGCAGGGGATATGGTACAGCCTGAAGTTTTCGTGTTGTCGTCAAATAGCGTAAGGCAGTGGTTCCCAAACTTACCAGGGTCACAGTACCCTTGCAACCTCTTGTTCCTGGCTCAGTTGGGTGCTGCCATTTTGAATCAGGCAAAATCTCACATGACCCAGGATGGTGGTGCCCAGGAGAGCCGGTAGGAGGAGTCACCAGGGATATTCTGCAGCGCCCATGAGCCTGCCCTGTAGCATCCAGAGTGATGCCCTAGTGCAATGCACATGCCCTAGTTGACATGTTTACCAAGTAGACACTTTAAATCATTCCATAGTAAGAAGAGCCTTGGGGGAATCAGATAATCTAGCATGGCATTTGTTTCTTCTAGTCCCCCCGCCCCCCCAATGTGCCTCTGGGTAGCTCACAAGCAGGGACTGAAGGCATAGTACTTTCCTACCATTGTAAGTGCTATTCAGAGGCAACATTTAGCCATCATGACTAGTAATATTTTTAGACTTATCCTCTATGAATTTGTCAAATCTCCTTTTAATATCAAAGCTACTGGCCGTCACCACATCTTGTGGTAGTGATTAATTGTACACTGTACAAAGGACTTTTCCTTAGGTCTGTTCTAAATCTCCCACTAAACAGTTTCATTAGATGATCCCTGATTTTAGTGTTGTGAAAGAGGGAAAAGATCTGCTCACCATGCATAATTCTATAAGCTTCAATCCTGTTCTCCATGCTCCAAATGTTGCAGCCTTTCTTCATAAGGAAGGTGCTCCAGTCCCCTGATCATTGCAGGTTTCTCCAAGCACATGTAACCAGTTTGAATAAAGGAGGTCTCCATATATATCCAGGAGCTCTTCTTTGTAATGCTCCACTATTTTTTTTTATTTCTTTGAGAAGTGTGGAGGGAATGGAAAAAAACAAAAACCCACCTATCCCCGTGATGGCTGACCCAAAACAGTTGCCAAAAACTTCCCTAAAATACAATACCTGGGACAAGTAAAGTACCAAAAACATTGGAACTCTTCCTGATCATAGGAGTTTGGCTGTCTTGATTATTGGGATGGGGCCAGTGACTTTAGTGCTGCTTAATGGCTGGACATTTCTCTCCAATTTCTGGAATGTCACAGCTGTCAGCTAGTGAAAGAGGCAGAGAAAGGAGCACTTGGATTTGAAGAGTGCGTGCGTGCGTGTGTGTGTCAACAAGAGCAAGTGAGAGAGATCTGTAGTTCAGCTGGAATTTGCAAAGTGTGGAGAGTGTTTGCAGGAAGTTGTCAACTGTTACTCTTTGGGAATTTGCAGGATTAGACTTGGCCTTAGCTACAACGACCATGCCGAATGCTTGCCCATTTCACGTGGGGAGAGAAAAATAGCCCTTTGGAGGGGTTTTTTTTGGGGGGGGGGGAATGTTTCCTGAGCCCTTCCTGAAGTTTACCTTTTTCATGGCTATTTGCAGCTGTTTGTGATCATTGCTTCCTTTCTCTTCTGCTATTTTAGTGCCATTTCTTCCCTGGTATGATTTTCCTCCTACTAACGAGTCCAACCAATCAGGGATCATACAGTGAATGTGATTACGTCATGGCACTATGTGGCCAGTTAGATTTAGTTATGTGATGGTATCACAAAAGACAAACAAAAGGGATGGAACTGAAAACAATATGTTTTGAATTGCATTATCCTTACTCTCAATGGAATACCACTTCTGTCCTTTTGATACAATTCCTAAAAATAGATTAAAAGGATTTTTTTCTGCTTCCTACTGCCAGAAACTTTCTCAAAACCCAAACCTTTTGTCCCAACCCTGTCACAGGTGTTGGCTTGTGTCCAATATGCTGTGCTTCAACATTTATAAATTTACATATGTTGCAAAGGCACATAAGTCTCTAGCGTTCTTGCACCTTCTTGTTGCAAGGAAACCAACCCTTTCTGTTTAACCACTTTAAATTCAATTCTGGAACATCTTGCCATTGGGGGAAGTGGGGTGAGCTACCCATTTTGCATCAAGTCCTGGGGGTGTCCAAGTAAAATTCCACTGCATTAAGATCTGCAGCCAAATGTAAAATATTTAATATTGTGAGATGCTGTAATCAGAGAGGAGAGGAAACATTCTTGTTTGCTGGGAAACTGCTGGAACGCTTTCCTTCCCCCTCCCCCGCTACTCCATCTCCAAAGAAAAATTAAAGTACTTTTAGATTTCTTGATGAAAGAGTACAGGAAGGCCACAAGCAACAAAAAATGAAAGCACGAGTTAAAAGAGTTATTTGGAAGCTGGAGGGGAAGGCGGTAGAATGGAAGAAGTTTTTTCCCCTCACTGATTTATTAAGAGACCCCCCTGGGCACTCTTCTAATCTGATTTATGCATCACGTGAAGTATGTTTTAATACATGGGAAAACTTCCTCATTTCTTTCACTGACACAGAATTGGAATTTGGCTGCCTCCAAAGGAGCATACACAGTAGTGAAATTCAGGGGGTTCGCCCCGGTTCTATAGAACCGGTTGTTAAATGGCCGGGCCCTGCCCACTCGCTTACCTTGGCTGGCTTCGGATTTTTTTTTGGCTCCGGCTATGACGTCATAGAACCGGTTGTTAATTCATTTGAATTGCACCACTGAGCATACAGCATGTGTGCATGCAGCTACAAGGGAGAATTCATCTCCCCCCCCCACCAAGAAAAATAGGGAAACCCAAATAAAAGAATCAAAATCCACCCCAGCAAGTTGCTTCCTCAGTGCTAAATCTGGTAAACTGCATGCTTTTAGGGAATAGTGTCCAGATTGTGATTCTGAGATACACTGTTGGCTCATGACATAAAGACGATGTTGAAGGGTAGAACACTTTTGTTTTTAGAAATTTGGGTTCCTGGGGAGGGCTAGTGAATGATGTTTGAGACGGGACAAGGAAAGAGGCTGGGAGCAGAGCTCAAAGCGGAAGCTTTATGTTTGGCAAGGGCTGGCAAATATGATGGCATCAGCCTGTTGTTTGGTTACTACAGTGTGTGTATGTAATGGCAGTGTGCAGGAGAAATGGGCTAAAAGCAGTCCTGCTGTTGCCAAGTCACTATGCAGCTTCTACTCCACTCACTCCATCTCCCTCAGCTCCATAGAACTGCTTGGAATTGCCATAAAAGAAGAGCACACACTGCAGTCCCTTGCAACAACAATGGTGCTGAGTTCGGCATCTTTATGCAACAAATGAAAATGCTGCTGCTGTTACTCAGTCAGAGGATGGGATTGTATCCCTGCGCATGCTTATGCAGAACCCTGAAGTTCAAACCCTGGCATCTCTGTGTAGCACTGGGAAAAAAAACCTCTTGGCTGGAACCCTGGACAGCTGCTGCCAGGTAGTGTAGTAGGCAATGCCAAGTTAGTTGGCCACTGTAGACAGTGATAACTACAGTGGTCTGACTGTAGGAGGCAGTTGCCTGTGTATTTAGAAAATTCTGGCAAACAGCTGAATCAGTCCACAGTTAGCAACAACAACAAAACTGGACTGTTGGGTTTGTCAAGCATAGACATATGACGTTAATAAAATGAATTGTTCTTTTATGGACTGCTCCAGGACCTGACCTTCATTCTACCCATAAAACTGTTATGTGAACATCAAAATGTTCACATTCTCTTACCAATAAAATATTTCATTTTGCCTGCTTTTCTTTCCCCCCTACTTTTTATTGTTCATTTTTATAAGCCTACTTAGTAAAGGATACATTTTATTCCCCTTCAGCTTGTTTAGCCAGAAACTGATGGAAAGAGGTGAAGGTCCCCTCAAACTTCATCAAAATGAATTTCGGCCAGTATTTGGTAAGTGATGTGGAAAACCATGACAATTGGCCCCAGTTTAATGTGCACACTTCTTGTATACTGGGTTCTAGTATACACACTGGAAATTCCTCCAGTGCCACTCATGAGTGTGAAAGAGTGAGAGAGCTATGTGAGTTTTTGTTTTTGTCGAAAAGTGATATGTTATTATTAAGAATAGGGGAGCTGGCTGTTCGGGCTGGCCTTTTGGGTTCAGGGGTAAGTAAGAAAGCGTGTGACAATTCAGATCAATTTAAAATGCTTTTTTGTTGTGTTTTGGTTAGTGGAGTTCTTTTATGGGGGGAAAATTGTTCTCAAGGAGAGATCAGGATCTGAATTTAAACAAATCCATTAAAAAACAAACAACAAAACACTTCAAACAATCCTACCAAGTGACGTGCCCACTTTTGAAGCTCAAGAAGTTTTTGATCCTGTTCAAGTAGCCAATAAGAATTTCACTGCTTTGATCAGGGGAAGCTCAATGTCATCTGAGCCTGCTGCTGCTGCTGTGCACATGTCTTCCCAAAACCCAGGCAGAAGAATCCGGCTCCTTGCCTACTTGCATAGCTCCATCCTGTGCAGTCCTTTACCGCAAAACAGGAGCTGGGAGCATGGATAGGGAACTCCATGATCTGCTTGCTTTTAGTGAGCCGTAGCCGTGCCAGGTTGAAGGGAGGCAGCAGCAGACTTGGGGTGCAGGGCACCCTTAGTCCAGTGATGTCATTCAGGGGGAACGGACCAGAACGGGCGTTCCGGATCCTAACGGGCTCCGTGGCTGGTTCCGGGTTCCCGACAAGTGCCAATCAAAAGTGAGTTCCTGTTCCTAAATCATTTGAATGACACCACTGCCTTAGTCTACCACTCCCAATGCCACTCCATGCGATCTGCATCATTTGCTTCAAGGATGGGCCGGTCATGCCTGTGATATAATTTATCTTTATTAGCTTGCAACATACACATCGTTTTGATGGGTGGACCATGTGTGAACGGTTCATGTATAGTATAAAGATCCCTGGGAAGTCCACAGCATGCAAGGATTTGGATAGGATTGGGGTCCTTGGTGTGTTAGAATGTTGCAAATTGGTCTGATTCTTACCATAACTGAGCACATATCAATGGGTACTGAGTTTTTTTCATAGAGTACAAATGAATGGTAATCATGTGTGACATAGGAATCAGATGGCCTCAGCTATTAAGAATCAATCTGTATCTGAAGTGGACCTGTGAAAGGAAAATGTTATGATTCAAATTGGTTTAGAAAAGGTGGTTCAAGTGTAGGAATGCTTTCAAAATTTACCTCATTCACATTTTTCCCTAGATTTTAGAGACTCAGAACTGTTACCTTCAGAACAGTTTCTGAAGTGGAAATTAATGCATTAGAATTTCTGCATTGTTTCACTTTTTATTTTTAAATTTGTTTGCATAGTTTGCTGTTTTCAATTCCTTTCTGTTCCTTTCTCCTATTTTCCATCAGCCGTGCATAGGTTACTATTAATAAAACATTGCGGAAAAACACTGCTAAAAATGCAATTTTGATGTGATTGTTTCTATGGTTGTAAAAGGTTCCTTTCTGTGGGGTACTAACAACATGCAGAAGCCCTTATGAAACACTGCAAAAAAGAACTCTGATGCAATTGTATGTAAAATCCGATTAGATTGAATTTGCATTTTGGGCAGTGCTTTGAAGGAACAAAACCTTAGCAAGCTGCATGTGCTCCAGTTTCACAATTTATTTTAGAAATTCTCCTAGTTAGATGGGCTTTTGGGGTGGGGGGGTGGGTGGGGGGGTGGGATGCTGGGTATGCGTATCCTAAGTTGCCACATCTGAATATTTTCTTCTTCAATTTTTCTTCCAAACTTTTTTTTTTCTATAGCATGGTGCCTTCATGTATATTGATAATAGAAGCCTGTGTTTTGATAATAAAAATCTATAGTCTTGCCCCATCATTCTGATTCTGGTTTTTGGGCCCAACCCTGTCCAACTTTTCAGCATTGATGCATCTAAAATGCAGTCCTGAGTTAAGGGAACAAATGTTCCCTTACCTTGAGGAGGCCTCTGTGACTTCCAGCCCCCCCCCACCTCAGAATGCAGCACATGCCTTGTTGGCATGGCTGCATCAGCACTGGAATTTGGATAAGATTGAGCCCTTAGTCACAATAGAGTGTGTCAGAATGTTGCAAATTGGTATGAATCTTACCATGATTGTTGTGATTGTTTCACCACTATCATTCTCCATTGACTATCACTCTGTTTAGCTACAAATACCTTTGCAACTGGAGTGGTATTGGGGGTTTTCCAGTCTGTCTTTTGCTAAGCACAACAGGTTTTTATCATCTTATCTCTGTTTCTCTGTTAGTTTAAAACACTCAGGTTAAATATTGTTGGTTTTTGGGTTAAACAACTTGCTACATTCTAGAAAGCTGATCAGAGGGGGAAAAAGGCTTCAGTAAAGTTCTGATGCCTGAATTTCACACAGCAAGCAAACAGCAATGTTGAAATCTTGTTTCTGCTAAAGTCCATAGGAAAATGCCCTTGGATTAACCATTAACCACCTGGGTTGGAACAATGAGATAGTATAAACTACAAAGAGTAGTTTTTGTGTGACTGTATTTAACTGTATGGTTACTACTTTTGTCACTTTATACCCACAGCTGACTGTCCCAGTGTCCAGGTTATATGGAAATATTACTACTGCAACTGCATTCATTACTGTGCTACTATTTCCATACAGAATTGTATATAAACAGGTTGGGCCATAAGGAAAAAAATCAAAATCCACATGCTAGTAGGGCTAATCAAAATTATAGAAGCAGCTTGTGAGTAGCCAGCTGTTGAGTTCTCAAGAAAAGGGGAAGGTTATGGAGGGAGAGCTGGGTCTGGTTATGACGGGATGTGAATGGTACAGTAGGAAACTAACTGCTTCTGTATACATACAGGTGTTCAAAGAGAGTCTTTTTAATTTCGAGTTAGATGCATACTGGGAGCCCTATAAGAAGCAAGAGCTAGGGATAAGAATCACTGTTCATTATTCAAAGCTAAAGGCTGATCTTCAAGTTCAGCAAAGTCAGGCAATGGCTGCTTTGGAAACTGCGGGACTTCAGATTGCAAGGAAGGAGAGTAGAGGCTGTGCTTTTAAATACTATTCCATATTAAAAACGCCATACATGTAACTGTGGATACAGAAGTCAGGCTGGAAACTTCCAGGCTGATGGGCTAATTTTCCACATGCAGGAAATGCTTTATGGAGGAGAATTTTCTAAAATGTGATTCTCCACTTGCAGTCAAAAATGACAAAGTCCCAACTGCATAATTTTGCTGAATGTTCAACTTTCAAGGGGTGGTTTTGGTCCACAGTTGAGTATTTTAAAGACATATTTGGCTTTGCTTTTAAAGTATTGGCCTTGTGATATATTGCTCCATGTTCTTGTGATGTGGTGGGCCAAAAGAAAATTTAAACAAATAAGGATTAAAATAAACTGCTTAGTCCACTTGATGCTAAACTCAGACTCACCTTCATATGATCCAAAGAAATCCATGATCAAGCACATCTTCCATTAATTCTGCCCAGCATTTGTTTGGATTAATGTTGTATTGCCAGAATACACATCCTGCAAATATCCCAAAAGAAAATTAGAGCACATTACTTGTTTGAAAACTGTGGCTTCTCTGCAGTCCTTCTAATTTTAATCTGCCATCCTTTTAATTTTTATTACATTTCAAAGAAATTAATACTCCAGTTTTGCTTAAATGAATAACAGTGTCATTTGTTGCAAAGAATCCAGAAAGCAAATGCAAGAATAAGAAATTTAGAAATAAATTCACCAAATTATCTTGTTCTCCTGCTGTTGTCAGGAGAGTATTTATTTTTCCTTTCTGTCTTATTTTCTGTTACATGTTTGTGATAATATATTCTGTAAAGTCTACATTCAATAAATATGTATTTGTAATAAACGGAGAGACATGAATCAGGTGAGTGCAAGAAGTCGATCCACTTAATTAGTCTTGTTTAATTTTATACTCCAATACTAACAAAATGGGTTTTTTTTAAAAAAATACCTGTCATTTTGATGGATGATGTCTATGAAGTAGAGGGAAGGCTGGTGTATTGCAAGCCCCCTAGAGAGTAGTAGATGGCCATTATATTCTAGTATAGGTTCGATTTCAGTGAAGGCTAGGCTTTCTTCCAGCAAGCCTGAGAATAGCTTTTGTTCTTGTTTGGTAAGGTGTCTCCAATTGCAGTGCTTTTCTTTCTTCCATAGGAGTGAATGGGAACTATTGACTTATGCTGAGAAAGATAAAGGTGTGTGCTCAGGATCTGATTGGGGAAAATGCAGAGCTTTGATAACTAGCGAGTCCTAGTGACACCTTACTAATAAATTACCCTACATTTTGCAATTGGAGTGCCTTTTCAATTAAACATTGGGGAGGTCTCCTTGACCTTCCCCCAAGGCCAGTATGACCCCAGGTATGTGAGGAAGCCCCTGGGTGCCTGTGTTGCTGCAATCACTACATGGCCTTTGGGACACAGTCCCCACCCTTCCCACACTTACCTGTGGACCTGAATTCCAAGTAGGACTTTGGAACCGCTGTGTTATATGGCAGTGCAAATACATTAAAGGTAAAGGTTTCCCCATGACCGAACGGTCTAGTCGTGACCGACGGTAGGGGGCGGTGCTCATCTCCGCTTCTAAACCTGTAGAGCCGGCGTTTGTCCGAGGACAAACTTCCGTGGTCATGTGGCCAGCATGACTCTACGCCGTAGCGCATGGAAGACAATTACCTTCCCACCAAAGTGGTACCTATTTATCTACTTGCATTTTTAGGTGCTTTCGAACTGCTAGGTTGGCAGGAGCTGGGACAAGTGACGGGAGCTCACTCCATTGCGTAGTCTCGAGCTCCCAACCTTCTGGTCAGAAAGCCTAGCAGCAGCGGCTTAACCCGCAGCGCCACCACGTCCCTAACTTCAAATACATTAGAATCCCAATTATCTAGCCTTGGGTTATCCAACACTCTGTTTTAACCAACATTTCCATCTATACAGGCAGCAGAAGCACTTTTTGAAGCCCTCTAGTGGCTAGAAGTGGCAGAACTAAAGAGGCAGAAAATACAGGATGAGGGATGCAATAGTGAAGGCACCTTCTTGCCCTGCCTCTTTCTGCAAATGGAGCTTTTGAATTTTGTTTGGGAGCAGCTAATGCTTGGAGGCCTTTGGAATCAGTGAGGTGAAGGTGCATCTGAGTGGAGAGATGTGATCTGAGGGTGTGGGGAAGAACATCGTTTTCTGAGGAATTGCCAAAAGGTATTGCTGAAATATAGAACCTATTCACTGGGAGAAAGAACAATGAAACAAATGTTTTGAGGCCTCATCAGAAAGCTAGCGTGAATTGTAATTTTTCTTGGAGGGAATTCCATAACACTGGTGCTGCCCCAGAGAACCTGCTCCTGGTTACCACTAACCTGGCTTCCTCCAGGGGTGGCACATGCAACAGGGTCTCCTTAACTGAACTCCGGGATGGGCTGGTTCATCTGACAGGAGACAATTCCTCAGATACTTTGACTGCAAACCATATAGGTGAAAGGTCAAAACCGGCATTTTGAATTGTGCTTAGAAATGAACTGGCAGCCAGTGTAGTCACAGAAGCAAGTGATTAGGACTGAGTCCAACCACTATACTCTCAAGACCACACGGGCCACCATATTCTGCACTGATTGCAATTTCCAAACTCTCTTTGTTTATGCACAAAAGATAAGGATTAAACAATATATTGCTATTATGTTTTTGTTATGACTGATGGCAAACCAAGTTAAATTTACTCCTACTAAAAATTTGTGCTTTTATTTACACCGCACCATTTTTCTTACAAGTAAATAACCTTGAATAATTTTTATATTTGCCGTAAATTACTTGGAATTTCCCCTGTGGATTGTTCTTTTCTGGGGTCTAACAGCACAGATTTAATCAGCACTGGAAAATAATCTACAAAGCATTTCCTGGCTTTTCAGGATGCCTAGTGCTTCTTTAAGATACCACTGGGGCAAAGCATTGTGACTCTACAAGCCAAAAGTAAGATATCATTTGCTAGGTCTTGGCAGAAACTGAAATGCACCTTTTGTCATGTAAATATTAAGCAAGCCAACAGCAGTATCTACTCCATGAACAATTCCACATTTCAATTTGTCTTTCCAAGTCTAGAGGAAAGAAATAATTAAGTATGCCTTCCCCAACAATTCAAATATTTTCAGTTGGCAATGAAACTCAAACCCAGTGCAACTCTAGTTGCACAGAAATCCTTGAAGCTCTCTCATACAACTAGATGGTGAACTCTTCATTGCCATTCCTTGAACTTCTAAACCAAGACTGTATTAATAGACTTTTGTTCTTGATGGATTGTGTTATCAGTGTTGTTTGGCTGTTGCTCTACTATAGAAATGCTACCATATTATTTATTTTTGCAATGTATGTTGTCATATCTTGATAACAGCATAGTTTTTATAGATCTGTGAGCTTCCATTGATGTAGTGATGATATCTTGTTTGTGAATTTGCAGCAATATGTTGTTGGTCATGACATCTTGACTCTTTTAATTTGCCAGTCTTTGTTTACTGCATGAATTTGAACTGGTCATAGGGATTTCAGAACCGCTGGTAGGGGTCTCCATAAATAATAAGGAAATTGTCCTGGCTCTTGCTATTATATATTATATATTACATTAGCTTGGGCCATCTCCGTACATTATTTTAGTTCTTTGCAATTTTGCCAACGAGTTCAACTACCCTCTTGTAGGTTACTCCAAGAAGGGCGCATGCTTCTACTGCTCTTCCATGGAGTGTTCCAAGAACTCCTGATAAGTATGTCAGGGTTTCGTACATAGCAGAGCAGCTCCCTCGCTGCGATGTATTGAAAGTCAGCCCTCGACACAAGCTTTATTACTTCAGAATGCCAGGTGCGAGGGAGTGGCAACAGGATGCAAGCATCTTGTTGTCTACTGAACTCCCTTAGGCACCTGGTGGGCCACTGTGAGATACAGGAAACTGGACTAGATGGGCCTTTGGCCTGATCCAGTGGGGCTCTTCTTATGTTCTTATGTACCTATTAGAATAGTTTTTGGAATACCCGAGGGTAGTAGATTTGGAATAGTGAAGGTTGTATATGGTTGTGTAATGGGAAATAAGGGCAGAATTACAAGGTGGGGCAAGGCCAAGGAAAACATCAAAGGTAAGGTCAAGGCCATTGTGCTGGTTGAAAAAGGAGATAGGCAGCTGATGTAGGGATTTGAGGAGAAAAGTCTCATGGGCTGAGCAATAAGAGAAGCACAGAGGAAAAATTGTATACATTGGGCCCTTGGTGTCTGAATGGGACTGCTTCCGTCATGGCTCCCTGTGGATATGCCGAAATCTGACATGAACTTAAATGGCTTCTGGGAGGCGTTCTGAAGTGTGGGCTCAGCACCCGCGGATGCGGAACCTGCAGATAACGAGGGCCCACTGTATAGATGAACCCTACATATTGCTCATGTGAAAATTGCAAGTCCCTCCCCAAGTGTGAAAATGTATGAAAAATAAGGAGCTGTGATGTCAGAGTCCCTCAGCCACTCTTGGGCAGCTTCTGTTAGGGCATACATTTTTCAAAGCACTATATTCTTCTGCACTGCTACTGTAGATATTACAATTGGAATAGACTTTAATGTTTTTCAATTATTATTTTTTCAATAATAAAAAAGTAATTTTTAACACATTGCATCTGAGGAAAATCCTCCAGAGTCAGAAGCAAATGACCTTCAGGTCCATAAATCAACATGACAGGTGATTCAATCGGCCACAAGCCTTCTCTGATTTAAACAGCTGCCAACTCACATGGAGCAAGCAGAGCTCAAGTCCCAGAGGGTCTTGCCAGTAGGGGAAGAAAGCAGAAGGTTTGCACTTTTGAAAGCACTGAAGCCTAAACTGAGGAAATTCACTGACACAAGTAAAACAACAAGGCCTGAATATTTAATTTACATGACGGGTTAGCATTGTACCTTTTCATGTTCCATTTTCTCTCACCTAAATATGCAGTCAAGTGCCCCATAAAATGTAACTGTCAGTAGGAAATGTGTGCTCTTCAAAATGATATCCAGATCAGACCAGTCTGAAATTTTAATATGGTGTCTTGAAGGTAGAGAGAATGCAAGCAGAA
This sequence comes from Lerista edwardsae, assembly GCA_029204185.1. Lineage (NCBI taxonomy): Eukaryota > Metazoa > Chordata > Lepidosauria > Squamata > Scincidae > Lerista > Lerista edwardsae. The sequence goes on from JAJKFI010000032.1 coordinate 10,525,321, forward strand.
ATATTATTGACTGCTCAGTAAAGGAGTTGGCCACGCATGATAATGTTTGACTTGCTTAGCTGCGCAAAACAACACCCAGGTAACAGAAACAGCATCAGGAATCAAACCAGGTTAGGCCCTGGTCAGTGGCCCATGCCCATGAGTGGGCCCAACTGGCCACGTCAACTCCCTGAACATTCTCTCCAGGACCAATTGGGCCACCATAAAATATCCACCCCTATGGAGAAGGTGGGAGGAGTGCCCCCCTTGAAGCCACCTTCCATCACCAACTCTTGAGAAGCTCCAGGAACCTGGAGTGCAGTTTTACCACAACAGCCTCACACTGGCATGTTCAAACATTCTCAACATTATCTTTCACCTGTGTAGAGGGAGAAAAAATTGAGAAAACAGGAGAATAAACCACATTTGATCATTTGTTTAAAGGAGTAAGGAGAGAAAAGAAGACAAGAAAAGTGCTTTATTCAGAGCACTCAAGGGAGGGGCCATATTCCTTCTTCTTTTTTTTACTCTTCATTTTAAGCAGGTAGCGTTTTATGTATAAAAAAGAATATTCAGTATAAAAATATACCAGTTTCATCCACCAGCATACTAACTTAACTCTGGCAACCAAATATCTGACTGAGTGACGTATGATGGCAATAAAAGCTAGTGTGCATAGCAGACTATCTCTTCGACCAGTGGTTTGTGTACACAACCACAAACTGCTAATGGAAAGGTTAGTAGTAATTGAAAAATGTTCAACATCCAGTCATACCATAGAGACCATTCTGTTCAGAATCACACTGGACAAAGAATCGCACTGGAAACTGAGGGCAGGCAGGCTGTAGGAGTCACTTGGGATCTGCTTGATGTCCTCCCCTGTGGGACTGCCCATAGGGAGAAAGAAGAAACAAAGAGAGAATCACAAGTAATTGACAATAGAGTTGGCTGCACCTGTGGCTTGAGATGCACGTTGTGAGGGAGAGTGATGCCACCAGAGTGCCTGTGCAGTGGTGCCCTTGTCGAGGGCTTGGAATATTACCTTTCCCTCTTGGGGGTGTGGGGGGTACTGCAGCGGACTCTGCAGAGGACCCGTGTTCAACCTCCTGTGCCAGTGGTGCAATCCTGAAAAACAAAAGGGGTTCTGATGAGTGTTTGGCCAGCGGTAGTCAACCATTGCTACCCTGGCATTCCTGAAAGGGAGCCAACACTCTCAGCACGAAGCTATTACAAAAGGAAGGAATGGTTATCAAACACAGTTGATAGCAGAGATGCTTTTTATAGTCCTGGAGAATCAGAAAGGGGGAGTAAATGCATAGGATGGAGTTGTAGCATCAATACATTGAAGCATAGGATTCTCTCCCCCCCCCCCCTCCCTGTGTAGGGTGGCGTATTCTTGTTGCGGTATTGGGGTAGACGTTCCAGTTGTGTATGCATGTGGATTCCTCCTGGGGCAGAATACCAGCAATAAGAATTCTGAGAAGACAAGAGTCTTGCCATACACGTGAGTGACAGGAAGTTGTTTGTGTGCTAAGTTCCTTTTCACCATGATTCCTTTCACCAGAGTTCCCCTTGAGGACCAGAGAGGTATAGCCCCATGTTGTACATCTTCTCATCTGAGATGTAGTTTCTCTGACAGGGGCTTTAGCATTGGTGTTGGTGTTCTGTGGGTGGCTGCCAAATGTCATCTGTATCCTGTACTCCATTCTAAGAAAGTGGGGACGCAATCCTACATTGGATGTAGTGCCGACATAATGTCTCTGTGTCAGCGCTACTAGCATTGACATGGGAGCGCCAACCTGCACCCCCGTGTCAAAGCTAGAGCTCTTGGGCCGATGCTAGGAGCAGGGTCGGCCTGAGGGCCCTGGCAGAGAGCCGCCTGTGTGCCAGCCAAACTCGGCTGGCCCAAGGGCGGTTCTGGGAGGAGGGAGGGCAGAATTGGGCGGGGAAAAGGCGGAACGGTGGTTGGGGCTGGGATGTGGCTGTTAGGCCGCATCCAAGGCCCCATCCCCAGGCCATGTGGCCCCAATTCGGGCTGCACAGTGTCCCTCGAGCTGCACCTGCTATACACCAGGCTATACACAGTTTCAAAGAGCCCCATGAAGAGGTCCAGCGGCCTCCTAACGTGCTGGATACAGTGCAGGCCCTCCGACCTGCCTATCCTGGCGCAGGTTAGGATTGCTCTCTGGGTGTGACAAGGGAGATGCAGGAGTTGCAATTATCCTTTCAATTAGGAGTTGCAATTATCTGCTATTTTTCTCTTCCTCAGCATTCCTTATGGGGTTCCTCCTCCCTACACTGGGCATGTCTATTATCTGAAGAGGGGTTATGGTGTGCGTTGACTTCTCTTTGTCCTCCTACGTCACACCCCTATCTACTCTCTGTTTTGGCCTCTCTGCCAGTTGAGTTGTGCTGGAGTCTGAACTACATCTGTCAGCAGGTGGCCTTTTGCACTGGAGCTGCTGGTGCATCCTGTTAGGTGGCGATTCAGGCTGCAATCCTATCTGCACTTATCTGGGAGTAAACCCCATTGACTATAAGGGGATTTACTTTTGAGTAGTCATGCATAGGATTGGGCTTTCACTGTTGTATCTTGAGGATATGATTGAGCCATAAAAGATGGACTGTGTGCATTTGCAAAAGTAATGGCTTTGCCCACTTTCTCCCTCTCTCCCAGCAAAACCCTGATGGCTGTGGGGCCTTTAAGAAGAAGAGGCTGAAGTTTCAGAAACCTTCTTGAAAAAGCTCTGGTTTCAGTTTGTTATTCCTTGTTAACAATAAAAATGGGTCAAAGCACTATTTCGTTTGTTGATAAAGTTCAGGGAAATACACATACTTGGGCCAACTTTTATTTGAAAAATAAGAAATCCCTTAAGAAATGATTATAAATCAGTTTCTTATGAATATGACACCAGAAAAAGGCATCTTCCAACATTTCTGAACTGGCTAATGTCTTCATGCAGAAGCTATGTAATTGTAATCTGAAGTGTTGACAGGGGGATTGATATACGTACCGTTGCTTAATCTGTCAAAGCGTTATCAAATTTTTCATGCTTAAGAATGGGTAGTTTGTATCCTTAAGCATGGATATTTTTCTTGTGTTGCTTCTTTTTTGGGAGGAGGTACTTCCATCGAATAACAGATCTTAGATAATATACAACTCAAAGAAGCCAAGCTAAGCAGCTGCACCTGACTAGCAACTATATGAGTCTTTGGGGAGATGGGAAAGAGCTGTTCATGCTAAACTCCGTGGAAGACAAAAATATCTCCTGGACTCCAAAGCTTGAATTCAAGAGAGAATACTGTACATTTTTTTCTTTAATTTCAAAATGTCGCTACCAGTTTTTTCCACTCCAACAGATGTGGATTAATATCAAGTGCACTACAAAAACTCAAAAGCATACAAGTCAGCAACGTGACTCAGGGTGTAATCCTAACCTGGAATTATGCTGGCACAGTTAGGCCAGCAAAGATTGGCCGGCATAAAGGACACCTTAAAGTGTGTTTGGACCACTCTTGGAGTTGGAGAGGCCAGCACACAGATGTGCGCCATCCTCCCTGACTCTTAAGAGTGCTCCAAACGTGCTTTACAGTGGCCCTTGTGCAAGCCAAACTTTGCTGGCCTAACTGTGCCGGCCTAACTCCAGGTTAGGATTGTGCTCTCAGTAGAATTGACAACAGTAGACAATATAATTTAAATTTAGAAGAACACTGTTCAATAGAATTTTAAAAAGACTTGAAGATTGGTGACAGATAGTGGAATCTTTCAAGCAGTTGAAGGTGGTTTGATTTTCAGGAAACAACTGTGATTGCTCACTGTATGTTTACACAACCCAGAGAAGACACTCTTCTCACATCAGATTGGTTTTCTTTTTTTTTTGCAGCAGGCATTTGTAGTGCTTCAAAAATGCAAAGAGCCTGTTTAGCTAGAAGCAAAAGTCTCCTCCATATTCCCCATCTGGATGTGGAGATTGTGAGGGAGGAGTTGCTCCAGGTCTTGACATTATCTGCGGTGAGGCGGGCAGAGACAAGAAACAGGGCCAGGAATGACTTCAGGGGTCAGGCACTGCCTATCAGAAGGCCCAGCTGTGCAGACTGTCCCTGAATTCTTAAGTACAAGTGGGAATGGTAGTATTCAGCATGGCAACAGGACGTGGGCACAGAGTGCCGTGAGAGGTCAAATGTAGAACTTCACCTCGGGGATTTCAGCAGCCTGAAACACTAGCACTGATCCAGGCTTTGCTATGGAGGGATCCTACCTCTGGAACTCCCTGCTTTGAGAGGTCTGATTGATTACCTGATTGGTGACCTTCAGAAAATGGATCAAAATCTTTTTGTTAAAGATTTGCCTTTAATGTACTTGCTGGTTGGTGTGCTATGGAGTCATTATATTTTGGTTTTTCTCGACTGAATTGCTGTATAGTATTTTGTTGCATTGTTAGGTGCCATGAGAGTCTTTATGGCTAACCAGTGGCATGCAATGTAAAGGATAAATTAAACTGTAAGGTAAAAACACCATGTGTGGCCATCACAGGCAGCTCTGCCTCTGTTACACCGCTTTCAAGTCTCTTATAAACTGTTGTCTGACTTTGACCTATAAATTGGACCTCGTGGACCTAAGTCCACTGAACGTCTGGACAGAATACATTGATCACATGTAATCTTCTAAAGATATCCAAAGATTAATATTTCAACCAGTAAGCCTTTTTGAAGGCTTTCCACTATTATGGAATTTCCACTATTGTGGAACACTATTGAGTTCCACAATAGTGAACACAAGGAACCTCTCTGTACCCATTGATTTGGCTTGCTATTTTTCAACTGGTATCTGTAGCTGTGTTTCTGACTATTGCAGATCAGCAGTTAGGAGGTAACACTTTTCAGGGCATGGAGAAAACTTGCAGCAACACATAGGTGGCAGTGGTCAAGGGCATAACCATTTGCTAAAAAGTTGGCAGTCATTCCACCATTAGCTTCCTGTGCATATGGAACAGGCTGAAGAAGATTTTGAGGGAGTTGCATATGCATGCTCTGTGCTTGATGATTACAGTGTTACATGTAGGTCTGAGTGTACAGATGAGTCACAGTACAGACAGAACCTTTGCCACCTGTGCCTGAACAAAGCCGCCTCTAGATTTCCCTCACCTGCCAAGGATCCCTGCCCTCTGAACATGCCCATGGCAACTTACAGTGAACTGCTCCTTTCCCTACCTTTGTTGCCTTCTTTATTCTTCCCTTTGTTAGGTTGTCATCATCCATCTTATCCCAGTGACCCAACTTTGATGCACTGTCTTTTAAAATAGTAGGGTTGCATAGTAGGGGCTGTAGAAAGAAAGCCAGTAGGAGAAGCTTGACTGGCGCAGGGGCAGTTTTGGGCGGGGTGGGGGGTGGGCAGGGTAGGGATATGTGCTGGCATGGGGATGGGGATGGGATGCAGCCATTAGGCTGCATCCCAGGCCTCGTCCCCAGGCCATGTGGCCCCAATTTGGGCTGCGTGGCTTCCTTGGACCTGCGCCCGCATTTTTGTGAGCGCAGATCTGAGGAACCCATAGGGGAGGCTGCTGGAGCCTCCCCGGTGCAAGGGCTGGGGAGGCTCCAGCAGCCTCCCAAGCGGTGCTGGATACAGAGCAGGACTGCCGGCTCCAGTGCAGCTTAGGATTGGGCTGTCAGTCCTTTCCCGCTTCATTGCCTTTTTCAATTGTTGGGTGATCGTGGTGGATCTGTCATTTAAGGTTTTAATTTTGTAATTGGTTTTTATATGTAATATTTTTTGTATTTGTTTGATTTTAATATTGTTTTATTGTATTATGTAAGCCGCCTTGAATCCCCCTCAGTGGTGAAAAAAGGTGGGCTAGAAATCCAGATTGTCTCTGAAGACCAGTTGTAGAGAATCAGTGGCAGGAAATAAATATGCTTCTTGCTGGTGGGATTCTCTGAGGTTGCTGGTGGGTCACTGTAGGAAACAGTATGCTGGTCTAAATGGGTCTTGGCCCTGAACCTGATCCATGAGGACTTTTCATGTACTTATGTAAAGTTCTGCCTTGATTGTGGTGGAGCAGAATAGATTGTGATGGAGCTGACAACTCCCGATTGGCCATGTAAGGGTGGGAAGGTCTGCTTCTCTTCCTTGTTTTTCCAAAACATCCATGCTAGGACTAGTTACACCATTAGCCCCAAGACATCTAAAGATCTGATGGTGCCTTTTTCTGATGCCAAGTTCTGATGCACAAGTTTCTGATGCACAAGTTTCTGATGCACATCGTTCTGATATAAATAGCTGCACAATACACCTCCATATTCAGGTTTATACTCAATGGAAAAATTAAAAATAGAAACCCTTGCAATGAACAATGCAGTTGAAAGGTGTGGGAGCAGAAATTTCCCCAATAAAACAAACCATCAAGCCCGTAGTAAAGTGTGTTTGAAAGCTACTTTCCCATTGCTTCAAAAATGCTATGTGAACTCTGTTCTCTACTCAGTGCTGGAGAAACTGACTGTGAATGGCTATAGTAACTTGGTGTAGTATTTGAACCCAACAATATTGCCCTCTTTGCCTCCACAGTAGTGAGTGCTTGGGAAACGAGATTGAAAGACAGAAAGCCTGGACTTGTAATGGGTTAGCTTACTGGGCACTATTGATCTTTAGACAGTTGTTTTTATTTGTATAATTGTTCAGACATATGTAGAGATTTTGGGATCGTTGTATGTTTCATTTGTGATGTCTATGCCAATAAAGGTTACTATTATTATTAGTATTTGAACAAGGAAGTTTTCAGATGTGGCTGATAAAGTTTACAATTTCCACAACATGGGCAAATCTAACAGGGTCATATATTTATTTATAAATCCCTAGTCCTGTTGTTCAACCTACACTGAAATTACTGCCTCCCTTCGCCCAATCCTGCACAAAGCCAAGTTACACCAGAAGTTCAATATATAGTTTGGCCCTTCATGTTTTTTTGTGGTTAGATACCAGCTGAGGGGAACCCAACTTGGACACTGTCGGAGGTTGAAGGAGGCTTTAACCTTTTCCTGTGTGGGCCTGATCTAGACTGGGGACTCCACAGTTGCCCCTTTACAATAAAAGGTTCTCAACATAAGAGAAATAACCAAGAAGATATTGATCCTCTCGCTGCCAGCCTGCCCTCTGTTTGTTCTGTGATATTTTAATGCATCTTATGTTTCATTACTGTAATGTTCATTTTTTATGAACGTGTCTTCTTCCTGCATCCTGGAGGAGCAAACTAAAGAAAGCTTTGAAGAGACTCCACGTTGCATAACTCTGCATAGTTTGTACATCTATTGTCATAAACAAAACTTAAATGGACCTCTGGGTGAAGTGATTTAAAGCAGCCATTTTCAACCAGTGTCCTATGGCACATTGGTAAGCTGCGAATGGTTCACAGGGGTACTGTGGAAGTTTGGATGAGGATCATTTCTTAGTAGGGCCATTGGGGGATGTGAGCCCCACAGTGTGGTGCACATGAATGGTCCAAACATTCATGGTGTGCCTTGACAATTTTAGCACCTTGTCAGTGTGCCATGAGATGAAAAAGATTGGAAATCACTGATTTATAATATTTATAATATTATAAACTATATTATAAACTATATTATATTAAATATTATAACTATAATATTTAAAATTGCCAAAAGGAAACAAGATCAAGGCTGCAGTTCTCTTCTTGCTTATTTAGGAGTAAGTCCACTAATCTCAGTGTGCTTTACTTCTGAGTAGGCAGGCCTACAATTGCACAGTAATTAACTGAGAGCACAATTCTGACTTGGAGTTAGGCCAGCACAAAGGCCACCATAAAGTGCGTTTGGACCACGTTCGGAGTCAAGGGGGGCGGGATGGTGCACATCTATGCGCTGGCTTCTCTGACTCTGAGAGTGGTCCAAACGCACTTTATAGTGTCCTTTGTGCCAGCAAAACTTTGGTGGCCTAATTGTGCCAGCCTAAATCCAGATTAGGATTGTGCTTTGACTTGGTTTTGAGTTTTGGAATTCATTATTTCTTCAAGGAGCATGTATGCTGCTTAATTGATATAACAAAATATAGTAAGGTAAATGTCATATACATAAGGTAAATGTCAGATGGTCATGATTCAGTCATGTGTAAATTCTCATTTGTTTGTATTAAATTCAGACTTTACTTTCACCAGATGGCATATTTTAAGAGAGACACCTACAACAATTTTTAAATACTTTTTTTTTAAAAGGTAAAGGTTTCCCCACAACTGAATGGTCTAGTCGTGACTGACTGTAGGGGGCGGTGCTCATCTCTGTTTCAAAGCCTGTAGAGCCGGCGTTTTTGTCCGATCATGTGGCCAGAATGACTCTACGCCGTAGCGCACGGAACGCCGTTACCTTCCCTCCGAAGTGGTCCCTATTTATCTACTTGCATTTTTTAGGTGCTTTCGAACTGCTAGGTTGGCAGGAGCTGGGACAAGCAACAGGAGCTCACTCCGTCACGCAGTCTCGAACTCCCAACTTTGCGGTTGAAAGCCCAGCAACAGCGGATTAACTCGCTGCGCCACCACGTCCCTCCACTTTTTTTAAAAAAAATCCAATTTTCTGAGTGCTGAGTTACATCCACTGTGATGTTACTTCACACCACCTTAGTGTTAGACAGCCAGTTGCAGTATTGTAGTGCCTATTATTCCTTCCTCAACTAAACAAAGTACTGCACATTTTTTTTAAAAAAACTACATATTGTGGTTTTTTCTGCAGTACAATCCTTGCTGTATATAAAATTGTCATCGTAAAGGAAGCGTGTAGTGCACAATATTTCATAAGCCCCTAACAAGGGAACTTAAGCAATAGATATCACAGACATCTTATTTCAATTACTCTTAACTCTGTTTGCCAAGGGATGAGAATTTATTTTTTTTCAGTGCCGAGTCACACAGGAGCCATCAGCAACCATCAACTTCCTGAGTAGAAAAAAAGCCCTTCACCAGAAAAGGGGGGGGGGAAGCCACATGTAGCACATGGAATTTTCCAGACATAAAGGCTTCTATAGCAATGAACAATGTTAGCAAGTGAGATTAAATGCTGCTGGGAGATAACTAAACCTATTATCTACAAACTATTTAACTGGAGCATCTGCACTTGAAAGTCACCTTAGGGCTGTTTTGCACAGCTGCAGTGCATGTCATGCTGCCTGACCTGGTCAGCGGTCGCGATTAGAAACATACTTCAGTAATGTATGGGTGTGTACTTTTTGCATGAACAACTGTTCTGTTTTTACTGTGTTAGGGTGCACCTCAGGTCAGATTAACACGGGCTGTAGCAAAATTGGAGCAGATACAGCTGAAATGACTCTCAATCCCACAGCCTTAAATCAGAAGCCTTCATGCTGTGCTAGTTTCTTAAAATTTGTGGAATTCCTTAGTAGCTCACTGTGGTTTCTTGGTGAGAAATGTCAGGTCTTGGCCAATTTCTGAGGATGTCTGTAGTTGGAGGGTGCAATTCCAGAGCAGGCAGATAAAGATCAAAGGGACCAGAGGCAGAAGCTGTGATCAGCAGATAAACGCAAAGCCAATGGCCAAATACTCAATGGGAAACTTCAACCAACATGTTTGGAGCATAGAAACAGTTCAGAATTTCATGGCTGCCATGACAACCAGGGTCCATCACAGTTTATTTCTGTCCTGATACATATGGTAGGGTGCGCCTTGGACCTGGTTTATTGGTGGACAGGTGGATGATGAGCTAGATGTGGAGGAGGTTAACAGCCCAATCCTAAACCTTGGGATTGTCACGAGGAACAGCGGTGCTGAAATGTCCACCGCAACATCCTATTTCCTTGGGGCAGCCACCAGAGTCTCCTTGGTTTGCCCCATGTAAAGCTCTGGTGGCCTCAATGGGTCACCCCAGATCTGTGCTACAATATTAAGTGGGGAGGGGGATTTTGATGAAAAACTCTGCTGCCATCTCTGCCCCTCTCCTGGGACTGATTGTCCCTCAGGCCCGCCGGAGCACATTGCCCAGAGGTGGCGATGCAGTGATGGCAGCTGGTATGTGAATGGCTGCAGGTGTTGTGCCAATTCCGGGAGGGGCAGGAGGGCATAACTGGGTGGGGGTGGAGTGGGAGTGGGACCGGTGTTGACCTTCACTGAGGCAGACAAGGGCCATTAGCAGGTCTCCAAGCTTACCCAAAGGATGGGGACAAAGTCCCCTTCCTCTGAGGAGCCTCCAGCAGCTCCCTTGCTATTGTTGGATGCAGGAGTAGCTGTTCAGTTACCGCTGTGCCTAGACCCAGGTAGCTCAGGATTGGGCTGCCCATGACTTCATACTCCCATCAAACATATAAAAATGTAGCATTTAATTTTGAGCATTCCCAGCAGGTATCAGAATTATTTTAAAATATTATTTCAGGCTGTGATTGTGTTGAACGATAATTTTGTAATTCTTCCCAAGTCTAAACAAGCCAAGGGGACCTTATTTTGAGAATATGCTGCTTGTTGAATAGAGTACAATGGGCCCTCAGTATCTGCTTTCCACAGATAATAAAGTTTGTGGAAACCCCTCAAAGGACCTCCCTGATGTGATCTGAAGTCCCTTCAGGTCCCATTTGGGAGGTATTCTGAGATACAGCTCAGGACGTGCCTCAGAATGCCTCTTGGATGCAACTGCTTCTGGTCACGAAGGGAAGATCATGCAAGCTTCTTTAGCGTGGGTAGCACCTGCAAATATGTGGGTACTGAATCTTTGGATAAGGAGGGCCCACTGTAGTAATAAACTTTGTGAAGGAAAAGGATGAAGGAGAGGCATATCATCTAGAGGTTAGTGGCGCCCCACTTTCTCTTCTCCACGCACCCTTCTACTGGGGAGATTGGGATTTGCTGGGAAAATTATAGTCTCTTGGCTGATACCACTCCAGATGAGGAAATCCAGGCAGAAAGAGGCTGCCTTGGGAAAGTCCCAAAATCTGGGAATCTTCTTAAGGAGAAAAAATGCAGATTCTATCCCTTGATAGGTCAAGTGTTTCCTGTTCCTTATTATAGCTATTAATCAAGTAATCTTGTATTGTTTCCATAACAATATGTCACCAATAATTTTAAACATTCTATAATGCACAAAAGAAGTCAAGACCAAAGTCTTCTAAATTTATCCCAGTTCTGTAATGCTGCCTAACAAGATTGTAATTTAGCACATTTTAAATCTCTTGCAATTTATTTTTATAATACCAGGAAGGAGTACCCAAAGGCATAACATTGCTCTAATAAATACCAAAAAAAAAGGCTTTTGAGCACCATTGGACAACTACTTTAATTCAAGATGTGGTATAATTTAGTTCAAGATGTGGTATAATTGAATTTCCCAAGTATAAATGCTCTATCACAGTTTATTGTAATTCTTCTGTACAACACCTGACCTCACTCTTGCTTTCTTGTATTGACATAGAAAATGTATCAGCTACTTCTGTCATTTTTGCAATATGCAGATCTTTCCACACATACATAAGGCAAGGTCAGACAATATGTTCTGGAGCTTGCTCAAGTGCACAAGAGAAGAGCATGATTTTGTGCATCGTCCCTCCCCAATTATTCCATCACTGTGCTGTAATAGGTAGTTCATCTGAACTATCCCTCAATGTACTGTTTAAATATTACTTTAAAGTAGTATAGTCGGATTGCATTTTATATGAGGGTTAGGTTCTGAAGTCAGCCTGTAAGACAAAAATCACGTTTAGCCAGAATTGCACTAAAATCCAAAAGTATGTACTTTCTCTTGAAAAACTAAAACCACACTATAAGAGATACCCAGGAATTAATATATATAGAATATACATTCATTCATCTCATGTTCACTCTGGGTACATACTCAGTGAATGGAATGGAGGGAGAAATCAATTGCTCTACAGTAGATTGCACTACCTTAGCATCATAGGGGATTGGTCCAGGACCCCCATGGATACCAAAATCCACAGATGCTGGACTTCTGGGGTAGGGTTGCAGTGCCGCAGTAACTAACTTGGAGGTCATGCTGGGCTCTCATGGTCTCATGGGCCTGCGACCCAATCCTTTGGCCTCCCTGCCTCCTCAGAAGGTCTTGAGGATGCGACTGAAAGTGACCTTTCTGGTTTGCACCTGATTTGCTTCCAGGGGTGTTCTAAGGCACGGGGAGATCAATGGAATGAGCTGCAGGCCTCCCCACACCTCAGAACACCTACCTGATACATCCAGAAGTCGCTTTCAATTGTGTCTTCCAGGCCTGAGGTGTGGGGAGGCATCCTCATTTGTTCAAATCAGTCGGATGCCGAGTACCACTCTACTTAAAACTTCATTTCTGTCTGTGTGTATACTTGAATTCATGCAAGTTAAATATTTATGTAATATGACCCAACTGTATTTAAACTGCATTGAGAGATGGTTCAGATCGTTAGGCAGCAAGAGAGCACACCAGGTGCAGACAGTGAAGAGGAGGGGAAGATGCGCATAGCCATGATCTTCCCCCACGCAGACAGTTCAGAATATCCACTGAACTAATTCCTTGCTCATCATAACAATGGACATTTTTCTGCTAAGTAAATACAAAGGAAATTTGTTATGGTCAGTTTACTAGCTCCCTTGGCTTCAGAAGAAGGCTGTTGCAAGCGAATGCAGCAAATTGCAGGAGCAAAACTTTCAGCTATATGTTATGGTTTTTGGTGTGAGAACAGGGCTGTTGCATAACTTCACATGTGTAGCCCTATATTGCCATCTGACAAACGTTGGCGCTTTGTTTCAGAGCGCAAAGTTTGCTGGCGTTTCTTTGCCACCCCTGCAGCAAGAGTAGGTGGTTCAACAATAATATCACTGGATGGTCTTCAGCATGCTAAGTTGTTTGGAGCCCCTCCTGGGTTGCGTCTGCTGTAATTCCCTCAGCAAAGGTGCTGCTGCCCCCAGGGGCCAGTCTGTCTGCTGCCACTTTTTCTTCCCCAAGTCTGGGAGCTGTGGCTGTCCATCACCATCTGGTAGGAAGGGAGTGCTATTTTAATGGAGGCAGACGGAAGACGTTTTAATTGCCTTTCGAAATGTTCTCTGTGAATACACTTGGGTCCCTTTGAAGCGGTTTATACTAGCATTTTAGTCTCTAAGGCTGAAGACAGATCTAGCATTTGAAGCTTGGCAGAGGTGGCTTCAAAGTGTCTTTGCTGTACTGTAAACATAGGAACATATTAATGTCCTGTAGCTAGCATGAAAAAAAAAACACGACAAGGAAATGCTGGCTGTAGCGAGTGCCTCTTGGCTACAGCCAATACCAGCATCACCTCCCTCAACTGCGGTGCAGTCTTGAAACTGCTTTTAAGATGACTGCATTTGGGTGGACAGCCAGGTGAAGGGTGAATCTAGATGCTTGGTGTGCATCCATGTGTGCTTCTGCTGGTCCGGATATAACAGAGGGAGTGTCAAAACTAAGAGCTGATTCAGTGTTTGATTTGCTTACACAGGTTGAGTAATTACACAGGTCTAGTAATTTGTGTACCGTAGGTCATGTATGAACCCATTTTCATCTTTTTGCCTGACCTGGAAGTCATTAACTGCTCTCCAGTTCAGGCTTCTGGGTCCCCTGGAATGACGGTAAATGTTGGGGTAACCAGTCCTTGAACTCCATTTCTGGGGAGAGTCTAGCAACACCTATACACTCCTACAGTATGTAAGGTCTCTAGCAGCCTTGGGATCACAGGACCCCAATTATTATTAATTAATAATTTAATTATTAATAATAGAAATATTTCTTCCTAGATCTTTTTTTTTGTCTAGTTAAGCTAGGTGGGTCCCAATAGACTGTTGTCTTAAAAAGTGGGTCCTGGTGCTAAAAACTTTGGGAACCACTGTCCTACTTTCTCAACTGTTTATAATGTTTCTTCTCGTGAAAAAAGTTCTAAAAACTTTGCTTTCTGATGGTTCAATGTACACAAAGTTTGTTTAATAGAAAAAAATTGTATACAATTACCTGAAGGCTACCTGTTTAGACTTGGATCCCTTTAGGTATATGCAAGTATTCCACAATATGGAAAACTCCTCAATCCAAAGCACCTCTGGTCCCAAGCATTTCAGAGAAGGAATGCCCAACCTGTATCTGCGTGTAATGCAAATTTTGGATCTACATAGGGAGTAGGGAGAAGAACCTACTATGATTTCGGGTAAGAATGTAACATCTGTGTCAAAGATTTTGACAGCTTTAGCAACTTGCCTTTGGTATCTGGTGCTTTGCTGCTTCTAAAGAAAGGCAACGTTTCGTAAAATTTAAAGCTTAAAATAGCACTGAAAACTCATTTTGGAAGAAGTTCTAGCTTAGTTGGTTTGCTACTCACTGTTTTTTAGCTAAACAAAAGGCTTTATTTCCCAGGGTCATCAGCCCACACTTGCCAACAGGCCCATCCTGTTTCTGTGGGGGGGGGGGCCTCTGTTTTAGGGACTCCCTCCAAACCTTTATTGTTTGGCAACGCTCTTGTTTTTCTTGGAACCCTTTTTAAACCAGCAAGTGAAATGAGTCAAGCACTCAGACTTCAAATGAATGTTTTTGTATTTGTTTTAGTGAAACAGCTGGAGGGTCAAATACCAAGCAGCTCTTGGTAGTGAAATCCTAGGCATGTCTATTCAGATTTAAGTCTGGCTGAGTGTAATGGGACTGATTCCCAGGTAAGTATGGATAGGTTTGCTCTGCAAGTCATGTTTATGATCCCTTGAACATTTCTTTCAATTGAGCAAAACTTGGGGTCTACACACACTGTTCCAAGATTCGTGAAGCCCGATACGTATACCGATCTGCAGCATGGTAGGCATGAAATCTTGACCACGCTGGCAGCCCAATCCTAAGTAAGGCCGACATAGCAGGACTGTATCCTAAAGCCCATTAGGAGGCAGCAGCAGCAACGTGCAGGACAAGGGGAGGTTTTCCCCTTGCACCTGCGTGAGCCCCAGTCAGCCCTATGGGGCTGCACGGATCTGCGCCTGATGTTTTGCAGGCACAGGTCAATGTGCGTAGGACAGCCCGAAATGGGGCCGCCTTGGCCGGGGACGGGCTTTAGGATTTGGCACTACGGCTGTCCTGCGTCACCACCCCTGTCGCTGCTCACTGTGCTGCCCAGTTACGCCCCAGCATGCCTCTGGAATGCCCTTGGCGAGGCCCTACGCTGCCTGAGCGCTGCCAACACTCAACTGGCGCAAAGCCGGGGCTTCTGATGGTCACGGCGGTGTCTGAGCATTGGCGTTGCTGCTTGGGCCAGTCCAGCGCCATACCGCTGGCGCTGATGCGCTTGACGGCACATTTGGACAGCACTGGACTGGCGCAAGAGCATAGCTCCGGCGCAACACAGGTATAGGATTGTGCTCTGAGCCAGCTGTATCTGGGAATTGGCTTTTGTGCAGCAGGTCACTTGCCTTTGGAGATTTTAACCATATCCATGTAGCATTTCTTTCTCTGGCATTTGTGTTTATGATGACATAAAATCGTATTGTGGAATCATTGTTTTATGGGAATAGCTTGTTGTGTGAATCTGGACAGTTCCAATGTCAAGAAGTTGTCATGCTGCAAACTGCATGTATTAATAATCTCGTATCACTTCAAACACAACGCACTTTCCCTCTTCTTCAAAGGAGACACTTGGATTGGCCCTGTCACTAGGCAGGGGAATTGGTTTTGCAACCTCTGCTTCTCTTGAGGCAATGTGTTGTCTTCTTTTCAACTTCTTACAGCTTTTGTCTCCCTTCTCTTTCCTCTATTCCCTCCTATTAGCGCGCTCTCTCTCTCTCCCTTGTCCTGCCCTGTCCTCTCTTCCTGGGCCCTGTAGGGACAAACTTCTGAAAAACACAAAGTTGAACAGAGCTACAGCTCTAAGGATACCAAGCAGCTTGCAGATTTGGGGCTATTGTTAAACGGCAGTTTATTATTTAAGAGCGCAATCTTACCCTGGAGTTAGGCTGGCACTGTTAGGCCAGCAATGTTTGCCCGGCAAAAGGCCCACCGTTAAGTATGTTTGGATCACTTTTGGATCAGAGAGGCCAGCATGCAGACATATGTCATCCTCCGGAAAGAGGGATAGGGAATTGACAGCACCACTGCTGCTGCTACCTCCCTTTTCCCTGTCTCAATCTGCCCCACCCATTTAGCTTTTAATGAATATTTTTTCTGGTTGATCTTTCTTGTTCCAGTCTTGTGTGTATGACCATTTATTTCAGATTTTGAAGTCTAGGTCTCATATGTTTGGTCTTTCTTTCTCCTGGTTTGCTAGGTGGCAATTTTAATTTATAGATGTGATACTGACATTAAAGCTATTCCATTTCTTGGATTATTTAATTCCTTTGGTCTGCTTCTTTCCTTCGGCTGTTACTGATCGTGCTGGTCATACTAGAGTTGCTAGTTTGGCCCTAGCAACTGTTTCTTTCTCATTTGGGTGGATGGTAATTTGTAAAATTTAACCTCAGGCCAGGTGATAGAATCTGGCTAGCCATCTGTAGAAATGAATTTCACCTGCATGCACTGTTCCATATAACTTTTAAACAAGCATGTGCTTGAGAAAATTATACATGAGTTAAGAAATGCCCTTTTGGCTGGTTCTGCTTTATACAGAGTTATGTTGGGCACAAACATACAGTATGTGCTCATTACAAAATACCACCATATACTGTTTCATCAGAGCCAGCCAGCAACACGTTCCAACATGCGAGGGATTCTTAAAATATGGAGTGTGAGAGATGTTGCAAGGGAGATTCTGTAAAGTTTTAATGAAGAGGAAAAAGAGGGGAAATTTTTTTCTTGTTTGCCAATCAGCCGAACACCAGTGAAAGGTTTGCAGCAGGAAGTGCCAAGTGGGCATTTTAAAAAATAAATGAAGCTCTTGTATTGCAATGTTCCTTTGAGCTATTTTGCTCAGGAATCCTATACTCTGTAGCACACCACAGTTGTTGTTTTTTAATCATGGAAGAGATTGATTTGCCAACATTTCTTCCACGTGGTATAGCTGCGTGTTTAACTAACAAGGCATGATTTTCAAAATAAGCAGATGATCATGTTAAGCTTCAGGTTGTGAAATGCTTTATTTACTAATTCTTGCATTTCAAACTGCTGTCAAAGGTATAGCTGCAGGGGAAGCTTAAAGAAATTGGCCACACTAGTTGGGGGGGGCGGGGCGGGGCGGGGCAGGCGCTGTTTGTTGAATTATGCTTACAGCAAGTGTATTTGTTAATGTCTAACAGTACTTCCCAAACTTTTCAGCATCAGGAGCTGCCTAAAAAACAAAGTTTCACTTTACCAGCCATTCAAGCTGCTGTGGCTACAGTGGTGATTTCGCAGCAGAGGTTTCCCCAAGTAGCAGGTTGTTTAACTCTGGACACAGCCTAATTTGCTTTGCCAGTTTTGGGTCGTAACCAGTGGTGTCATCCAAATGATTTAGGAACAGGTACTCACTTTTGATTGGCACTTGTCGGGGTCCGCCCACCGGAAGTGATGTTGTGGCAGGAAGTGAGGTCATAGCCGGAAGTGATGTCATGACAGGAAGTGAGGTCATAGCCGGAAGTGAGGTCATGATTGTTGCTATGGAGGTGATCATGTTCGTAATAACGTCAGCTTGTGGTTAGTGTTGATTTAACGTCTATTGCTTTGCTTTCTAGAGATGTGTATATACATATTTTGCTTCAACTGTTCCCTGGTTAAATAGCAGGCTAGACTGTACTAGATTGTGAGCCCTTTTGAGACAGGGAGCCATTTAACTTTAATGTTAAATGCAAGGAGCCGGCAAGGAGCAGGAGGGGGAACGGGCGCCCACCGGGCCGCGCAACCATGTAGGCGCCCGACTGAGTGCTGGGCCAGCTGGCAAGGAGCAGGAGGGGGAACGGGCGACCAAAAAAAGACCACGTGGGGGCTGCGGCTAGGGGGAGGCTGCAGGAGGAGCTGGGACGCTGGATCTACGCAGCTGGAGGGAGCTGGAGCCCCAGGCAGCCTACCTTCTCACGCTTGCTGCCTTATTCCCGGGTCTCCCTCGCTGCTGCCGCCTCCGGTCCTCTCGCTCCGCTGCTACTGCTGCTGCCGCCACCACCATGCTGCCTGCCTGCCTGCCTCCTCACAGAAAGTGCAGGCAACAGCTGCGGGTGTGCAGTACGCATGCGCAGCTGCTGAGCCAATCAGCCGACGGGGCCAGCTTTGAGTGGGCAGGGCCAGCTCAACTTCTAGGAATCGGTACTCACGTAGTGGTGCGTAGTGGGTGCATGACATCACTGGTCGTAACCCACTGATGGGTCCCAGACCCACAGTTTGGAAAACACTGGAACATACGCAGTAAAAGAATGGAGTACGAGCTTGAGGATCCATCTAGGCTTGAGTTACGATTGCCTGCTGAAACTCAATGGTATACAGCCAGAGGAGAGAACCACGCTGTGAAGGCTACATCTGGGACTGAGAATTTGGTAAAACACAGAATACTGTATGTTTTATATTTGTAAAAACCCCATTGAAAATGTAAGCCACCTTGGGCATTTATTTCGGTATGGAAAAGGTGGGATATAAATTCTTCAAATAAAAATAAACAAACAGGGAGAACACTTCTGACATCTATTTTTCTATTTGCAGGGTGAGGTTTTTTTTAAAAATATGTATAGAGAGGAGTATTCAATCACGTGATCCCTGGGTTGCAGTGAGAAGTGATTCTCTTTCAGCATCAACTGTACTATTTGTGTGAACAAGGTTGCTACATTTGTTCTGCTACTGTGCTTGAAACAACTAAACATGAAAAAAGTAAATTTATCTTTTCCTGTCATGAAAGTGATACAAGTTACCCTTTCTTAATTTTTTTCATATTAGGCTGTTGTTAAAGCCACAGGAGTCATAACTAAATTTGTGTTGGGCTGTTTTCACAATGTTTCCCAAAATATGTAACGGATTTATCCTGCTCCACCAAAAATTCTGGAGTGGACTCTGGAATTGAGAATGGGTTCCACAGTCCATGCCAAAGGATGGGGTCCTTTGGAAGTTTCCAGGCAGGCACAAAGAGGCTTAGCATGGCCAGTTTTATTAGGCCATACCTAAGTTTTATTGGGCTCATCTTGCCCTTGTTCAGCAGATTTGGTGGTGATGATGTCCATTCTTTCATCAAGCTTTAGGCCTTGGATCATGCAACATAGCACACTCCAGGAGTTCTTTCAGGCAGTGCTAGGTTCACCAAAGATGCCATTTCCAGAATGGTTTAGGAACCTGCCATAATGCCATGGGTCCTGGATCTGTTCCAGAAATACTTCTGCCTAAATTGGAATGAAAGATTCTGGATGGGATTTCAATTACGGTGGAATTCCTCTGCAACCCTCTATAACAACCGGTAATGAATGGTGGTTTGCTGTGATCTGTATGCTACATGAGGCTTAGCTTTATTGCATTTGATACCTCTGGCACAATTAGGAGCATTATTCATCAACATGAATAATGTTTCATCTTGTCATATGCATGTCAGAATTATCCCTGGCAGCTTAAGTTAGAAGAAAGGGGAAAAAATATGGTGCTCAATAAACTCATGGTTGTTTAGACAATTACAAAGTTAGCAGATTTAGCTTCTGAGAGCTTACAGAACTCAAGGCTGCCAAACAGCATTGTCGTGGTTGAACTTATAGTCTTGCATGGTGTTTGATAATTAAAAAAACTACCGGAATTCTATAGAACAAAAACACTGACTTTCATCCTGCTGGAACATTCTGTGATAAACAGCTCAATCCTATTTGGACGTCACGTGGATGCCAGCACGACGTCTGTCCTATCTTAAACATGTCTTGGCAACATCGTGCCTGCCAAGCCTTCCCAGCAACACTGACAGCTTTCATGAAAACCTCAGATACCTCACTAAGCAACACCTGGGATATACCAGAAGTTTAACTTGGGGCGCAGTCCTAACCAACTTTTCAGTACTGACTTAGCTGTGCCAATGGGGCATGTGTTGCATCCTGCAGTTGGGGGCCCTCATGGAGGCCTTCTCAAAATCAGGAAATGCTTGTTCACTTACCCCAGAGCTGGAAAGTTGGTTAGGATTGCACCCTCAGTAACAGAGGGGAGGCCTAATAAATTCATGACTTGCCTTGCTGACAACTTTACCTTTCTGAAGATTAAATAAGAAACAAGGGAGTTGACTATCCTTGGTTCCAAAAAAAAAAAAGTGAAAAATGGCAGGGGAGTCAAGCAAGTGTCCACTTTTCCAGCTTGGAACTCTCAATATTGAGGAGACGGAAAAGTAGTCAGATATGGACTCTAGATTTCAGGACAGTTATTTTAATGGGCTCAGAGCAGTAGTGAAATTCAGGGGGTTTGCCCAGATTCTATAAAACCGGTTGTTAACTGGCCGGGCCCCGCCCACTCGCTTACCTTGGCTGGCTTCGTGTTTTTTTTTTTGCTCCAGCTATGACATCATAGAACCGGTTGTTAATACATTTGAATTGCACCACTGGCTCAGTGGTACAGTAAATTACGTTGGATCCTATGGTGAGAATGTCTAATGGAGAAAAGAGAACAAGAGGGATGAATATTTCCATAAGATAGTGAAGGCACAACTGCAAACACTTTGCATGAGAAGAAGGAAGACCTCTAAGGAGGCCAATGTGGCTGCCCAAAAATAATAATAATAATAATAATAATAATAATAATAATAATAATACATGTATTTATATACCGCCTTTCTTAAGATCACTAGATTTCTCTAATGACTATAACTCAAGGCGGTTTACATAGGCAGACTTTTATTCGCAAACCCGAAGGTTTTTACAATTTACAGAAATGTTCTATCTTTCAAGAACTACACTCATACAGATGGATCTTTCTGGATTTAGCCTTCTTTCTTAGCCACCTGTCTGTCTTCTGCTGGCTGATAAGAGGCTTCCCTGCTCCCACCAGAGACACAGCTGAGTTCAGCACACTCCTCCTCCCACGAGGCAGCTGAAACTCAGCTTTTAATCAGCCGCAGTTTGCAAGGTCGGCCGCTCACAGAGACTTCCGGTAGTCTCGAGCTCACGACCTTCAGATCTTCAGCTGTTATCTTCGGGCAAATGGAGGCAGTAACCCTCTCGGCTAAATCTTCTGCCCTCTCGGCTAAATTTTCTGCCCAAAAAAGCATTCTGAAAAGTTGAGCAGCAAGAAGGGCATGCAGAATAAGTGGAAGGATGGACAGGTAATAAATAAATAAAATGATCCGCCAGCTGCGACCGTACCTGAGTGGTGCGGACCTGGCCACAGTGACCCACGCCCTAGTGACATCTAGATTAGACTATTGCAATGCGCTCTACGTGGGGCTGCCTTTGAAGACGGTCCGGAAACTACAACTAGTACAGAACACGGCGGCTCGGGTGGTTGCCGGGGCACATCGGTTTGACTCTGTCGAGCCGTTGCTTCGGCGACTACACTGGCTGCCGGTTCTGTTCTGGGCCAAATTCAAAGTGCTGGTTTTGACCTTTAAAGCCCTTTACGGCTCGGGCCCAGGGTATTTGAGGGACCGCCTCCTCCCATATAACCCTACCCGTGCTCTGAGGTCCTCTGGGGGGCCCCTTTTGACTGTGCCGCCACCAGGAGAGGTGAGAGGGGTGGCGGCCAGCAGGAGAGCCTTCTCGGCGGTGGCACCCCAACTTTGGAATACCCTCCCCTTAGAGTAAAGAACTGCTCCCTCGTTGGCGGTATTTCGGCGGGGACTGAAGACCTTTTTGTTTAAGCAGGCGTTTAGTTGCTGACAGGCTGGCTGGTCTTTGTATTTGTATTCCTTTTATAATCCATGGG
Organism: Lerista edwardsae; assembly: GCA_029204185.1. Lineage (NCBI taxonomy): Eukaryota > Metazoa > Chordata > Lepidosauria > Squamata > Scincidae > Lerista > Lerista edwardsae. The sequence continues at coordinate 10,547,032 of JAJKFI010000032.1, forward strand.
ATGACCGTTGTATTTTTATATTGTACTTTTATATTGTTTTAATTTACTGTTTTTAATTGGATGTTTTTTATTTCTGTTTTTAATCTGTTTTGTAATGCCGCCTTGAATGCCTTTTTAGGCAGAAAGGCGGGGTAAAAATTTAATAAATAAAAATAAATAAATAAATAAATAAATAAAAGAATATTATTTAAGTGTAGCCCTGACCTGCTGAGATGGTGTCAAGAAGGCTAGAGCATAAAATGGGCTCAGGTTTGCAAGAATTTCCAAAAAAGAACAAAAATATTTTTGTTTTGCTTCATGACAAGAGGAAGGAAGCAGTATCATATGTACTTCTGCACAAGTTGAAAAATTTATGCCTTAAAATTGCCCAGAAAACCTGATGTCAACTCATATATGGGTGAATACGGTAAATGCATTGAGTTACATGGTGGGCAGAGCAAGGTCCTAGACCTCCAGTGGAGCAAGGCAGACTGCAGAATAGGCCTGTAAATACCCCCATGTTGCTTTTAGGGTGCTGCTTTGCCCTATGGCAGAAGATTTAGTTGAGAGAGTTAATTCCTCCATTTGCCTGAAGATAAGAGCTGAAGATCTGAAGGTCGCCAGTTCGGAACAGCTGGAAGTCTCTGTGAGCGGCAGACCTCATTAATTGCGATTGATTAACAGCTGAGCTTCGGCTGCCTTGTGTGAGGGGGAGTTGTGCCGAAGTTCAGCCGCTTCTCTGGTGGGAGCAGGGAAGCCGCTTATCAGCCAGCAGAAGACAAATGGGTGGCCAAAAAGAAGGACTAAATCCAGAAAGATCCATCTGTATGTGTGTAGTTCTTGGAAGATAGAACATTTCTGTAAAAGGTTTCTTCGGGTTTCTGAATAAAGTCTGCCTATGTAAACCGCCTTAAGTTATAGTCAATAGAGAAATCTGGTAGCCTAAGAAAGGCGGTATATAAATCCAAGTATTATTATTATTATTATTATTATTATTATTATTATTATTATTATTATTATTATTAT
>JAJKFI010000032.1:10548046-10558742 GCA_029204185.1 Lerista edwardsae
ATTATTATTATTATTATTATTATTATTATTATTATTATTATTATTATACTTACTAAACAGGTCTTTGGGGGAGCTCCAAATGGGGGCTGCTGAACACATCCAAAAGGCCCTGTATTGCCAGAGCTGGTGAGACCTCCTCGGCTTCAACCAGGAGCTGCTTGGATGAGGGGGACTGGGCTGAGAAGCAGATGGAGGGAAACTGGATGCTGCCTGCAAAGGGGCGGGGGAAACTTGCTAGTGATAAGGCTGGCTTAGTGCTTTCTGCTTAGTGCAGGCAGCAGAAGGCTGGGAAGGGCAGGGAGGGAAGGGCAAACCTTCTATCCCAGCATCTCATATGCTCCTGCCCATTCCCAGGAACACTTTGAAAATCTTTCCAGTAGGCAGAGCAGGAAGGAGGGAAGAGCTAATCATATATCAACTAATCTTCTGCCCATCATTTATTTGGAGTCACTGATGAAGACTCAGACTCTGAAGGATTTCCAGAAGACTTTTAGAGCCACTTTAAACATCTCTTAGGTTATAGCAACAAGAAAGGCACTTTCTGGTTCACAGGCTTCTTTTAGTTTTCTGTTACATGAAAATGCACATTATAATTTTCTTTTTTACTTCTCTCCCATAATTAGGTAGACTGTGCTGTTATTGGGTAGCAATTACTAGTAGGCCATTTATCAGAATCTGGCTTCAGGTAAAATCAGACAAAATTATGCAATTTTTTGAATTAAATATACCCCTAAGTAACCCTCAACTTATCCACGGATCAAAGCAAATTTCATGATTTTTTACTTAAAACTTGCCCTCAACTTATCCATGAGATGGACTTATACACAAGTATATGTGGTAGCTCTGTTGCATGGAAAAAAGGATGGCAAAGTACAATGGTGAGAAGGCAGAGCTGCTCAGTTCTTCTTTTGCTTCCATCTTCTTGCACAAAAGAAATCTAACAACGTTTGCACTAATGAGCAAGCTTGGGGGCATGATAACTTGATAAAGAGATGGTAAGGGAATATCCTTCAGGACTAGATGAGTTACACTCCAGGTTACTGAAAGAGCTTACTGATGTGATCTTAAAGCCTCTGTCTGCACTCTGAGAACTCCTAGAGAATAGGTGGAGACAAGCAAATGTCCCTGATTCTAAAAAAAAAACCCAGGGGGATGATTAACTGGAATGTCTGTCAGTACTTGGAAAAAAATAGGGTGACTTCTAGGAGCCAGCATGGGTTTGTCAAGAACAAGTAGTACTAGTTTAATCTCATCTTCTTCTTTTTTTGAAAGACCTATTACTTTAGTAGTAGATTGTGGGAATGCCACAGATGCAGTGTAACTAGATTTCAGCAAAGTATTTCACAAAGTCTCCCATGATATCCTTGTTGATAAGATGGTAAAATGTGAGCTCACTGGTAGTAGGGTAAACTGTATGGTTCCTAACCTTTGTCAGGATGCAAAGGGTCTGAAAATCCAGAAGTTCTGGAAATCAAGTCCTATGAAGAATAGCTAAAAGAGCTTGGAATGTTTAGCCTGGAGAAACAAAGCCCAAAGCCCAATCCTACTCAACTTTCCAGTGTTGATCAGGGCATGCACTACATCCTGTGGTGGGGGGCAATCATGGAGGCCTCCTCAAGGTACGAGAACTTTTGTTCCCTTTGAAGTTGCATTGCAGATGCATCACCTAGTGGCTGACTGCAGTATATAGGTTGAGCCTAATTATCTGCAGATTTTATATCAGTGGATTTGGCTAAATGGGTCCCCTGGACCTGTGCTCCAGTTACCTCTGGGGGCTCTTCTGAGGCCTTGGAGGGCTTCCTTAGACCTCAAAATGCTTTAAGGCATTAAAAACATAATTTCTGGTATTGCTGAAAAACTGGAAGTTGTATTTTTGAGAAATCCATTGAAAGTAACTAGATGTTTCCTACCACAGAGTATATGTGTCTTTCCATTAATCTGTTCTGAAGATTGCAAAACAAATACTGCTGCAGCCTATGACCATGACCACTCCTAAAATAGGGTTCACAGTGGACTGGCCCTGCCAGTGGCTGGAAGCTGAGATGTGGGAAAAGGATGGAACCTCTGCAATATGTGGACCTAAAGATAATGGCTAGAGAACAATCTCCATAAAAGAAGTAATACCTTCAGTGAAAGGTTCCTGAGCGTGTTATGACTTGCAGTTGGGGTACTCTGATTGAAATAAATATTTGTATTTATTAACGATCGTATATGCTCCTCTATAAAGCAGTTTCTAATTAATGCTAGAATTTAATCCCTAAATCCCAGGACTTCCTTCATTGTATAATACTACAGATGGCCTAGTTAAACTGTTTCAGTGAACTGGGAAAACTTTCTCCCCAGTTGAAATAACTCCTGAGCATCAAAGAAGTTTGGAAGTTTACTTTCCTCAGCTAACAGGATGCAATTTCTTAGCATCACCAAGGACAAACTATGCTACGAGCCTACGGTCCTTTATTTCACCCTGTAGTCAAGCAGCTTTCACAACAGTAAGGCCACCATCCATCTCCATGGGTCAAAGTCCATGCTTTGATTGTTCATTCTTGGTCTGTTGTGCAAACTGCCATCGGAAATGTATCTGAGCCGATAACATGAACCAGAACTGTACAGGTCTTGAGCAAGCTGCTTCTAAGCTGCCCTGGACAATCTGCTCCAGTACAAAGAAGATATTAAGAGTATTTCCACCATTTCCACTTTAATCTATAGCCTTTTAATGAGCTTATAGGAAGGTGAGATTTTCAGCAGTTGCTGATATGTGATCTTAATGTGCTGATGTACATGATTAATGTGTTGATGTACATGTTTAACTCTCATTGAAAGCAAAATCAACATGGCTTTAACTAGATCCTGCCAAACATTTTTTATGATGTGTGGGTATAGATAGAATACACTGACTTCATTCAAATAAAATTGAATCAAAATGTGGAGACCTCACTGCCCCATGGATTTCATCTGTTTCAGGAATGTCTCTCTTTTCTCCTCCCTGATGAGAAGATAATTCTGTGAAGGAACACAGAAAACAAAGCAAAGTAATTGGCATCTCATCACCTTTTGGATGATAATGAATCAGTTTCAGTCAAATAGTGTCATATTTTCCATTTCACTTGCCTTTCTTCCAGCTATTACCCAGCTGCCTTCTGTATACCTGCCAAGTTTGCTTTCTTTCCTTCTGCTGTTTCTAAAGGAAAGAAAATACTGTGGAATTTTTATGAGCAAATGTCTTGGAACTGAACATACTTTCTGAATGTAGCACGCTGCTTGCCATTTTACTGGGCTTTCTGGAAAGAATGTCTTCAGGATTTTCTCCCTTGCTGAAAAAGTAAGTCAAGAGCAGAGCTTGAGCTAATTGTGCTGAAGAGAAGCATTTCAATGTGAAATATCTTCATGCATCTGATGGACAGCTTATGTGGAGATAAATTGGTTAGTGTTTAAGGCTGCAATCCTATCCACACTTACCTGGGAGTAAGCTCCATTGATTATAATGGGACTTACTTCTGAGTAGACATCCATAGGCTTTGGCTGTAAGATGCCATAAGACATTCTGTTGTTTTTGCTGCAACAGATTAACATGCCTGCTGCTCTGGAAGTTCTTACATTCCTTGTTCATTGTACTTCCATGTCCCATTCCTGTATAGATTCAAAAATGAGAACTTGCTGTTAAGACCTTCTATGGTAGTGAAATGGGAGGAAATGAAGCCTAGGAGACAATTTCTCTAAGTCCCTGTCTCTTTAAGCGGTGAGACTGGGCTCCCAAAGATTGAGAGGTCTGTTTTTCCGGTGTGCGTTTCCGGTGTGCGTTTCCCGTTCCTGCTGAGGTCCGCAAAACCTCCAAGCCCACCGATCCCCCACGGGACCCCTGCTATAGCTTACCAAGTTTAACGTCGACGTTCCACCGCCTGCCCTAGCCTCGGAGGGGCTGCCCCTGGTTGGCGCGCCCCACTGCTGTTCGCCCAGGCACCCGGTGCGCCCCCACCCATCCCCCCCGGTGAGCAGGCGCCCCGACGAGGCCAGGGCAGCCACGGAACGGAACGGACGGGCAGCCAATCACGCGTAAGTCCCGCCCAGCGTTCCGCTTCCTCATTCCCAGTTCCCATCAGTGAATACGCCTCCAAGGAGACCACAGAACTTGAGCAATTTGTACATTTGGGTTTGGTCCGTTATACAGTTGAACAGGCAAATGTGGAATTGGCAACAACAAGTAATAACATTGGCAATCTGCTATTGGCAATTTTGGTTATGTGAGGCATCTGGTTGATGGTCCTTCTTTTCTGCTGCTCCCCCTCCCTTCCAGGTGACCCCAACCAAAGGTCATGGAAGGGGAAGGAGTAGTGATTACAAAGGAGTAGTGATTACCACTTGATTAAGTGGTCAAATCCATTTAGCAGCAACAATGGCACCACCATTAGGACAAGATTACAATAGGGTTGGCACATTTAAACAGGAAGGAGGCATTTACACAAAAGCAGAAAGGAGACGTTTAAACCAGACAAATTTAGCCACAAGTGCTTGACTCATTTGATTGCTTGATACAACAGTTATCAATGTGGTAAGCACTTACACAGGAAGATGCTAACCTTAAGAGTTAGAATCTTCCCCTCCCCACCTGACCCAATCATCTTGATAAAAGGCTACTCTGGAGTGGCTGGAAGGGAGTCTGCATTTAAATAGTACAGTAGTGGTGATAAGACTGACAATGGATAAAGGCAGGTATAGTCTTTTTCAACACTTCCCCCCTTTTCTCTTTCTGTTGGGAAAGCACTATTTCTTTCTATCCAACCAGAACCTTGTTCCTTTTCCTAAACACCACATTTTGTTTCTTTTACAAAATCACTCTAATGCTCCAGCCTTTTCTGTTGCTGCTTTAAACATTGGTGGGGAAACCTTTTGGCTTAGTCCAAAAAAGACTTTCCAGGTTACTTTAGCTCCTGGGCAGATTAGAAGAGATTTAGGCAGAAGTTGTCCTTACCATGCTTTTTTCTAGATATCCAGATTTGCATTACAAGACCTTCGAATGTCCCTTGGCACCAATTCTTAATGGTCTGCATTATCTTGTGCTATCTCTCGAGGATTACCTCTGTGACCTCCTCTTTGCAGGATAGCAGCTCAGAACTCCCAGGATGAAATCCAAAATGGAATTAGACCTGTACATTTTTACGGGAAGGAGAGGGTGTTCTCAGCACTGCCCTCCCCTCGATGGGGTCCACATCTGTTCCCATCACATCCTGGTCTTACCCCTTCCCAAGTCCTTCATTAGATGTATCTGGTTACAACTCCATCTGACCATCATGAGCATAGCAATCACAAGGATTACCTATCGGCCAAAATAACCACAATGGGGTACATGTTAAAGAGGCTCTCAACAGTTGGACTTTAGCCAAGAAGTGTTTTCCCACCAAGAGTTGCTGCTGGCTGTTTTTACTGTTGCTAGAACCTCTACTGTTTGCTGGTTACTGTGCTATCCTACAAGGGTGGTGTTCTTGCTTAAAGCTTTCAGCTTCAGAACCTCATACAGTCCATTAAATCCAAAAATAGACACTTGACTTGTCCCACAGCAGTAGGATAAACTTATGTAGGAATGCCCCACAGGGCCACATCTCTGGAAGACTATCTGTCCATCTACATTCTCCATTATTTTGCTGGTGCAAAATAAGTGAGTGGGGAATGGAATCTACAGTGGGTTTGGAGAATCTGCAGTATTTCATTTGGGAACAGAATGACTTAAATGCCTCTGCTTCCTGAGAATTACGTATGTGTGCAGCACCAATTTCTCCTGCTTTAGAAAAGCACCAATGCCTTTGAGACCAACCCCCAACCTCATCTCAGACCCATATGGTTGCTTAGCAACCAACAAACTTCATAGTAAGGAGAGGGACAGAAGCGGAATTTCTCTTTAAAGATCTGGCAGGAAATGGTCAAGAATAATGGGGATACAAAAGTCATCAGCAGTCAGCACAGCTACTGTATAGAAACACACATGAGTGACAGCGCAAGATTTGAGGAAACAAGGGACAACAGTAAGGAAAGGATGGAGAGAGGAAATAAGCAGGAGCCAAAGGAAAGACAAATGACACAAACTGGAGCTGCAGAGAGAAGACCCAATCCTAGTACTTGCCCACCAATGTAGCTACACCTTTATGGTCCCTCTTTTTGACTACATTTCCGTATACCTTCCCACCATTTGGTGGGCATCTCACTAGTTAAGTACATTGACCACATTGAGGTCATGCCTCAATATCCACTAATTTGACTGATAGCAGGGCCCATCTTTAAATGCCTTCTAACAAGAAAAAAGGGCCAAAATTCCATTTCTTACCTACTTTCCTGCAGAGGCTTCTGCAGGGCTCCATGCACCGCCTGGAGGCTGGTACTATTTCACTGCCAATTGCTTCCAAGAATTGGGCAGCTCACAGGCAGGGGCAAGTGGGTGGGCAGATTTACCTTGGGACCACCCACCTGTCTCTATTCTTCTCACCCCACTGACACAGCCCATAGAAACCCCAGTTGCAGCAGCAGATGATATGCTTGCTGTGTGGGGCCCCCCAAAGTGCGGGGCCCAATGTAATGGCATTGGCCAATTTGGCTTAAGGCTGGCGCTGCCTGGAAGAGGGTCTTTAAAGCTATTTTTCCATTGCTTTCAATATACATTGATGTTGGTATCCACAGGGGGCTCCAGAATGGAACCCCAGTGGATAATGAGGTATTACTCTTAATTTGCTACTTCTTAATAAATGCCATTTCAGTGAATTACATCCTTTCTCAAGATAATTGCCAATTCCATATATTTTTACATACATCTCTAACTGCTACAGCTGGTTTCCAAGGATGGCTATGTAGGGCTTGCATGTCTGTCTCATGTTATAGATTTGTGTCTTTACTTATCCAGTGGTTCCACCAGCCCTGGCTGGGTGGGTTCCTTACTGACTTTGATAAGTGCTAGTTATTGATAACATTGATAACTTTGTCAAGTGCTAGTACTGGCCACTTGCTTGGATAGAGAGTAGAAGAAAATAAAACTTGTAGAAAGATGTCTAGTCCAATTGCTGTTGCTCAGTTAGACTTCCATGTTCAGTCTTTTCAACTTCCTTTCCCAGCCAGCACAAGGCTGTCTGCTGCTGGGATTAATTAGCCAGGATTCACATGGCTGGAATGCTGTTGACCCAAAAGGGATGAACCCTGCAATGCGGGAAAAGAGGCCTGACGTCTTTAGAGGGTTCATTTCTTAGAAGTTCTTCCATTCTTTTAGGGCTCCTTTCTTCAATTTGGCTCCTGATCTAACTAAACAATATTTGTGCACTGCCATCAGTGCATAATGGATTATGCCTTTACTCAAATGAAACATTTACAAAGAATGCAGTCAGAGCGAGAGCAAGAGCGAGCGAGCACATGGTATTCTGCATGTAAGAGGCACATGCCTAAAGATTATTAATAATATCACACACACACACACACACACACACACACACACACACACACACACACACACACACACACACTGCCTTTTTCACTGCCTCTCACCATGAGTGAGAGTCTTACAGACCAAGTTCACATAGGCATGCTATCACCAAACCCATTTTTGGAGTTTTTACAAATATTCTGTGAGAAACTCATAGAACCTTTCATTTCAGATGCATCTCTTCATGGTGTGGTCATCATTCTTTTTGCTGTGTATGCCTTCCGAGCAGGCTATGAATCAGCCAGGCTGATTTATTCTTGGCAGCTGACCTCCACAGTTCTCCGCCTTCTTACAGCAGCGTATCACTGTGTGTCCTTCACACTCTCATAGTGTGTCACAGTGACTCCTCGTGGCTCCATTTGCCCACAATGGTTTATCAGCTTCTGCTTCTATCTCCCTTCAAAGGCACGACCAGAGTTACTCCTGCTTAGATTTCTTAGGGCAGACGACAGCTCAACCTTCAGACCACCTGAAGATCCAGATTACAGTTTGAGAACTGGTTTCTCTATGGAGTTATGGATCTCTGTGCTGTAGTTGTCAGCTAGCTTTAAATGTCTGTTTCTTCTTAACTAGATAGCCTGATCTCTTCCAAGCTGGTCTGCCTTCTTCCTGAGGGGGAACAGGGAAGTATTCAGTTTGGTGCTTTATCATGAACTAGCTTTTTGTTACCCGGCGTTGCCCGGGTAACAAAATGATCTTCCAGAGTTTATGAGTTTTGCACCTCTTCTTGCCCCCCACAATGACGGGGGCCGAACCCGGACTCCAACCGCGTCGGGAGCATCACCCGGACTCAACGCCAATTTCGCCCGTTTTTGGCCATTTTCACTTTGGGGCCCTGTGCACCCCCCCCCGGGGCCGCTGGGGGGCCTGACCCCTGCAGTGTTTGTCGCCAGGCCACAAGGTGTATGCATGCCAAGTTTCATGCCGATCGCTCCAGGCATTCCAGCGGGGCATGGCAGACGTTGTGTTTCGCACCCCTTCTCACCCCCCACGTCGAGGGGGGCCGAACCTGGACTCCAATGGCATCGGGAGCATTGCTGCTCGACCCAGCGACCCCGGAAACTACGGATTCTATGCCGTTTTTGGCCGTTTTTGTCCGTTTTCATGCAGGGACCCCCGCGTACCCCCACCCCTTGGGGCACTGGGTGGTCTGCCCCCGCAGTGTTTGTTGCCAGGCCGCAAGGCACACGCGTGCCAGGTTTCGTGTCGATCGGTCCAGGCGTTCCAGCAGGGCATGGTGGATGTTGTGTTTCGCACCCCTTCTCGCCCCCCACATCAAGGGGGGGCCAAACTCAAACTCCAACTGCGTTGGGAGCGTCGCTGGTCGTCTCGGTGACGCTGGAAACTATGGACTCGACACCGATTTCGGCCGTTTTCGGCCATCTTCACGCGGGGACCCCCGCGTACCCCCACCCCCGGGGGTGCTAGGGGCCCCCGACCCCCGCAGTGTTTGTGGCCAGGCCACTAGGCTTCCACATGCTGAGTTTGGTGCCAATTGGTCCAGGCGTAACAGCGGGGCATGGTGGACATTTTGTTTCACACCCCTTCTCGTCCCCCATGTCGAGGGGGGGCTGAACCCGGACTCCGACGGCGTCAGGGGCGTCGCCGCTCATCTCGGCGACCCCGGAAACTGTGGATTTGACGCCGATTTCTGCCGTTTTTGACCGTTTTCACACGGGGACCCCCGTGTACCCCCACCCCCGGGGGTGCTAGGGGGGCCAGACCCCCGCAGTGTTTGTCGCCTTGCCGCAAGGTGTATGCGTGCTGAGTTTCGTGCCGATCGCTCCAGGCGTTGCGGAGCCTATGCGAAACATACATACACACATACACCCACACCCACGTTCTTCTTTATATATATAGATTAAAGCTTATGGAATGGGTGGGCCCTTTGGTTTTCATGGGCAAATGATGGTGTGGTGTGGGCAAATGATGGAAGCTCTGTGGCTGGCTGGCAAGATGTAACTATTTCTCCCGTGTATAAAGAAAAGCCAGGATGGTGTAATGGTGAGTGCATTGGCCTTTGACTGAAGGAGTTTTGGCTCAAATCCCTGCTTTGACACGAAACTCTCTGGAAAGCGAACACGATTCAAGCAGTGTTCTCACTGACCCGGTCAATGTGGGTATCAGTCATTACATTGATTAAAAGAATGTGTGATGGCAGGATTGACTAAAGTGCTCCCTCAACATAGCGTACATTGACTTAGGGTGTGAAAGCATCTACCACAACCTAACTGGATTTTTCATGAAGAAGGGTTGTGGGATAGAGGTTAGTTGGCAGGTAGGAAGTGGTTTACAGAAAGCAAGCGATTCAACTTTGCGGCGCTATACCATAGTAGGCAAGTCTTGACAGACCCATAAGTCTCATTACATGTCCAAGGCTGAGCTTCAAATTGAGAATGGGGAAGGCGCACTGGGAGCTAGCCTAGCCTGGAACCCTCTCTCAGCAACAAGTTAACTAAAGTGAGGGAGCACAGCAGGCCTAGGAATTTATTTTTAGCAGACCGTGCTTTGAGATTGGCTGTCTGGGATTACCTAATTTCCAGAAGGAGTCTGTCCTGTGATACTAGTGACCCAATTTGAACAAGGTGCAGGGAGTAGGGAACACATTCCTTGGCCATGCGGCCATGCAGTGCAAGTCCAATAGGGTCTCACGCCTTGGAAGGATGCTGTTTACAAAACAGGATGATTTGGGTTCTCATAGAAGTGGAACTTTATTTGCATACTGCAAGTATGCCTGGTTTAATATTTAAGAACATACTGCTAGACAATTAGGCGGTTTGTAACATTTTCCAGAAGTGTTTCCAGGGCCTGACAGCCTGAGAGGCAAGTCAGCACTGTGAGCTTAGTCTGAATAATTACTTAGGTATCAACACTGGAAATTTTTACGAAGATTTGTACATGCTTGCCCAGGTGAAAATTGTGTCTCCTTGACACTGCCTTAGTTTTTCTAGTGGCTGCAGAACCAGATTTCAGTGGAGAGAACAAGAAAGCTCTCCCTCCTGTAACTATTAAACAAGAGTGAGCATAATAATAAAGTTAGATCAAATCTTCAAACTTGTTTGTACTTGTTTGCAGAGCAATGTAATGAGCTAGAAAAATGTCTTGCATGCGATAATGAATGAAGTTTACATTGGGAGATAAGCCAGCAGTTCACATACAACTTGTAGATGCCTGATGGTATCTGTAAGGATTGGCAATTTATAAACATGAAGTAGTGTGTGTAGACTTTGTTATCAAAGCCTT
>JAJKFI010000032.1:10559142-10593538 GCA_029204185.1 Lerista edwardsae
CAAAGCCTTACAAATGGACTGATACGTATAATCTGCGAAAGAAGGTATATTTCTGAAATTCATTGTAGTTGGCAACATAACTTTTCCTGCTATATTGTAATTTTTACTGTGCCTATATCAGATCCTGATAGTCTGGCATGCTAAGATCTCTTCTGATAAGTTTCCTAATTAGAGCAACTTTCTCAGTTTTTTATTTCATGGTTCACAGGCTCCTGTTTCTGACAGTTCCATTTATTAAAAAAATGCCACTTGATGTTTTGCAAATGTTAGAACTTCAAAAATTGAGAGTATTAGGGGATGTTTGCAGCTCTACTTCACTAAGATTTGTTGTCATCTCTCCCATACACATGGGACAGTATATTTCTTAGAATTGCCACACTAAGAAAATGGAAGGAAAGAGTTGTACCTCAATGTGAGAAAGCGTGTTTGTTTTCTGAAGGTCCCATGTTCAGTTCTTAGACTCTCTAGTTAAAAGATTCTTAGTTAGCAGGGTTGGGGAAGGCCCCTGCTTGAGTTCCTGGAGAGCAGCTTCTGACCAGAGGAGACAACCAGTGGTCTGATTCAATAAGGCAATGGTAATGCAATGTAGCGTGGAGTCAGTGCGTGCTGTAATGGTTAGCATGGTAGGCTAGGAACAAGAAGACCCAGGTTCAAATTCTCACATAGCTATGAAGCTTGTCAGGTAACATTAGAGAAGATGTCGTCTCTCATTTTACAGGGTTGTTGGGAGGATAAAAGGATTTGGGCAAAAACACTTTTTCCACTCTAAGCTCTTTTTGAGAAGGTTGGAATGAAAAAGTAAGTGTCAAACTAGACCTACACATAAACATCTGTGTCAAGTGTGCTTTCCACCAGAAGCTCTTCCTTTTCATTGTTAAAATTAGCCAGTTGGAGGGACAACCCCAATTAGGACTAAGATGTCATGGGTCATCAACCAAGAATGATTGTTGAATTGTTGTTGTTCATTAAATTGTTCAATTCAGGATTCACAGACGGCAGTGTGTACAAACTCTTCTTGAATTGCCACACTAAGACAAAGTGGTATAGTGGCAGAGTTTTAGAGACTTAGGGTACAATCCTAACCAAATTTCCAGCACTGACATAGCTGTGCCAATGTGACATGTGCTGCATCTGCAGTGGAGAAGTAGTAATGGAGGCCTCCTCAAGGTAATGGAATGTTTCTTACCTTACTTCAGAGTTGCATTGCCCTTATCCCAATGCTGGAAAGTTGGTTTGGATTGCACCCTTAATCTAATTAGATTTCATTTGTTTCCTGATCATACGTGTATCTGACAAGGGATTGCAGGATTACGGTGATGGCCAAACTGTATCTCCAGAATTTGTTGTTGTTAACATCACTGCTGAGAGCCCAGTTCCCCCATGCCTCTACCTTGACCCAAATTTCCCCCCTCCTCAAAGTTGTTATTAACTGTAGAGGAGAAAACAGATAGGCATTCATTTTGTGCTTGTAATAATAATAATAATAATAATAATAATAATAATAATAATAATAATAATATACCGCCTTTCTTAAGATCACTAGATTTCTCTAATGACTGTAACTCAAGGCGGTTTACATAGGCAGACTTTTATTCATAAACCCGAAGGTTTTTACAATTTACAGAAATGTTCTATCTTTCAAGAACTACACTCATACAGATGGATCTTCTGGATTTAGCCTTCTTTCTTAGCCACCCATCTATCTTCTGCTGGCTGATACGAGGCTTCCCTGCTCCCACCAGAGATGCAGTTGAGTTCAGCACACTCCTCCTCCCACGAGGCAGCTGAAACTCAGCTTTTAATCAGCCGCAGTTTGCAAGGTCTGCTGCTCACAGAGACTTCCGGTAGTCTCGAGCTCACAACCTTCAGATCTTCAGCTGTTATCTTCAGGCAAATGGAGGCATTAACCCTCTCAGCTAAATCTTCTGCCCAATGTTTCCCTCTCTGTGGTTTAGCACTTCTGGGGTGTGTGATTGGGATCAGTGCCATTGCGCAAGGGAAAGGGTGAAATCCCCTCATCCTGTGGCTGCTTTTGAAAGCTAAAGAAACAAATGGAGTGCCATTCACACTCCTCTGGCTTCGCATGTAATTTCCACACTGATAAGGAGCAATTTTTTCACCAGGAAACAAACCACTATTGAAGGTGTTCTTGACAGGAAGCTTGCGGAGTGGTGAGGAGGATTGGATTTCATGTCTTTATTCAACCCATTAATTGTGTTGTGGGTTTTCAGTTCGTGAGCTGAATATTGTTCTGGTGAGAATCATATAGAAACAGCTGCCTATGTGTATTAGTGTGGCAATGTGTTCCAGGAGGCTTCACGATTCACAGGAAGTGCGGAAAAAACCCAGTTCTTGATATGCAGCCTTCTACAGTTAGCCTACTGAGCAGTCTGGCAAAATGTAGCCTATTTTTTCAGGGCTCAACACAAAGGCTATTTGAATGGGCCTTTTGATTGTTCAGTGCCCCCAGAGACCTGTCCCACATGAGCAAATCACACACACATATTCTTGTCCCTCTGTTCTTGATGCATTGCCCCACAAAGCGACCTAAGCCAAGGTTCCCAATACATTAAAATAATAAAAAGCAGCAGTGAATGTTTTCTTCTGCTGTCTAAACATTACATTGGACAAACTATCAGGCTTTCTATATATACAAGCCACATGGTGGTTTTGACTTTTTACAAAGTCATCTGGAAAGGTTTGATTTTCAGAATGAATGGCTTTTAAATGAGAACCTTGGAGGGCAACATTCAGGGCAGAGCAAGTATTTCAAACTATTTATTAAATAACAGCTGCCAGACTTAGCAGGATCCAGGGGCGCTCCAAATGGGAGCTTTCCAAACTAAAGCTGCGATCTTTCACACAGCCTGCTTCAATCCCCTTGAAGCAGGGGATGAGGAACTAACTAGAAAACCACTCTAATCTTATACCGTAGCTTAAAATCTTGCATATGTATGATCAATATCCTATTAGACCTTATTGTTAGGACTGTGAAAAGCTCCAGCTAATTAGCAGCATAAATTACTATTATCCTAAAAATGGCAGAGAGCAATAATCAGTTTAGGTGATTTTTGAAAACAACCTTTTCAAAAGATAGCTGGCGCAATAAGCAATAAACATCCCCTTCGTTACAGACATTCAAATGAATGGGAGTTCAACGATGCTCTCTTACAACTCTTACCCATTTTGGTGGTGCTTCTGCACAATGGATGCTACCCATGGATTGTGCCTCTAGAACAGGGGTCTCCAAACTATGACCTGGGAACTGCATCTGGCCTGCCACAAAAATTTTTTCTGGCCCACAACAAATTGGGGTGTTTTTTTTCATCAGAGCATTTGCTAATGTTTGACATTTTTACTCATTGTATATCATTTTTCAGGTGAAGCATGGCATTGTTTCTTTGTAATTGTCACATTTCTGAATCTGAGCATGCTGATTCCAAAAAAGATCCAAGTGCAACTTATTCTTTCATTTAAATTTCATTCTTTCACAGAACTGATTTTTTGGGGGACCACAAAAATGTGTAAATATACCCTGGGGACCTTGGGTTGAAAAATTTGGAAACCCCTACTCTAGAATGTGTTAAGTATCAAAAAGTGCAACATTCAGACTGACCTACTGCACTGAGCATCTTGCCAGATCTGTAATAGCACTTGACTCCCTTGGTGTGTTTCCCTGGCTCAAGGCAGATGGCAGTGTGACATTGAGGCTGAAAGAAACAGATGACCTGTTCAAAATATCCTGAGCTTCAGCATGTATTACAGAAACCAAACTACATTCCTTAGCATCAAATCTCTTCTGCTACATTTTAGTTGTTGAATTGTTCGCCACGTAAGGTCAGGTGTTGTCTGATTTGCTTGCTCCCTTATTCAGAATTCCATTTGTTTGTAGTATATCATCTCCCTTGTATATGTATATCGAAGGTATCGGACTGAAATGTGGTGTGCATGTGTGGGACACAGTCATATGTCTCGTGATCAAATACTAGCTTCAGCCGTGCATTCGTTTTTGAAGGGAAAAGGGAAATATGAAATATATAATAATGTATAGATTAAAAAATAGGAATTGAAGCCTCTGTGCAGGGGTTGGGGCACAATTGTATACTTATTCCCAGACTGACCCTTATCTGTTCCAGAAGAAACCAGAAAAGATTTAAAAGACACTGCACTGTGATCTGATTTCCGAGTTCAGGGTGAAACCTGAAATAATGACCTAATACTTAGTTTGAAGCTCAAACACAAGCTTGAACCTTCTACTTGTTTTCAAGAGGGCAAGGAAAGACATGCAGTCTAATGCAATATTTGCCTTAAAAGTTTGAAATATTGGAAGGGAAGTTGGTATGTACATTTACAACAGAACTGTTTGCCTTTTTTGAGTGTACTTAGGCATGGTCATTGAACTCAATGTGGCTTATTTCTGAGTAGACTGTTGCTCTGTAAATGAATCGCTCACTTCATGATAAAATGATGATTCACATGATATTTGAGTTCATCTGGCTGTATTAAGGATGACCACACCATTCCAAACCTGACAATCAGTGGCAGATTTACTGTAATTAGAAATACTATGTGGGAGGTCCGATCAGGATTAGAACTGTGGCAAGGGGCAAAATCTGAGCCTTCTCAATCCTCCCTGATTTCACCTCACTTTTTTTTTACCCCCATCTCACTTGCTATTTAACAAAAAATGCAGAACAAAGTGGTCCCTTAGAGACAATCAAGAGAATGGAGAACAAGAATGATTGGGAAAAAGGAGAATTGGACTCTCCAATACAGGGGCGGATCTGGGGGCTCACCTGCCCAGAGGCAAACCCCCAATCAGCTACCCCCATCCTGGAAATAATTGCAGTGACATCATCATATCACCACAATTACTCCTGCCCATCCCAACCTTCTTTAAAAAAAAGAAAAAGGAATGAAGCCACAAGGCTTCTTCCGCCGGGGGGGGGGGAAGCGGCAGAGTAGGTGGCTGAAGTGGCTCCCACACGGAGCAGCTCAGCGCATAGAGTGTACGTGTCGCGTCTCCACCCCCCAAGCCCAGTGCACAGGGCTTTTGCCCCCTCTGCTCCCCTCAGGAATGGCTCTGCTCCCATATAGCAGAAACAATGTACCATCAGTGTTACTGGGGATGGGAAGTATCGCCAGTAACACTGATGGTACATTGTTTTTGCAGCTATGAAAAGGTGGATATTTTAAATATTAATCATGTCTTTTTGTCTATATCATTGGTATAAAAAGAAAAAAATACATTGCTATTTAAGGAATATGTTTGGCTTTGTTTTAGCTTCCCTTTTCGCTCCTTTTTTAAGTATGCTGAGCAGCCATGAATTGAAAAACTCAGTTTGGACACTGCTGTTTCATATCTCTCAAGGAATGTCTCTTTTAAACAATGCATTCCGTGACTTCTGAAGTGGATTTATGGTTGCTAAATGCAAGCCGTAGTAGTATTCTTCTTTGTCGGATGAATTCCTTTCTGAATTCATCTGACACTTCTGAATTCATCTGAAGTTCTGAAGGGCAACAATAGGGACGCATGCAGAAACTTCAGATCAAGGCTTGTGCTCATGGCAGGGCTGTACATTGTTCTGAGATAAATCCTATTTTAGCCCAAGTAGGAGAATGTGCATTCAAGGAAATAGCATTCCAGGAAAAGTATTTACCCCCCAAAAATCCATGGCGAGCCCCTCTAAGATGTCTGATGTGCCTCATGGCCTACAAAAACATTAAGAAAAGAAGGAGGAGGAGGACAGCAAGAAGGATGAGAAAAGGAGGAAAATACTCACCAGGGGGCTGGGGTTTTATCACGCTCTGCTCCCTGAGGGGAAAGAAATTGGAATGGGAGTGGGGCAGCACCTTTTTCAATGTGTGTCTCCTTTTGTGTTCAAGTTAAAGACAAGGGGATGTTTTGTTTGGTTCTCACTTTCTCCCAGGTGGTGTGAAAGTCAAACAATCCTTGGAGGGCAAATTCCTTTTGGATGAGAGAGTGCTGAAGGATTACAGTGTCTTTGTAATCGCGTATGCAGATGAATGTACAGATGAAGTAGGCATTAGTACATACAATACCTGCACACAGGCAGTATTTTAGAATCCACATCCTCTCTTTCTTCCAGAAACTTAGCCCTACCCAGGCAAAACTGATTTCAGCTCCCATCCTGGCTGGTGGCTGTCCTAAGGTATGCTCCAAGGGAACTGAAGCCCAGTTGTCCATGTACTTGCTGTTTCCCCATCAGCCACCAAGCTTAGAGAGAGCCAGTTCTCAGCTTTAAATAACACAAATAGCACATTTCATAACACCCAAAACAGAATAGGAAAGGTGGGCACTGGAGTGGATACACACTGTATCGTGTGTCGAAATGGATGTAAAATATGGTTGTAGGGTTGTTGTTGTTTTAACAAAATCAGGAAGATGAGGGGCTTTGCAGAAGATGTAGAACTGCTAAATAGTTGTTGTGCATGTTCACACATTTACTCAGAAAGGGAAAACGTGGTGTCATTCATTTCCATTGTCTTGCCATATTAGTCCAACATTCTGTCTCCTACAGGGGCAAGTCAAATGCCTGGGACTCACAGGCAGGGCTATGATGTCATAGCCGCTTGCAATCATTGGCCCCCGACACCCGGCACTTACAGTAATGCTGCCTCTAATGTGAAACTCAGTTTGGCTTATAAATAGCAGGAGTGCTGTCTTGTCTTAAAGACTAGCAGTTTTATTTCACCATAAACTTGGATGGACCACAGCCCACTTTAACATGCGCATGTAGTGTCTCCCTCAGTTGGCAGACATACAGTGTATATTCCACTTGACTTCTTATGGATAGTGTTAATTGATCAGCCTATCCTTTTTTCTTATTTTTTTAAAATAAGCTCATCTATGCTAATGGGCGTCATGTCATGTGGTGATAATGAATACAGAATTAATTATGGACCATGGGAATTCTTTTGCAAACAAAGGTAGGCGGAAGGTTGACTAGACATTTCAAATATTTATATTTGAGATAATTTAATAGGGACATCATTTTTACCAACATGAGTGATCAATCCCACAATGACTTCCTTGTTCCTGAATTTATTTGATCTATTCATTTGATGTTTTAATGTAAGTTCCCAAAGGCTGTCTTCAATCAAGGAATTGTTCTGATTGAGAAAGTCAGACTCCAATTTTGCTTGGTTTGTTTGGTTTTTCCCCTTATAATACATATTTTATAATATGCTATGAAAACCTGGCAGGCAAACCTATTTTCCTGATTACCTTTTGGATTGATTTTTTCCCTTCTTTGGCTGTGACTTGGTTTTTCTTTTAAAAAAGTAAATATTAGGAAGCTTTAGGGGCAGATGAAGAGAGCGGATTTTTAAAAAGCATTTGCTGGTGACTGCCTAGCTAGAACCGGTAATCCTTCGAAGTCCAATTAAGCAAGCTGCAGGCACGTAATAAATAAAAGGAGTGGCTGAAAAGGAGGGGATGATAAATAGTCGAGGCACTGATTGCTGCTACTCTTTATTTTCAGAACTTTATTTAATAGGCATTCTCAGAAGTGGACTAAACTTGCTGGCAGGGGTATGACAAGACAACCAGGAAGTGGTGATGCTTGCCATAAAACAACATGAGCAGTGACGGATGATCATGTGTTTGGGTTTTTTTTTGTTTTGTTTTGTTTTCTGGGAAACTTCTGGCACCTTCTCCTTAATGCGTCATTCCCATTCCTCAGCATGAAAAGAAACACCCATTCCTGCCTTGGATAGGCATGCCTGAAATGAAGTGGGACATGGGACAAAAATGGAAAGAGTTGCTGTAGCTTCTCTCGGTGCCTGTATTGCTTTTCCTGGGACGACTGACACTTCTGGAAGTTAAGATGCAGTCATAAAAACCAAAAAGAAAGGCTTCTCTTAAATCCTACTCCCCAACAGTTTACAACTTGCATTTTTGTGCCAGCCTGATTTGCACACCAAGGAGCACTGCCTGTACTGAGCCTCCCCACTTGCTTGCTCATTGCAGAGACTGTCTCTTCCTGCTGTACCCTGTGTACGCTCTACCCTGCTTTGGAAGCAGCATGTGTTATCATGAAGACCATTTCTTGCTTTTAATGGAGTATCCTGATCCCTGGCCTGGGCAGCCCTACACGGGCTTGGATATATCGCTGGTACTGATCCAAGAAACCCCATAGGGGTGGCTGAGGCTTTACTCAGGGTAAGGGAAAAAAATATCCCCTTACCCTGAGATGACTCCCAGTCGCCTCCTAAGCTACTTTGGATGCCTTGCAGGCTATGTAATGTGCCAGAGCAGTTTATGATTGGGCTGTAAGTCTCGCTATTGAACAGAACAGTGCCTGTATAGTTTTCATATTCTCCTGTTCCCCAACGGGTAAGACTTTCCTTTGGCAACCTTTTACAGGGTCAGTTTCCTTGACAAGAGAAAGTATAGTGAATTCTCAATTCAAAAGACCTCTATTCAACAAACCTTGGAAGTAACCTTGGAAGTAAATGGGCAGAAGATTTAGTCGAGAGGGGTAATGCCTCCGTTTGCCTGAAGATAAGAGCTGAAGATCTGAAGGTCGCCAGTTCGGGACAGCCGGAAGTCTCTGTGAGCGGCAGACCTCGTTAATTGCGACTGATTAACAGCTGAGCTTCGGCTGCCTTGTGTGAGGGGGAGTTGTGCCGAAGTTCAGCCGCTTCTCTGGTGGGAGCAGGGAAGCAGTTTATCAGCCAGCAAGAAGACAAATGGGTGGCCAGAAAGAAGGACTAAATCCAGAAAGATCCATCTGTATGTGTGTAGTTCTTGAAAGATAGAACATTTCTGTAAACATTGTAAAAACCTTCGGGTTTCTGAATAAAGTCTGCCTATGTAAACCGCCTTGAGTTATAGTCATTAGAGAAATCTGGTGACCTAAGAAAGGCGGTATATAAATCCAAATGTTATTGTTATTGTTATTGTTATTAATAATAATAATAGTAATAATAGTAATAATAATAATAATAATAGACATTTTTTGAGGTCAGCAGATGCCCTTTAAACCTAACATTAGATGACTCCCTCAGCAGTGCAGCGGGACCTCTGTAAAGTAGTTAAGGGTCAGGAAGGGCTCAGGGACATGTTTGCTCACCTACCTTGCTGCTCCTGCTGCTACTTTAGTTTCCAATCTTGAATAGGCTGCCATAATAATGGAAAGTTCTTAAGAAGGTTGTACTCACTGGAACGCATTTCCTGGGGAACTCTCCATTCCTAGAAGCGAGTTCCACTTTCTGAGGTTTTCTTCATTCCTAGAGTGACCTGCTTGAGAGCAGAGAGGAGAGCAGCAGCAGCAGTACTGAGGAAGCCCTTGAAGGTAGGTAAGTCTGGCCCTGAGTCCCCTTCCATATTTATCTACCTTGGAGAGCTCTGTCAACACTACTGCATCTCTCTCCACCAGGGCACCCTAGGAATGGAGAGATTCCTCTGTTCCTAGAGCATGCTGCTGGTGGAGAGTGAAGTAGAGCAACAGTGCCAGGAAGGCTTTCTGAGGTAGGAGAGGAACAGACTAATGGCGGGGGGAAGGTGTCCTGATCTAATGGACACCCCTCCCATTAGTCCATAAAATCAAGCATTCACTGTACTCGGTACCTACAGTGCCTTCAGAAAGTGGCTTACTTAGGAAAATAAATGAAAAAAACCCAACTATTTCCTATCCTAAACTTGCTCATAATCTTTAAAAACAAAACAAAAAGCAAGTTGAAGAAGAAGCACCAGCAAATAGCCACTGACAAAGGTGCTGTGTGGGAAAAGACACCTGGAAATATACTGTAGTATCAGAAAAGAAGATCAAATCTACTATTCTTGTCCCCCTACAATAACATCTCCAGGGGCCCCCAAGCATTAGTAGGAAGTGATGACAGCAGCAGATCCTTGTTTCAGGAGTAGGCCTGGCACAGGGCCTTATGGATAGGGTGATCATATAACTTATCTGAACTGGGACACATTTGAGAGTGGGGGGGTATTAATTAAAATGGTATAATTTTTTGAAATATTAATTCAGAAAAGTTGGTGTCTTTTAAACTTTTGTATTCATTATCTGAACATTAAAAGTTACATAAACAGAACAATTGTTCTTCGTATATAGTCATGTACTTTAAAAATGTAAACAATCAATCAATCACATATTTATATACCGCTTTTCAACACGAAGTTCACAAAGCGGTTTACAGGCTAATAATAATAATAAAGTTAAATAGCTCCCTGTCCCAAAAGGGCTCACAATGTAAAAAAATGTAGAACACCACCAGCAACAGCCACTAGAAAAGACTGCACAGGGGTGAAGAGGGACAATTACTATAATACTAATAATATAAAGAAAGGCATGATAAAGTTGCAACGATTATTCATTGGAATGTGTGTAAAACCTATAAACTGCCTGCAAGTAATAATTGGTGGAGCCACAAAACTTAAAAAGTAGTAGAGAATGAAGAAGTCAAAATGCTCCGGGATTTTAGAGTACAAACTGATAAGCATGTGCCACATAACACACCAGATACAACAGTCATTGACAAGAAGGAAAAGAAAGTCTGGATAATAGACATTGCAATACCTGAGATTGCAGAATAGAAGATAAAGAACTGGAGAAAATAACGTTTAAAGATCAGCAAATAGCAATTGAAAGACTGTGGCACAAGAAAGCAAGAGTAATACCAATTGTCATAGGAGCCTTGGGGGCTATCCTAGCTGCCTATCCTAGGTCCACAGGTAGGACTGGATAGGTGGCTAATACATGCAGAAACCAGTCAAAAACCACATGACTGTGTGGAAAATAGATGACGATTATGATTATTTTAAACGACCAAATAAACTGCCTTTACAAAGAGGCAGAAATCAATGTAGCGGATACCAGTCTGACAAGTCAACCAAAAGGGAAGATCAACCAGACTGAAGATGCAGCATGCAGAAAAAGTGGGGGTGGAAATGAACTGCAAAAAACAAAACACAAAGCTGCCAACTCCCCACCTTCAAAAAGCGGTAGAAGAGAACCATGTCACATCAACTGGTGATGGCTCAAGGCAAGGCAGCAACAAGGAAGTCTGAAGCTTCCACTAAAACTGTGATGAAAAGAATACACTGGCACGCTCCAGACACTGGAAATGTGGCCTGTGGAGCAACACAGATTATACTGTACAAACTTAAAAGGTTGAGTAGATGGGACAGAAGAAAACATGCAAGCAATATTATTCTTGGAATAACACCAGTCCATTGCCTGATGTCTAATTGTTCAGGATCTTCTCCAGTCAGCTCTAAATGAAACCTCTCTAGGTCCCACCCTGCAGATCAGACATGACATACAGGTGGCCCTCCATATTGGCAGATTTGATCTGTGGTTTCACTAATCTGTAGCTCCAAGAGCACCCTGACTCCCCGCACTGATTAACTTTGTTTTTAGTTTTACCTCTAGCATGAAAGTTGAACATTTTACTAGACATTATAAACATGAATAGGGGGCCACCGGTACAGGATTGATGCCTGGGCTTTCTAGTGCCTTAGAATAGTCACGGGCTACTAGAGGCTCTATTTTATATTTTTGCCCTCTATTGGAGGTTACACAAGACCCATATATAGACACTCAGGGTGCAATCCTAAAATGAGTTAGGCTAGCATAAACTAAGCCATCAAAATTTGACCAACACAAGGGCCACCGTAAAGTTTAGGATTGCGCTAACTCCAGTTTAGGATTGTGCTCTCTTTAACCATGTTAAGGTAATTGCTGTTTACAAATAAAATCATTTCCATGGTAATCCAAGGTTGTTAATGGGTATTGCAACAAAGAAAGTCCAGGAAAGCCATCTGTTGTGGTGTTGGTTTTTATTCAATGAAAGTCAGGTCCTGTCATGTTATAAAAGATTTCATTACACAATGTCCCGTAACCTAAGCTGCTGTGAATAGAGACAATGCCAGAGATTGAGGAAACAGAGCATTTAATTTGTATCAGATATCCTCTCGTAGTTCAGCTTTCGGATGCCCTTCTGGGTTTTGGTAAAGGAAAGCTGAAGCATGGGGAACAGTGAGAAAAATCCTGAATCACTATATGGAAGTGTTGGGTTTTGGAAGAACCTGAAAGACAAGTGAGCGATTACTTGTCTTGGGGGGAGACATGAGAGAGCTAAGGAAAAGAATGGAGTTGATGAGTGCGTGTGCACATGTTTATGTAAGGAATATGTTAGACATGCTTGGCGTTCAAGTGGAAGTACCTCGTCTTGGAGGAACTGAACGCCAATGGAAATTATCTGTTTAATGCATTGGGAGTGATACATGATCAGGAAAGAAACCATGGTGAGAGCAAAGTCCTGACCCCTCCATGACTCTTTATTTCATCCCTCCCTGTCTGCTATTTTTAAAAAATCCTAACAGCCCAGTGGGACATATTACGTGCTAACAGGCATATCTAATGTGATCCGTAGCCACTGTGTCACATCAGCTTCTCTGCTGAAGTGGATTAGTCCTGAATGAGTTTAGGGTTGACTTTTGAAATCTTTTGAGGGAGATTTAATATTTCTGTTTTAACGGGGCCATCCTGAGCATGGTTTTAGAAGGCGGTATGATATTTGTACGTATACTGTACAGTATTTGCAATGTGTGTTAGCTGTGCGTATGGAGAAGGAATGGGGTCACATCTGCTGTCTCTGTGCCAGACTGTTACATCTTGATGGGCTCTCCATGCAATCCCACTTTCATCCTCCACATATTTAGTTTTCAGCACACGCATTGCAGATGTGTGTAAAGGGTGACAGACTGACTGGTCAGCTGCTTTGAGTATACATGATTTACTGGAGTTGCAGAAGAGAAAAGAAGGAGCGATATTTGTCAAAAGGCAAATATCTTAGGCTCTTGGTTAGAGCTTGAATTGCCAATGAAAAGACATTGAGGAAACAAAATATTATATGAAGAAACCTTGAAAAATTCAAGTACAGAAGAAACAAAAGTGCCATTTGGGATTTAGCTGAAAAAGCTAAATGATCGGCATATGATCGGCATAGCAGATTGTAGGCAATAAGCCTGCAGTCCTATACACATTTACCTGGGAGTAAGTGCCATTGAACTCAGTAGGACTTACTTCTGAGTAGACGTTAATAGGCTTGTGCTTGTGAGAGTGCAATCCTAACCTGGAGTTATATCGGCACAGTTATGCCAACAAAGTTTGGCCGTCCCAAGGGCCAGTGAAAAGTATGTTTGGACCACTCTCGGAGTCAGAGAGGCCAGCACACAGATGTATACCATTCCCCCTGACTCTGAGAGTGGTCAAAACATGCTTTACGGTGGCCGTTGTGATGACCAAACTGTGCTGGCATCTTGGTAATAATATTTAATAATGATAGTAGTACTAGCAATAATAAATAAATAAATAAATAAATAAAAATGATCGGCATTTAAAACACAACACACCAGATATTACAGTGTATCTTATGGACATCGCCATACCAGGAGATAGTCGAATTGAAGACAAAGAACTTGAAAAACTTATCTATATATATAAAAATGAACGTGGCCGGGTTTGTGGGTATGTGGGTATGTTCTGAATAGGCTCCGCAACGCCTTGACCGATCAGCACGAAACTCGGCACGCACATACCTTGTGGCCTGGCAAAAAACACTGCGGGGGTCAGACCCCCCTACAGCCCCCGGTTTTTCGGGGAGGGGGGCCAGCGCGTCAAGAACCAAGGGGATTGCATTGGACTAGAGGTCTGCTGCCACCCTGTGGTCACAAGCGATTCTGCAGGTTATGTGGTAGGATTGCAGTAGCTGAGCTGATACACAGGCAGTACTCAAAACCAAAAGTGAAACGTCTTCCCAGGCCCTGAGTTGCCCAGGCTAGAAAGAGCATGCTCCAGACAATTCCAGCACCCAGTCGGATCTGAGATGGACATATTTACACAGAGCTCACTGGCCAGCTGCTCCCGTTTCTCATACTTCACTGCTATCCCACCAGATTACCTGCAGACATTGTTCAATAAGTGTGACAGTTTCATTTCGCTCTCTTGATTGATTATCTACCTGCTTCCTAATTACTTTCACAGTGATAGTGTGCATTTCGGGCTCAGGGTCATCAGTATTGGGGGGGGGCCTTAATTCATTCCTTCTCCTACTAGAACCTAGGGATACATTGACCCCCGGCAAGCCCCCCATATACATCACCATCATTGCAACGCCGAGTCACAAACAGCTAGTAAAAGATAAGGACTTGACAATTGAAATTGGAAGATTATGGCAAAAATGATCCAAAGTAGTGCCAATTGTCATCGGGGCACTTGGATCTATTTTGAAAAATTTACAAAAACATCTAGAAACTTTGAAGATCAATGATATAAGAATGTCTGACCTACAAAAATCTACGCTGTTGGGAACATCATACATCTTACGCAGATATTTGGACAATTCTTAGGCTCTTGGTTAGAGCTTGAATTGCCAATGAAAAGACCAGTCTGTGATTTTTTTAAATCGTTTTGACTGTGTATATGTGAATAATAATAATAATAATAATAATAATAATAATAATAATAATGATTATTTTTATTCTAAATTAAGGAAATATAATGAATAGTCAGCCAGGCAGCCAGAAGGAGAAACTACCATCCTGGTACAAATTGTGGCTACAATGTTCACACCATTCTGCTAAACATTTTTTAAAACTTGCTGAGAAACAGCATTTTAAGGACTGCAGGGAGCTCTGCATAATTCACATACAGCTGAGTCTTTCATTTTCTTTTCTGAATAATTCATAACATTGCAAGGGGAAAAAGCCCATCCCTTTTTAACCTGCAAAGTAATATAGGACAGGTTTTTGGGATTTGTCTCCCCTTCCTGCACAAAGGTGAACAAAAGTACCAAATTGTCTTTTCTATATCAGTAGAAACCAGTCCTCAGCATGTGCCCTGCTCTTCCCAAAATCTGTTACATTCTGGCATGACCAAGAAATACAACTACATTGGTACTAGGCAGACAAAAGCAAGTTGCAAATGGAACAGGCTCAGTCCTAACCAACTTTCCAGCACTGGGATAAGGGGAATGCAACTCCAAGGTAAGGGAACAAATATTCCTTTACCTAGAGGAGACCTCTGTGACTGCCCTCCCCCAACTGCAGGATGCAGCACATGTCCCATTGGCACAGCTATGTCAGTGCTGGAAAGTTGGTTAGGTTTGCACCCTAAGTTCCTGATCTAGTGATGTCCTCAGCTGAGTTTCTTTACAGCTTTGTGTAAATGAGTGGTTCCATTTACCAGTACTTTGTGATTGGCATCTCTGGTAGTCACTATTATTAATAGACATGTTTGTATCTCATCCTTCATGCAATGATGGTGATGTATATGGGGGGCTTGCCACACTTTGTCCTCACAACAACCCTGGGAGGTAGGGTTAGGCTGAGAGATAATAGCGCGCAGTCACAGGGCCCACTCAGATCAATGGCTCAGGAGCGGTGCAAACCCGTTTAATCCTGGCAATATCTAACACTTTAATGGCTACTCTATTGTAGGTCTCACTTTAGAGGAAAGCTGAACAGAAGGAAATGGCAGAAGAGAAAATTACGCAACTTCACATACACATAATGAGAACTGTGTACCTACCGCAGTTCAAAATGAAAAAAAAAAATGAATTGGCCCTTGGGGAATGTAATATCTTCAGCTTGGATAGAGACAAGCATTTTTTTTTCCCTAAAGAAAGCCCAGCCACATTTGTTCTGAAATGAACAGGCACAGAAATGTAATCCAGCTAATGGGTACACAGACAGTACTGGGTTAGGTTGAACTTCACCTGATTCTACATCAAAGAAATATTTGGCACACACACCTTAGAATTAAATGGGAATACTAAACAATTTGCTTCTGTACTAGATGCATCAAGTGCCCTCTGAGTGTATGTTCTTCGATGGAGATTTTGCCAGTGCTTGTTCACTGCAGATTGGTATGTTGGTCTGTAAGTGGGAAGCTGTCACTGCCTTAGAATTGCCTTTAAGCGGTAAAGGCAGGTCCAGACAGAGGAGCCTATAGAAAATCACTAATTAGAGAGTTAGCCTGCAATTCTCTGGCAGCTCCAGGAGAGACTTTTTTCAAGCCCTCTGTTGCAGGTCCACCTGCATAGGCTTGAGGAACAACCGCAAGGCAGAGGTTTTGACAGTTGGATACTTTGCCTGGCCGTAAATGGCCCACCAGTTATGTGAATGCGTGGGGAGAAGCTCAGTGGTAGGACATATGCATTGCATGCGGAAGGTCCCTAATTCAGTTTGGCTGGAATTAAAAGGCTCTCAAGACATAGAGGTGGGGAAGGCCCAGAGCTGGCCCATCCATGAGGTAGACTGAGGGAGTTGCCTGAGGCAACAGCTTAGCAGGGGGCATAAATGCCATTACTGTTACCCAGGTCTGTCTGACTTGCTCCTTTGCTGTGGCTTCTCTCTTGTTTCCTGGATTTGAAGAGAAATAAAACAGAGGGAGAGGGAGGACAGGAGAAAATGGGTGTTTTCTGGTGATGCTCTAGAGGGCACTACTGTCTTTTCCTCCAGACTTCCTCTGCCTCTCTTCCTTTTCAAATTCAGTGAGCAGAGACGGACAGAATAGATAATTGTGTGCTTTCAGTGAGTCAGTGAGCCTCAGCCAGAGGGGAGAATAAAGAGTAGGAGACTGACAGGTTGAACAGTGTCAGCCACCCACCTCAGGTGTCCAAACGTCTTGGCCAGCCACTAAAAAGGGTCTGTTGGAAACACTGGGACGCTACTGCCAGCCTGAGAAGAAAATACTGGGCTAGACTGACAAAAATTCTGGCACTGGTCAGGGTATATTCATAAGAATGAGATTATTTCCAACGATTCTTGTAGTATTTTTAGGCTTCAAGGACCATGCAGCTATGATTCTAGCAAAAAGTCTGTGCAGTGCTTTAGCAGAAGACAGAAATGGGAAGTATCCACTCTAACTGAAAGATAAATACACATAAAGAAGTGAAATTGAGCGCAGTTTATCTGCTGTATTTTTGATTTCATATTTAAATGAAATGGCTTCTCTTGCATTTGCCTCATCACATTGACTGCTCTTGGATTTGGCGCCCATGAATCATGCAAGAATCCAGTTAGGAGAGATTGTCTTGCAAGACTTGCTACTAGAAAGCCTGTCATAGTGCACTTCAACATGCCATAGAGAAAAAGAGGGACACTCTTGTCATGCCGTATTCTCAAGCCAATGCCAGTAGCATGAAACCTTCTGACATAGCTGTCTGTAGCTGAAGCTACTTCTTTTCCAAACGTATGGTATATTTGGGCCCAATCCTATCCAATTTTTCATTGCTTATGCAGTTGTGCCCATGGGGTGTAGCTGCAAACAGGGATGGTCCCAGAAGGAGTGGGGCCCAACGCAGAGCATTTGGGCCCACCCACCCACCCACCCACCCGAGTCACGGCGGAAAGAAGAGCGTTTGTGGAGCTGTGTGTTACGACGCCACCCCCAGTTACGTCTCGGAGTCCCAATTGGGGCCGTTTGGAGACAGGGACAGGCGGGAGTTGCTCCACCCGCCCCACTGACTTACAGCCCATACAGATCCCAGGTGTGTCAGTGGGTGAGCTATTTACCATGCCAATGTGAGCCCCCTCCCCAAAGGTATGGGGCCCAATGTGACAACATTGGTCACATTGGCTTAAGGCCAGCCTGTAGGAGGGCAGTCGAGGAGGCCTCCTTGAGGTAAGAGAATGTTTGTTCCTTTACTTTGTGGCTGCATTATGACTGCATCGGTGCTGGAACATAGGTTTGAGCCCTTTGTTTATCCTGCAATTGCCTGTCCTATGTTGATTTAAAAACAAAAGAGGCATTTGTTCTTTTGGTTAAAGCCATCCTCGAAAAACATGACTGCTGCAATTCAAAATGACCCTCGGCAGGGGCTCCATATCGCATGGCAGGCTATTCACTACTTTGGTGCCTGAGGGTGCCAGGTGAATCGGAAAAACAATCAACTATGGAGAAAGGGCCGTTTCAACGTCGAAAACAGCACAGGTGAAACTGGGGCAAACTCTCGTTTCCTGGCTTCAATGCAAAATGTTCCCTCTGTATTTGCCAGTGTTTTTTTTTAATATTGGCAGTCCAGTCACACACCTCCTGCTGTCTCATTTTGTTGTCCCTTTAAGTTACCAAGCCTGTGCATTTGCGTATGTAAATCTTGGGCAGCACAGTCCGACAGTAAGGCCGACATAGCAGGGCCATATCCTAAGCCCAGCAGGAGGCGGCAGCAGCTCAGCGCAGGGCACGGAGAGGTTTTCCCCTTGCACCCAGGTAAGCACCAGACAGCCCTGTGGGGCTGCTTGCGTCTGCGCCTGCTGTTTTGCAGGCGCAGTTGGACGTGCGCAGCAGAGGCCCAAATCGGGGTTTAGGATATGGCACTATGTCATTGTGCGTCACCGCCCCCATAGCCACCCACTGCGCTGCCCAGGTATGCCCCCGGCACGCCTCAGCGAGGCCCTGCGCTGACTGAGTGCCGCCAACATTTGATCAGTGCAAGGCTGGCAGTGCTGAAAGGTGAAGCAGCACCCGTGCACCGACGCTGCTGCTTGCGCTGGTCCAGTGCCCGACTAGCCAGCGCAGATGTGCTTGACGGCACATTTGTGACAGCGCTGAACCGGCGTAAGAGCATAGCGCCAGCGCAACACAGGTATGGGATTGCGCTCTCATTCAGATTTTCAGCCCAATCCTATGCATGTTTACTCAGAAGCAAGCCACATTATAGTCAATGGCGCTTACTCCTGGATAAGTGTGCTGGAATGTCAGCCTTAATTTCTAGTACTAGGGGATGGGCCTGACCCTGATGAAAACAGCACTAGCAACTATCCAAATGTTTAAAAGCATCAATGTGTTAAAAGGCATCTCCTCCCCCCTCCTCACTCTGTAACAAGGCTCACATAAGAGCAAGATAGGGACACAATACTGACAGAGACATACTGTGCTAGGAATAGATGTCTGGAAAAGCAAGATTGTCTGTGACAAACAAGCTCTGTGGGAGCATACTATGTGGCTGTTTCAGCATACAAATGGCTATACAGTATGTCTGCTTGTCCCATCCAGATTGTTATCATAGCTCTAAGCACAGCCCATCTTTTTTCTGTATTTTTTTTAGCTCTACTCTTAATTGGGGGGAAAAAAGGTGGCCCAGGGAAACAATGTCTCAGGTGCTGTCAAGCTTGGATTGGAGCCATGAATGACTACAATCAAATTTATGTACCACTTCCCCTCAAACTGTAGATAAAACAATTTTTCTCCTGGCTCCCTGACAAGTTTATGTATATGATGCACATATGAAAATACAGCTTTGTATTCACTTGTTCGGATTTTATTTTCCAAATGTGTTCTTTAGAGATTTTAAACGTATGCACCCAAAAAGAGATATCATGTGTACCACACACGACAAAGAATATTACTGTTGTTATGGAAGTGCCTGTCTAATATAAAATCACTGCGGTTTATTTTTTTTGTTGGGTTACGAACAAAAGAATTTACACTTTGCATTCGTTCATTTTTGTCTTTACTGAATTTCAGGGAAGCTGTTGATGCCCTTGCTTCACATGGTGAAGCATTAGTTGTAAATAATTCTAATTTATTGACCTACATAAATACATGACCACATAAGGGCATGGATCAGATAACCTTGTTTATTTCGTCTCTGTCATGCTCATATTCTAATATAAAATAAAATAAGGCTGTGTTGCAATGATTGGTTAATAACTTTAAGTTCCAGCTCCAATATCCAAAGGCATCATCCCCAGGAAGCGATCCTGTACAAATCCCATCAGAATAAATGAGGGCCGCTCCAGAGCATTCATTCTAATAAGCCTTCCTTGAACAGCTGAACTCCTCAGTAGTGGATTCTGCCCCAAGTGTGTCGGTTTGGGTTAATTCAGAACTCTGGGGACAGATAATTTCCTAAAACTTTGGTTATATTTTACTCAGTCTGTTCTTTTTTTTTTTTTCTTCCTGTAAAGTTTTGAATGCAATATCAAGCTCTGGAAGTTCATTTGGAATGAACTAACCCAGCATCACTGAGTCACAGTTCAAGAGCACATGACGTCACTGTCCATTAATCATTCATGAAAGGTAATGTTATCTAAAATTTATGTCAAGGAAACAAAAAAAGCCTGTTTTTAAAGAGGCCTTTTGAAATTCAGCAAGAAAATGCTAGTCTGTTCCATTGATGGTGGTTGTTTTGAAAAAGGGGACAAATTAAATGGTTACCAAGTTAAACTGTGTGCCCCTAGCACTGTAGTCCAAAAAGAAACCATGGTTATACCAAATTTAGTAAATGTTCACCAAATTTAGTAAATGTTCACCAAATGTATAACATGACATTTATGCGACAATACTATTATTTAGCTAGTAGAATTATACGCCCCCAACATGGGGTTAGGGTTAGAGTTTGGGTTAGGGTTATATTATGAAAATTTACTGTTTTTGGAAGACAAACACATTTTTTAACTGTCAAATACTTGACGAAAATGACATGAACTCAATATGTGGCTATCACTTTAGGATTATTAAGTGGTCTAAAATTTGGTGAATATTTATTATTTTCGGGAAACAAAGGTGTTTTTTTTTTTTTGAGGAATGTTTTCATTAAATTTGGTGATCACTTAAACATGAGCCTTTTGAAAAGTTCTGCCTTCTGGTAACCCTGTCCACTTGGACTTTTCCTGCCAACAAATTCTCGGGACTTGCAATCTGGATTCTGGGGCATGGTCTATTGTGCACACTTAGTTCATGTCAGGCACTAAGTAGCCCTGTTGGGCCTCACCATGGCCCTGTGTGACCTAAGACTGCGTTCTCATCCAGAACACACCTTACAGTCCCCCCACAGGTATACCTTATAAGGACAGATTGGCCATGATGGCCATGAATGAGACAGATTGGTTCTCATTCAGGGAAGCTTGTCTGCCATCTTGATCTTCTCTGTGAAGAACCCCTGGAAGATTGCATACCTTCACACAAGGTTCTCTAGGGAAAACACTTTAAAAGCCACTATTATATGCAAATACTGTGGGTATACCACAGAATCATATGCATAGCTGTTATTGTCTAACTAAGCACTCATGAGAAAAAGTGCCAGGCAAGAGTTGTGGTATTCATATTAAGGCTGGCACCGTCCTCCATTTTTCTTTAATACAGAGCCAAATAAATGTGTGCGCTATGATTTCTGTCACAAACATAAATGCATATTTGATGGTGTCAGCAGGAGCAGCAAAATAAAGAGGCATGAACCAGAGGCATCGTGCCCATAGGGCATGGCATGGTGCTTGCCATGGGTGCTAGTGAGGGAGCTGGGCGTGTTGTGGAAGACAGTGGCACAGAACTAGGCCCTCTCAGCCGCCCTTGCCTCTGTTATGCTCTGAAATGGAGTGATTCCGGAGCAGGAGGAGTGGTGATGCTGTGCGGAGGGCATGGTGACATCTTTCATCACTGCTTCGCTCCAGGCGCAATCAGAGCCTGCTCCGGCTCTGGCGTGGCCTTGTTGGAGGGCAAAATCCTGAATCTTAGGCTGGGAATGAATGTGACATCTGGTGACCTTAGCGAGGCAAGCAAACTATGTCATTCCATGCTACCTCCATAGGCATGTTTAGCCTTTGGAAGTATCAAGGCAAATGGGTAAGAATGGAAGGAACAAGGAGATGAGTCAGACATTCTCTTCCTCTCTGCAGGGTTGTTATACTTCTGGAATAATTATTGAAAACAAGAAGTCAGCTCAGAGGTGTTTGGGCTTCCATTGCGACTTAGCCGTCCAATTGATGGAGATGGAGTAGAGGTGTTCATTGCAGAGGCGGATCTAAGGGGGTGCAAATCTGTAATATAAGTCTTGCAAGAAGCCTTACCTTGCAGTGGAAATCACTCCTCTCCTGCACCGTTTTAGCCAATCCTCACAGGGAAAAGCAACATCTCGGTGTTGCTTACTGGCTACAGCAGCAAGGGAGAGGAGGGATTTACATGACAGGGTAAGGCTTCTTGCAACACTTACAGATTTGCCCCCCCTTAGATCCGCCTCTGGTTCATTGTATGAACCATGTGGGGGTAGACACAGCTTGTGACACTGGATTGCAGCAGCTCCACGCAGGCTGCCATAATTGTGCAGTCACAGTGGCCATGTGCCCGTCTCTAACATGCACAGGCTCATACAACTGTAGGATCATGTCATCCCAGACAGGCAGCGAACCTCCTGACAAACCCCAACTGCTCAATTGTGGGCATTTGGGTGGTGACTGCAAACCCCAACTGCTGCAATTGTGGGCATTTGGGTGGTGGGTGATAGCTGGACTTCGGGGTCTTGCTGTTCTGTCTCTGGACAGCTGCTTCCTTTTCTCCTCATCAGTGTCAGTTTCAGAAAAGTATGGTGTGCCCAGATGCACAAAATCTGCAAGGTTTTCAGTATTGAACCTTTGTAACTTTCCAAATGGATGACAGTCAACTGAGCAGTTAGAAATGCGACGAAAGGGCTGCCTGTTGGGGATACATTTTGTGGATTTGACATTTTGACTTGACAGTAAGAAAACCGTATGTAAGTAGGAGATACTGCTTTGCTCTTGCTGTGTGTTATGTATGATTTAGATTTTTTTATTAGTTAAATAAAATTAGAAGTGTGAAAAAAAAGAAATGCAACGAAAGGAGATAAAATGGTTTCATTGCCACTTCAGGTAGCTTCAGGGCTTAACAGTCACTGGTTTTCAATTTCATTTCTAGCAGAGGACTCAAACGTCTCCCATGGTCTTCAGCTACTTTGAATGAAGTAAATCCGTGGTTGTCAGAAGAGTTAGTTACTGAGTATCATGCCCCAGTTTACCTCCTACTGATACTTACCAGTGATCACAGTTGATCTATGTTAGTACTTAAATGCAAAATATTGCAGTCACCCCGCCCCCTTTGGGGATTGGGGGAGGTTACCTGAGCATTACAATCAGGTAGACTTCTTTGTACATTCCCTTTCAGGGGGAGAAAATTGGTGTGTCATCCTTGCTGGCGATGTTGTTGCGAAGCATTTGCATTTATAACAATAATCTCTACCTGCAATACAGGTCCAGATTTTGAGGGCGTGGGTAGCGGTGTCTACTTTTGGATATATTAACAATTAAATTGCCAACAAACAAACAAACCCTCCTTGAAGAACATTTATTAAGGTTACTTTTTAATTTCTCAAAATACCTATAGCAACATTATCAACATAGGTAAAACCGTCCTTTCCACCCAGTGTTTAAGCCAGTAGATTTCTGCCCTTGGCATGCATGCCTAGTTTATGGACTGTTGACTTGTTTATAACAACAGGCACTCAGTGGGTAGTACAGCCACTGAGCTGACTCCAAAGTGCGGATGTTTCTAGAACCCGGAGCGGGGAGGTCTGCCCTCCTCACCATTCAAAAAAGGATATCCCTGAATTATAATTGGATTAGATATGACGTTCTCCTTCACAGCCCTGGACTGTTTTATAGTTTGGGCTGTGCATGACTGAACAGGAGCTGAGCTCTGTCCTGAAGGCAGGGGCGGAACACCGTAGTGCTGAATGAAGTTGGTGCGGCATTGCCACACTACTCAGAAAGAAATATGAGATCCTCTAGGGTGAAGCATGCTATGTGGCTGTTGAACTAGTCTGGGCTGCTTCTCAGACTTGGTTGCAAAACTGGCTCCATCTTTTCGTGCAAAGCTGCTACAGTACAAAATACTTCTTAGAAGACACTGTGCATAGGAACTGTTGCATGACCTCTTTCTCTATGTCATCATTCACTGCCCTGAGACTGGAAGTTTGTCCACCACCTCAGGTGGCTTTTTAAAAAGGGTCAATCATTCATGATCTCAATTAATGTGAATATTTGTACACTGTTTTTCAAGAAAAAATATTTTCTAAATGATTTGTGTAGGAAAACGAAGGAGAATATGAACATATAGTTCCCTTGTCCCAAAGGTGCTCACATTCTGAGAGAGAGAGAGAGAGAGAGAGAGAGAGAGAGAGAGAGAGAGCGAGAGAGCAGTAAACAGCTACTGGAAAAGACATTTTTGGGGAAAAGTATGCCTTGTGTAGTGTGTGCAATGATGAGAATTAGAATGGATAAGTGTATTAGCAGATGTGAGTTCGCAACCCTCTGTTTGCTACAGTAATGCAGATGTTTGGAACTTTCTAGGTATAGTAGGACTGGTGAACAAGAGGGAACAATGCCTACCCGCTGTCATACTAACCAATTCTCCCCTGCAAATGACCATCCCCTAGCTGACCTCACTTTCTGTTTTGGAACCCAGCTAGTGAGAAAGTGACTACCATGCCCTGTGCCAGCTATGTGCAGAAACGAATTAGTGAGTAGGAAAGGGTTAGGTACTTCTTCCTGTTCATTGCTACAGGTTAATCCCACCTCTGCCCTGCTTTGTGAGAGAACTAGGGCGTTGGGTTCCATTCATAGTTCCACCTTTACTCATTCTCAGAGGATGCCACCCCCCAAGTGTTCCTGCATGAATCACTGTTCTGAGCATGCCTTCTGGCTCAATAAAGACACCTAGTAGCTTCCAAAACATCCTGCATGATATTAAAGGTACAAAACTAGAAAGGTGCAACTGACATTTACCCAAGATGGTTCTGTAGAGTAAAGTGTTCAGATTTCCTTTTAATCTGCAGGCTCCATTATTTATCCTGCTTGGGCCTTGAACTTAAACAGAATACACAGGGGAGTAAACTGTTCATCAGGTCTTATAAAAGCAAGTCAGAGTGCATATACTGTAGATCAAACACTGAATGTTGGTTTACAGATTAATGTGGATAAGTGTACAGCAGGTACATAATGTCCCACAGATATTTCTGAAGTGTTTTGCTTTTTGCACCCCAAGTTCTTTCAGTCCTTCTCAACCCCTGTTGCTTTCCTTATATTTGAATTGCTCCAAGTACACAGTTCTAGTGGTAGATGAGATTTGAACATAATGTGAACAATTGTTAGGTATGCCCAGTGATGTCGTGCAGGGGGTACGCGGGGGTACGCGAGTACCCGTTTCTAGGATTACGGCTGGCCCCGCGCATTCGCCCACCCACTTGTCGACTCCGCCCCCTGCAACGTTTGAATTTCCTGAACATTTGAGTTGCCTGCATGTTCTCAGAGCCAGGCAGGCAGCGAGCAGAGCCTTGCCTTGCCTTGCCACTGAAAAATGAGCTGCTCTGGGGTTTTGGAACTGTTGGGTCACTTTAACATGATGCCAGGCCTCCTTAACATGTTCTGGGGGTGCTGTGGAATACTGTTGCAACTGCTGGGTCAGTTTAAAATTGTCTGAGGCCTCAAAAAGGGCTTTTTTCATGTCACTTCCTGCCACGACATCACTTCCGGCTTATGACGTCACTTCTGGTGGGCGGGTCCTGACACGTTCCAATCAAAAGTGAGTACCTGTTCTTAAATCATTTAGATGACACCACTGGGTATGCCCAGTTAGGAAGTTGTGATGAAAATAAGAGTTAAGGTTGTGAGGCAAAGCCAGAAGGCCTCAGGATGAGACAGGCCATGTGAAAGAATTGCATGAAACATTTTCACTTTTTAGCAGAGTTCCAAATGTAAATGATTGAACCCATTTGATTTCTTCAGGGGCCTGAACTATCCTATACCCCGAAGGATTTAAAAAAAAAAAAAAGAGTTCTCCATGATTTCTCCCATCTAATTTTCTTGCCTTGAGGTTTTTGTTTTTTTTTAAAGTTTTTTTTTTAAAGTTTTAAAGTTTTAAGCAATAAATAGTTATTAGAAGATGCGGAGGCAGTGGGGGGTGACACATGCAATGGGCGCTGTCAGCGGCGAGGTGCCGCTGTGCAAAACAACCTGCGTGTTTTTCACCCCCCTGCCCTCCCTTGCACTCATATCGCTCCTTAATGGAGGTGTGGCTGGGCGACGCATGGGAGTGGGGCGCCATGCTGGGGACATGGTGACGTCGTCCCGCCCCCAGGCATGCTCGGAGCCAAGTACGGCCCTGAGAAGATGCCTCATGTGTGTGCTTGTTCTCACGTATCCAACAATTCTCATTCAGAATGAGATGTCAGAGAAAAGGGTTCTAGCCTAGCTCCTTCTCATATAGTCTAGTTTCTATGTGCAAGGGCTTTATTTTGCACGGGAGGGCATGCAGACATACGAGCCCTTATCTGCAGTTTGACGCAATACAGCCCAGGCACAAATTTCCCAATTCATTGACGAAGAACTAGGATATACTGTAAATGCAATTTATGTTTTATGTCACTGCTTAAATTTATGTACTGCTTTTAAACTACTACAGGCATGCCCTAGGTAGGATTCTGGGACTCCTGTTTAGAAAATAGGAGAACGTTAAACAATTTTTTTTTATTTTGTTGCAGCAAAACCACTGATGTTCCCCTATCTTTAAAAAGGCATCCCCAGTATCCACTGTTTCAGATATCCATGGGGACTGATCAATATTAGACTCGCCCCATTAGATTCCTCAAGTGTATGCTGCTAGTTGAAAAACCCTTGCATTAGATTAGAAAGAGGTACATTGTAGTCTTCCGGTCCAATTAGTTTTTGCCTGTGTTGACCAGGTATTATTCACTCCATAGGCCTGGTTTCCATATGACTGTTGTCTGTATGTGATCACATTGTGAGTACACAGTAACCCACAGTAAAAATTGCTGGTTTTGCTACTAGACCACTGTATTTGTGTGAACCAATTGGTCCATATGGTGTTTTAAGCAGACAGTGAAGTGGCAGCATGAGAAAAAAGGGGGCACAGAGGGAAGGAAATGCATGGTGGGGGGCGTCAAATGTGTTATATTTCTGAAGGGAAATAACATTACATTTCACATTAAGGTTATCTTCCTAAGTATAGATGAAAGTGACCCTTTGGGAAAATTGATACTAATGCTTTTTCTATGTCCACCAATGATAATAAAGAAAAACACCCTTGAGTGCATGGAGTGCCTTTCCTTCAAGTGATCTTCAGCAATGATAGGTGGGAGGGCGAGCTA
The DNA here is from genome assembly GCA_029204185.1 of Lerista edwardsae. Taxonomy (NCBI): domain Eukaryota; kingdom Metazoa; phylum Chordata; class Lepidosauria; order Squamata; family Scincidae; genus Lerista; species Lerista edwardsae. The sequence goes on from JAJKFI010000032.1 coordinate 10,586,083, forward strand.
TTTTTCTGGGGTGACTCTGCTCCCCTTTGCCACCCTACAGCACTGCATATGAGTCAGTAGTTTCCACTTTTTTGCTGCATCGTCACTGCATCTATTAGGGAATCTATTGTATACAGCATTTACATAGGAATAGTGATTCTAACAGTGCAATCCTTTACCCCCCCCTTGCGCCGGCACTAAGTTCTTGTGCCGGCTGAATGCTGTCGCAAACATGCCGTAAAGCGCATCCGCGTCGGCGCTCTGGCACTAGACTGGCGCAAGCAGCAGTGCCGGCACTCGGGTGCTGCCGCGACTGTTGGCAGCGCCAGCCATGCGCCGGCGGTGCTAGGTCAGTGCCAGAAGCGTTCAGGGGGCGTAACTGGGCGGCGCAGTGGGAGGAGAAGGCGGTTGTGACACAATTGTGACGTAGGACGGCTGAAGGGCCAAATCCTAACGCCCGTCCCCAGCCATGGTGGCCCCGATTCGGGCTGCTCCAGCACATGTTCCTCTGCGCCTGCAAAGCAGCAGGCGCAGATCCGAGCAGGCCCATAGGAGCGACTGGAGCTTACCCGGGTGCAAGGGGAAAAACCTCCCCTTGTTCTGGATGTTGCTTCTGCTGCCTCCTAATGGACTTTAGGATACAGCCCTGCTATGTCGGCCTTACTAGGATGGCTTAGTATAGGATTGTGCTCTAAGAAACATGCAAGAGAGGTCCAGCAGGAGACCAGTAGCACCTCTGCACACTCCCAAGATGATTGTTTGGAGGATGCCATCACCTGGATGATACACGGGGTGATAAACTGGTGGCAGTGACATATTTTGAGTGAGACATGGACACTGGTCAGGCTGCTCCTTTTGTAGTACCAGCCTACCTGGGTGTGAGTCAAAGTTCAGTAAAACATTTAATTTAATTTAGAAAAGTGTATGGCATAGATATATTTCCGGGTGTGAATGTATGATTTGTACATTCACATGATTTGTACTTGAATGAATCATCAGTAGTGTCTTTGTAAGAGCACCTAAATTATACGAGGTGGGGTGCATCAACTTGGTACTGAACATGGCTCAAACTGTCCCTCTTTCTGTGTTCTGTCCTGTTGCGTTCCGCTTCGAGGTCTGTTCATGTGAACAATTAATGCCTAATTTAACTGGCACTAATGTTTCAATTATTTTTGTTTTGTAAAATTCTCAGAATGCCCATCTTCCATTCCTGAGCATTGCCTTGCCATGCAATCACCGTCTCCATCACCGTCCACAGTCTCCCATCGCATCAAAAAAACTATGTGGTGTTTCTGCATTATGATCGCAATATTTTCTTCTTCGAATGTTTCTAAGACAGGCTGGATTCATTGCTCACCTCTTTGCAGTCTGAGGGTGAAGCTATTCCCAGTTAATCAAGCTAAGGAAGGCGTCCTCTTTCTGCCCCAAAGGCTGTGGATTTTGTTTTTTGCAGCGAGTGTGGGAATGCAGCTAAAGGGGATTTTTCCTCTCTTTGTCAGGTACAGCACAAAGTGTGGGATTAGATTCCCAACGAAGGAACTTTGCCAAAAGTTGCTGTGCAAGCCTCAACATGACTGGCTTTTGAGTTTAGAGCAGCTTGATCTCATAAATCGCAACAAATTTTTAAAATGAAAAAAGTGCAGGGAATGAAATGTCATTGCCTCCTGGTAGCCCTCAAGCACTAAGTAATAATTTCTAAAGATTACTTCTTTCTGCTTATATTTGGCACAAGCAAGCAAACCGTTCTGTGCTATATCCAAGACTTGTCCTCTTTTGTGTTTTCCATTTGATGATTTCCAGCCAATTAGCACCTCCACAATTCACTTCATTGTGCCAAAGGAGGGTGTCAAAGGAGAGTGTTGGTGAGGCATGGAAAAAGGACAGGATGCGGAAGACTCTGAGGCATAGCTGTTCAATGGATGTAAATTGATTTAACGGGCATTTCTTCTTCCTTGCCATTCTGAGAAGAGCTTCATGAATCTTTCTTGGCTCCTGCTCTGTTTCTGAGCAAAATTTAAATGCTGGTAATGATATGGCCCAGGTGGTGGGTCATGAAACTGACTGGGCAGATTTGGCTATGTACATCAAGGGTTAAACAACGTGCTATTTGGGGGTGGGTGGGTGGGAACACTGCTGCCCAATCACCATTACAGCCACAGAGGCTTGAGCGGCTGGAAAAGTATAACATTTTTTTAGGTGGGTCCCGATTCTAAAACCACTGTGAGAACCACTGTGCTAAGTTCATCTTTAGAGATCTTCAGGATTCTCAGACCGTGTGTGGTACAGCATGAGGTGGCTGCCACGAGGGAAAGGGCCATAACTCTGGGGCAACGCATATGCATGGGAAAGTGTCCACCTTCGATCCTTGGCACCTCCAGTAGGGCTGAGGAAGACAAAACCTTGACAGAACTATTTCCAGTCAGCATTAGGCAGTGCTGAGCTAGATGGACCAATGGCCTGACTCTGTTTAAAGTGGTTTCCAACATTCCTAAGACAGAGTTTTTCAATTAGGGTACACAGTTATGAAACGTCCTCTCTCACCACTCTACTTGCTCACCTCTCTACTTGCATTGGTGATCCTGGCCTCTGAGCCACCCGGGGCCAGGACCAAAATGCTGCTTGTTTTTCCCCCTTTTCTGCCTCCTTCCCCAATTGGGAGCCTTCTGAGGGCCAGGGAGGTTGCAGGCAGCCTCTCCAACCCCCAGGAAGCCTTCAGAAGTCACCAGAAGGCCTAAAAATGTTACTTCCAGTTTTTGATGAAAACTGGAAATGAAGTTTTTAGGCTTTCCGAGGAACCCCCTGTTGGTGCCTGGGGCATTTGTCCCCCCTGCCCCTCCATGTATGTCCCTGCCCACTTGTTACGTTTTCAGTGCTGGGAGAAAACTATTTAGTCTACCAAGCCTTTACATGGTTTTTGGTTTTAGCTGCTTTTTATTTGCTGTGATTATTTTGCAGTTGCGATTTTTTAAAATAGTCAATTGCCTTGTTTAAAATAAACCTTTTTTAACCTGAGGTCACAGTGGGATGTGTGTACATGACATGGGCAATAAATGTCTGTGTTCAAACAATTGTTTCCTGCCTTCATCTTTGACAAACCTTGTCTGACCACTGATCCTTTGTTTTACGAGACCACTTGTAAGTGCAGAGCAAGGGGCGAGAAATGGTGCATCCAGGCCCAACATCTGCAAAAGTGCTTTGGCAGAATGCTTTTGAAAAAAAGCCATTTAAAGCCTAACTAACCTGTGAGCTATGGCACAGAGAGCCATGAGAACTTGGAAGCAACCCCAAAGAAAAGATTTCCATAAAACAAGGAAATTGGCACTTGAGCAAGAAGCCAAGGAGAGAGAGACAAAAATGCTTTTCATAGGATGAGGAGCCAGTGCCAATTTTATTAGAAAAATCCCCATTTTTCTTTGGTTTCCAGCTCAACCCTTGCAGTTGCAGTGCAGTGCAGCTACTTCCACTTCCATACCTGGTGATGGGGCTGCGTGATTGAGGTACAAGGGATTGACTGCTCAGCATACCACAATACTAAGCCTCTTGCTTTCAATCTGATCTCCTTTTCGTTTCTTGCTCCATACAAAGTTTTACACATATCTGATTCAGTTTACAGATTAAAAACCCCAAGATGACCAGTCTTACCTTTTGAATTCTTTGGGGACTGGGAGAATAATGTAAGCAGTGCTGACATCTTTTCAAGTTACCGTATGTAGTATGATCTATGCTTTTGAGTGACCTGCACTGCTTAGACATGTAAAAGAACTCAAAATCAATCTGCCAACCATTTTGAATGGCTGAATTTTTTTGTAAATATTGGAGGAAGGCCGTTTTAAAGTTTTCATTATGAAAAATGAGTTTCAAACATTTTGATTAACTATCTGGTCTCACCTTACCATGCCGTAAAATAGTGAGGGAATGCTATGTATCAGGGATGGGAATTCGGCACGGGATGAGTCTCCGCCAGTGATGTCATTCAGGGGGAACAGACCAGAACGGGCGTTCCGGATCCTAACGGGCTCCGTGGCTGGTTCCAGGTTCCCGACAAGTGCCAATCAAAAGTGAGTTCCTGTTCCTAAATCATTTGAATGACACCACTGGTCTCCGCCCCCAAGACTTGATTCGAACACAAGTCCTAGCCAGTGGTGACTTGCCCCCCCCCCATTCCAAATAATTTTGACTAGTGTCACGAGGCTTTTGGCTTGGGTCAGGCACTTCATGGCACTGACCAAAAGGGATTGGGCAAGGCATGATTGGGTGGTACGGACTGCATGATGGGACAGAAGTGTCTAGCGGAAACAAGATTGCACGCAGCAGCTGGGAGGCTTACGTTAGGAGTACAACCCAATCCTTTGCAGCTCTACTCAGAAGTAGTCCCATACTTCTTCCTCCCAAGTAACAATGGAGCCAGCGTGATTGCAAGGAATGTACCACTTCCTGACTTCCCTGCCTCCTCCTTTTCCCCCTCCCTGGGTATCTCTAGCCAGTCCTAAGGCTAAATAGGATGTGTCATGTGAAGAACACCTTGGGCTCTTCCTTCTGCGCTCCCTCTCTAGGGAAAAAAAAATCAAACCACCAACCTTCGTCCAGATCATAGGGTTCCTTCAGAGATGACCACAGAGCCCGCATCCGCCTCCCCCCGCCTCCTGCTTGATTCAAAACATTGACCTTTCCCTGACTCCTGGCTGGAACTGCTGGCTTTAGATGGCCCCACAAGGTCTTTCACACCTTGAAAAAAGTAAGCAAGCACACCCAGACTCATGGGTTTTCAGATTCAGTTTTTTAAATTTCATATTTAATTTCATACTCCATGTCAAGGTGCCTGAGACCTTGACATGCGTGACTTGAGTCTCCACGTTTCAGCAAAAGTACATGTTTTTGTGACTCGGACTTGGGTTCCAAGACTTGAGTTCCCATCCTTACTATGTACGTCGAACGTTCCCTTGGGGCAAGTATGCCTTCCAGCCTGCTTCTCCATGTGTCCTCTTGCCCCACCAGCTGTTAAATTAAAAAAATTATTAATGCTTGCATAGGAAGTAATAATTAAAAAATTATTACTGCTTGCATAGGAAGAGTGCTAACATAAGCAGTCAGTAGCCTGAAGAACAAATTGGATATTTAAGTTAAAACAGTGGGTTGCATCCACAACAAAGGAACCCTAACCAACCCCTACTGAATGAATATAATAGGACTTGTCATTTGGCATGCGTACTAGTGCATGGACTCTTGACTGTTGTTTTGTCTCATTGATTTCAATGGTGCTTAGTTAGGATTCGTTTGCTTTGGAGACAGCCCAATATAATATGAATCTTTACAAAACTCAAACTGTTCTTCACAATTAAGCCATTTTCAAACTAATTTCAGATGGTTGTGTAGATCTGGCATGAAATTAAATGCAGACAAGATGGAGGTTCTCCTGTTCTGGAGATTTGTTGGTATGGAAGGATCAGGTCTATGCGGGGTACTACTTGCCCAAGCTCTTGGTCCTAGACAGTTAGGTAGTTACTGTGGCCTGGAGTACCTTTGCTGAACTTTGGCTAGTGCACCAGCTGTGCCTGCTTGTGTTTCAAGCAGACCTAGCCATGGTTATCCATGCCTTAGGCCCATTAGGAGGCAGAAGCAGCTCAGTGCGGGGCAAGGGGATGTTTTCCCCTGGCCCCCAGGTAAGCCCCAGCCCTATGTGCAGGCACAGGTCCACGTGGCTAGCAGTGGCCCGAATAGGGGCCGCCCAGCCCAGGGACGGGGGTTAGGATATGGCATGCAACGGCCGTGTCCTGTCTTCACTCCTGTCGCCGCCCACAATGCTGCCCCGTTACACCTCTGGCATGCCCTCGGTGAAGTCCTGCACTGGCCAAGCGATGCTGGCACTCGACCGGCACAGCTGACTGCTTGCACTGGTCCAAGGACCGATTCTGCAGCGCAGACACACCTGACAGCACGTTTGTAACAGCGCTGGTCTGGCACAAGAGTGCTGTGCCGGTGCAACACTACTATAGGATTGCGCTCTTATTCTTCTCTATAGAAAGAATATAGAAAGGCGGTATATAAATACATGTATTATTATTCTTCTCTATAGAAAGGTGGTATATAAATACATGTATTATTATTATTATTATTAATAATAATAATAATAATAATAATAATAATTTATTCTTCTTACTCATTAATTTCTGTCATGCTATTGTGTTTCAATTTCTGTTATCAGTTGCTGACCTGAGTCAACTGAGAAAGGTGGGGTATACATTTTAAAAATTAATAAATGCTCAGTGTACAGAAGCAAAAATGAACTTCACACTCGAAGATTGTTGAAATGTCAACAATTTACATTCACAATTAAAATCCAACTTAAGGTAAAGACCACTTCATTCAAGGCCAAATATCTCATTGCCTTCCCTCTGACCCATCCTCTCTCAATACAATTAATATTTAATAACATTTTTGAAAGAGAAAGCTGGCTTCAAAACAGGTAGGTCAAGGACTATCCTTTTTAATTAGCTTAATGGAAATGCATTGCTATAGAATATGCACCTTCCACCCCCTTTTCTCTGTATATTAACTTATTTTATCTATATTTCAAATATAATTCTCTAGCAGGGCATGCCCAATAACAGCATTTGATTAAAGAGGAAAATCCCTTTGGACCAGCTAATTGGCAAAGCATGCATCTGCACCTTGTTAAAAAAAAGATCATAGGGAAAAGCAAGACATTTTATTATAGATCAATAGAAAAATGTATATTTGGTATTTTCTTTAACTTATTGATCCTAATCCAACTGTGCTTAGTACTTAAATATGAAGATTAAAAATGCTGAAACATACATATCCATAATTATATGTACACACAATGAGGGCCAATTCCCATAGAGTATGTTTAAATGGGAAAATTAGTCATCTGCAGCACTGTTCATGGAAACACACTTAAAATGCAGGATTCCCCTACAATAAATATGAAATAGGAAGCCTGACTATTTTCCACTGATCTTATAGGGAACACTGGTCATTTATACTTATCGTTTACAAACGCAAAGTGGTATCATGTTACACATTGTCCTTTACAAACTGTCCTTGGAAGGGGGTGCTTGAATCGATGGCTTGAGTGTAGAAAGGTGTTCCCTGCCAGCCTCTAAAATTTCCCCATGGCTGTTTTTATTCCCTCACTCAGTGTTCTGGTCCCATGTTCATCTTGCAACTGGGAATCTGGCTCATCTTCAGCACATACTCATGCATGTGCATGCACGCATGCAGCCAGACACCCACTCACACAGAACCATTTTACAATATGGAAGAAGAATGATCTAACTTATGCACTTTTGATAAGGATCACTAGGATAATGTTTGTGAAGCACTTTGAACTCCTTAAGGGTCAAATTAGACATTGCATGAAATGTGCAAAATGACTCTGTTTTGTGTGTGCTTGTGTGCACGTGTGTGTGTGTGTGTGTGTGTGTGTGTGTGTGTGTGTGTGTGTGTGTGTGTGTGT
>JAJKFI010000032.1:10595022-10607416 GCA_029204185.1 Lerista edwardsae
TAATTAATTAATTAATTAATTAATTAATTAATTAATTAATTAATTAAATTTTTATCCCGCCTTTTTGCCCCATGGGCACCCAAGGCGGCTTACAGCATTAAAACCAACACATTAAAACCACAATGTTTAACAATTAAAACAATGTTAAAAGCAATATTAAAACAGTTAAAATTTAAAACAAGCAACCCCTGTGGATCCCACAATTTGATAAAATTTAAAAGATGAAGAATGTAAAATGCCAGCCAGCCTGTCAACAATTGAAGGCTTGTTTAAATAAAAAAAGTGTTATATTCTAGAACAGTGTTTCTCGAACTGGGGGTCGGGACCCACTTAGTGGGTCGCAAGCTGATGTCACAGAAAGCTGGGGGTACCCATTTTGGAAGCTGCAGACTTTACTCTTACTAGCAGTTTGAATTTTCAAGTCTGGTGTGTTTTTTTAAAAATTGTTTTTAGTCCAGTGCTTTGGCATAGTACTTTTGTACTTTGGCATAGTAATTTTGTCTTAAGCTTGCTTTCTGTCAGGGATGTTTCATGGGTGTGCAATTGCTGCAGTCCAAGAATGTCAGTTTGCATTCCAGGACCATTATTTGATTATGTCACAATGATGGCACTTCCTACTTGATGATGTCACTTCCGGCCATGACATCACTTCATGTGGGTTCCGGCATGAGTGCCATTTTAAAAAGTGGGTCCCAGTGCAAAATGTTTGAAATAAAAATGTTTGAAATAAAATAAATAAAAATAAAATAAAACAAGGAATTGTCTAATTCCCCCTTCTTCAATTCCCACTGCATGCTATGCCCTTCTAGATGTCACTTGCAGCATCTTCCACCTTCTACCCTTCTACATAATTGCAATGGAGCAAAAAACTCACCACTTATTCATAGAAGGAAAGGTCAGTGGCAATACTTCTTCATTCCTCCTTTAAGCACTAAATCAAAACACTGCTCATCATCAAGTCTACTCCTAACTTGCAGACCCACAAATTAAAAATTTTAGCTGATGGTTTTTTTATAAAAAGAACAGAAGAAGAAAGTTGAGATTTTGAGGATGATCAATTATAGCAATTTGGGACAAGAGAAGCAAATGAACATTTTAAGTCAAGGGCATAAGAACATGCCAAAGGCCCATCTAGTCCAGCTTCCTGCATCTCGCAGTAGCCCACCAGATGCCTCAGGGAATACACAAGACAACTAGATATGTGCATCATCTAGGGCAGTAGATGAGCCACAGAACTTGGATGCAAACCCTGGCTTTTCGGTATCTAAAGATGAAGACACGAAGCTATGAAGATTCAGATACTTTCTGCATCTTCAATAATTTAGCAAAGGAAACTTGGTCCCAGTTTATGTCTAGTTCATGGAAAAGAAGATTAAAAGAGCAACAAGTTGACACATGATCTTTCAGATAACAACGGTTTCATTTTTTAAGTGGAAGAGGGAAAGGGCCACAAGAGAGTATGGCCATAAATATTTTAATAGCACGTGAAAGGCATCCCATCTTTTTGCCTCTACTCTGCTCCTCCAAGCAGAAGAAATTCCAGGAAAGCTTGTTATCGGTCAGTTTTCTTGTGAGAAGAGTGCGCTGGTGACTGGTGTTCATAGAATATCAGTTTATTTTCCAGTAGTGTGAAGCTGAGAAGGAGACAGCACCCAGACAGACTGTGCTGGTTATGAAAGCAGTATCAAATCTTCAAACCAACAGCCTACCCTTGATCCTGTACTGGTTCTTCTTACTAGCCAGTTGCAAAACTCAATCTGTATCTCTGTTTTTACTGGTTACATTTAAAAACGTTCAGCTGTTTTGTTAAGTCTTCTCCAAAGCAGGTGGGATATCTGAATTAGTTCACAACCATCAACAATCAAAACGACAGTGAGAACAACAAATTAAATGACAGTGAGAAAGTTGCTTACACTATCAAACTGTACAAAAGCCTAGAGCAGCTATTTTCAGCCGGTTTGCCAAGGCACCCTGGTGTGCCATGAATGGTCTGCAGGTGTGCCGCAGGAGTTTGGGGGATGGCCATATATTAGTAGGGCCAATGAGGGTGTGAGCCCCCAGCCAGCAGTGTCAATTGAGGTGGGGTGTCATTGTGTCACGAGATGAATAATGTTGAAAATCACTGGCCTAGAGAGACAAGTCGCTACTAATTTAATGCAACACAACAGCATTACACATATTATTGTAAGAAGAAACACCAGCAGCTGCTGAAACTAGAAAAATAAAAAAGAATCAAGGTTTCAATTGGTTGCTGTATCAGCAAGACGTCGTATATACACACTCCCACAGGCATCCACGCTGAAGTTCATCCGAAGCATGAAAGTATTGCTTTCATAAGAAAAATGATCCCATATGTTTTGCATATGGCACTGCCACATCATGAAAAGAGCACTAAAACACATTTTATTCTTAATTTGAGATATATATGCAACCCACGTTCAGAATTAGTCTGATACAGCTTAACATCAGAAAACAATCACTGAATCGTATTCGTCCGCAGACTAAATAGGAGGGAAACCTGGGAAATGTATTCTGCCAAGCATTAAAAAGCAAATATTGACTCGCTTGAGAAGGAGGAGCAGGTTTATATTGCAAAGGAACTGTTATAAGTAACCTCTTGGATGCCTATCTTGATGTACATGATGTTATCTCGCCATTCCCTTCTATTAAATAAGTGGGGCTCAGACACAGTTTGTTTGATGTTAAATAACCACACCTTGTGGCTGTCTTTTGAAGACATGCTGCCACCTAGCCGTAGGCCTGTTATATTGGCTGGATGATGTCTATACATAATGTTTTCAGTATTAAGAAAGGCTGCTCATTCAGTTTTCGTTTCTTATCTTTCTAGTGTTGAGAGAAACAGTCTGATTTGTGCTTCTGGACAATTTTGTATATTGTGATCTATTGATTATATACTGATTGGATTTTGTTCAAACTCTTGTAGTAGTATTTTGCATTATAATGCATTATTGTATTGACCTGTCTCTTGTAGATGTGTTGGCTGCCTTTTATTATTCAAATTTGCATTGGCCCTGATTTTTTCATAGCTTTGATGTTTTGTGCGACACATGCATGGAATACTTGGGGCGGGGGAGGTTTCCTTCCTGCAGAAGAAGCTTCTCCTTTGGGGGGGAAGGGCTTGGGGGGGAGGACTCCTTGACCCAGAACAAGATGCCATTCTGCAGCAGGAAGAAGGAACCCTAAGATACAATCCATTGTTTATATAACAATGGAAATGTATTGGTCTGTGACCAGAAATAATGGTCCAGAAAAGATGGATAAATATTTGCTTGTTGTAGTTTCATATGTCCAGATCTTGCCTAAAGACCATATAATTTTCCAAATTATTTTGTAAATGGTAAAAGCAAAAGCACTGCCTGTCTTCCATGAAGAGCAAAGTAATAGGGAATATAGGTTATATCCAAATATTGTAAGATAAGTGTGGAGAGCAACAACACTGTATTTTCAAGCTTTAATTGAAGATGAGGCTGCTGTTCTTGGTAGTAGTAATGGCTACAGAAATAGTGAACGAAGGTAGATAAAAGAAGATGAAGAGTTCAAGATTAGTAAAGCGGAGAGAATACCAAGCTGAGAGAACTAAAGAGCACTGTGCCCCAGAGCCTAGAATAAACCTTGTCCTGGCTAGCAGATGCTTTTTCAAAAGCTCAGGCTGAAACAAGTGCAGGCGTGACATAACCTTAAAAAAGAAACAGGATCAATTTAGATTTTGGGGTAGCTCAGTAGAGAGCAGTCTGAGGAGTATCAGGATACAGCCTAGTGAAGGAAGCAGCATCTGACCCAGCGCATTCATGTTTTCCCATGGCAGTCTATGAACACAGTATTCCCACCCATGCACCTGGAATTGGCTGCTGGAAAGTGGCCACCGTACCCATGATTTGGCAGGTCAGATGTGTCCTCCTCCACTTGACTGTGCCAACATCAGAACCTGGCCTGATGAGCAAACATCAGCAAACATCAGCAATGGAGCAAACATCAGACCTGGCGGGAAGGAGATAGAGAAAAGGGGAAAGGCCTGTTCTGTGAAAAGTATTAAGGAGGCACTCATTACTACAGCAAGGACAGTAGCGTCCCTAGAGGGAGGTGGGGCACTAGGTTTTTGTGAACACAGCCACTGACTTCAAGGCCAAGTCAGAGACACGTGAAGCAGCCCCCCTCAGCCGTGCAACCGGCCAAGGAAATGAGGCACATCCAAGTGCTGATTTACTTCTTCAGAGACATTTATTTTAGTTGCAAGGAAACCCCAATTAGAGCAGTCCAGATAACAGTCCAAGGTCAGAATCACAGCCAGTCAGGATACATACAGCAACAGATGGTTCAAAGATGGCTAATCAGTCCGGCAGTGCTTCGCCTTTCCTCTCTCGACCCACACGGAAGGCTTCTGCTCACTGCTTTTTCTCCTACCTTCCAGCCAATCAGCACAGTGCTGAGTCATGGCTAGGTCTTGGTGCCAAACTGCAGGTACATCACTCAGACACAAGTGCATTCAATCACCTTACTCGGGCCCTGCAGTTTTCCAGAGTAAAAGAAACACTAGAGCTGATTGCCAGAATCAACTCAGATCTTGACACGCCTCCTCTTTTGTCTGAAAAACTGCTCACACTAACACATTTGTGAGCTATACATACACAACACACAGACTTGGCAGCATCTTACACATCCCAGTGTAGCCAGTCAGCACACAGCACCATGCATCCGTTACAGGGTTTACCGTTACAGCACTCACTCCCCTCCTTAGACTTCAGGGATACAGTCAGTTGTGCTGTCTTACACTGCTGTTGCCTCCTGTTCCACCCCACAGCCCAATTCAACTCTCTGGCTGTGCCCACTAGGCTTTACACATGCCTGTACATTCACTTTGGTTGAGGGATACCAAGGTATCCTCAGATCTTGACAGTTTTGCAAGGTGCTTTACCTTGCCGTGTAAACCGCTCCTCTCTCTCACCTTCGCAACCAGTCCTCGCAGCGAAAGCAATGCCTGGCTGTTGCTTACTGGCTATACAGGAGAGGAAGGGGAGCTGTTTACATTGCAAGGTAAGGCTCCTTGCAAAACCTAGTGCCCCGCTCTCTCTAGGATGCTACTGGACACCCCCCCCCCCAAATTATAACCAAGTTATAACCTTTATAACTACCCTGAACAAATCTTAACTGCTGTTACAGAATTAAAAGGAACTAAAACCCATCCATTAAACCAATGGCATTTAAACTTTTTAGACCAGGACCCACTTTTTAGAATGGCACTCGTGTCGGGACCCACCGGGAGTGATGTCATTGTAACATAATAAAATGGCACTCCTGAAATGCAAATTGGCTTTCTTGTATAACCATGAAATATCCCTGACAGCAAGATTAGGACAAAATAGTATATAAAAGCAGTGAACTAAAAACAATTTTTTTAAAAAAAATCCTCACTTGAAAATTCAAACTGTTAACACTCACAAAAGGAATATAACAGGAGTAAGGCCTGCAGTTCCCAAGATGGCTGCCCCCAGCTTTCGGCAACCCACCTGATATCAGGCCATGACCCACCAAGTGGGTCCCAACCCACAGTTTGAATAACACTGCATTAAACAATAAGATTCCTTAAAATCAAACAGAACCCCGGTTGTATTACAACTGTCTTGTGCCTTGTGTTTTGGTTGCACACTGCAGCTGTGGAGTGGTTTTCTTGGATGCGTCGTTACTCATGGCACGGAAATGTTAAGACAAAGAACAATGGAGTCATTTGAAGGAGAGTTTTATGTGGTTAGAGAGCTTTGGAAGTTGTTTTTATTCTAGACAAAGCAACCCGTATATGGTCTGTCTTCAAGGAAACCAAGACAAAACATTTCCAACTTATGAGCTTTCTGATGGTCAGAGCTGGCACACACTACAGGTGCTGATGTGTGAAATCTTGCCTTTAAACCTGTGATGAGCCTTGAGAAAGGTTTGGTGGTGCCAGAATTTAAAGGGCCTGTGCAATGAACCTCTTTGGGTCTTCATGCTTAATGTCAGGCAAACATTCAACCTCGTGTTCATCCATGTTCCGATTTATAGCCCAGTTCTATGCTGGCTGCTGCCACTGTATCCCGTGCCCACGAGCCAGCTGGAGGTCAGTGAGCCAGCTGTGTCCTCAAAGGTTGTCTGCAATGCAAACATGAAAACGGGGAAGGTCCCCACAAATGCAAGGACACAGGGCTGTATGGATTCCAGCCATATTTTTAAAAGCTGGAATATTCATCCATCTCAAAATACAGCATTGGAACATCCTGAGATTTCCATACATCCTACAAAATGTAATTCATTTTTTAGAAACTAAATACATTAGTCCAGTGGTTCTCAAAACTTTTTAGCACTTGGACCAGTGATGGGATCTACAAATGAACAAGGGGAACGCTGGGCGGGACGTAGGCGGGACTTCCGCTTGAGTGGCAGCCCGTCCGTAGCGTTGCGCGGCTGCCCTGGCCTCGGGGGAGGGGCTCCTGCTCGCCGCAGGGGACAGGTGAGGGTCACGCCAGGTGCCTGGGCGAGCAGCGGGGGGGGGGCGTGCTAACCGGGGGCAGCCCCCCTGAGGCCAGGACAGCTGCGTGACGCTACGGACGGGCAGCCAACCACGCGTAAGCCCCGCCCAGCATTCCCCTTGTTCATTTGTAGATCCCATCGCTGACTAGGACCCAGTTTTTAGAATGAGAATCTGTCCAGGACCAGCCAGAAGTGCCGTCATTGTGACGCCAGAGCCTGCTGCTTTCCTGAGAATGCAGCAATAAGTTGGGTTCTTTCTCAGCCATGTTTCAGTAGCAAAGTGAATCAGAAACAAAAAAAAGTCTATTTACAATCCTGACACAAGCAAAACAACCACACAGCCCTTCCCCTTTCCATCATCCTATCTTCCTATGTTTTTAATATGGCGGTCTTGGGTGCTTCACAACCCACTTGAAATTGGCTTGAGACCCACTGGTGGGTCCCAATCCACAGTTTGGGAACCACTGCCCCATACATTGACTGGGAAGGTTGTGCAGAAACATACCTGACATCGTCCTTTGGATGCTACCAAACTGCACCTCCAACTGAACCTAGTAGCATACATTCAGATGGCTCTGGAGTATTGTTGCCACTCTGTGTCTCATGGTGAACAGCTAGTACCATTTTATTAAATTGTGCTTCTACAGGGCAATCGTTTGAGAACAGCATAGCAAAGGCAAATACATGAAAATTGACTACTGTACACCAAAAGGGTCTTAAATAACTGGTTGTCCTTGTCCCTGACATTTTTGCTGCACTTTAATAACCAACTAGTTATGTATATAATGACAAACTGTCAAAGAAGATAAGGAAATCGGCTGATGTGGTAAAAGCTCTGGTCCCTAATAGCAGAAACACAGATAATGGAGCCAGGAAGCGACTAGTTGGATTATCTTGCCTGACTGCATCATATTTCATCATTTTTTTCCACGTCACATCTCTAGCAATGGCACCTTGGCCAGATCTTTTGCTATCAGCGCTGCTTTTCGTCTTATTCGTTAAAAAATATTCTCCTGATATCATTGTTGCCATGAACAGAAAGCTCAAACACTTATAATTCTAAATCTTGAGTGGATGTCATTGGCCTGTAAAAAGTATTAAGGCCTGATGTACATAGCATTCCTCCTTTATCTTAATTGAATACACAGTATGTTTTGTGTCTTCCAAGGATATTATGCCACATTAAAAAAAGAAGAAAGTTGTTTTGTGATCAAGTGTGCAATCCTATCCAATTTTCCAGCACTGACATAGCTGTTCCAATGGGGCATGTGCTGCATCCTACAGTGGAGTAGTCACAGAGGCTTCCTCAAGGTAAAGGAATGTTTGTTCCCTTACCTTGGAGCTGCATTGCCCTTACCCTGGTGCTGGAAAGTTGGCTAGGATTGTGCCCTAAGGCAGAAATGATTGGTACAAGCTTTATTTGAGCTGGAAACTGTGATTTAAGCAGTAGATTCATTAGCTACATTTTAATTAATTAGTGGTGCCATTTTTGTGAGGGCAAATTTTAATTAGCGTGGTGAGAATTACGGCCATAGTTGTTCATTATTGTTCATTTGGCTTTGGTGTGTTAATCAGGATAATCGGGAAGGAGTACAAAACTGTTAACTGTGTTAGCACGTTAACACAGAGACATTAACAAAAGTCATTTCTTTTAATAATGAGTGGTAGATCTCCTTCATTAAACTGTATGTTATCACCTATTCCTTCAATATCTCTAAAGTCTCACCTATTGAGATTTTAATAAGAGCAAATATATTTGCACTTAACTGATTATGTGATTAATTTGTTCTACAGCAAGTGAGTAACTTTAAGGAAAATTCTAGTTATCACATTTTAGACTTACCTACAATGCATAAAATGTTCTATGTAAATATTGACAGACGTTTATGCAGTACTCAAAGTATGCTATGCAGCACTGTCCTATGTAAGAAGTAAGCTCCATTGTGTTTGGTTGGGAACTCCAGTGACATATATTGTTAAATACTGGCCACAATCCAGGACAGTGTTAGGGTGCAATCCTGAGGGACTTATTGCCCGTGGTGTGTGTACCACCGGCTAAAGGTATCACAAACATGCTGTAAAGCATGTCTGTGGCACTGCGTCACTTGCACTGGGGTGGCACTAAACTAGTGCCTGGCCCCAACGTAGAAATGGCCGATGTTCCAGCAGTGCTGGCTGCCAGTAAGCCCGTTTGGAGCGGCAGGGAGTCAATTGTATTTAAATTGCATTTGTAGCTTCAGCCATGTGGCAATGATCAAGAGTATAGTGTGAACATCTCTTAGCTTGTGGTGTTACATGCATTGAATAAATGGATCCCAGAGACCAGGGAAAATACCTTATGGATTTACAGGATGCCAGATTAGATACTTTCTTAGGATTTCTGTATCTTAATGAGAGAGTAAGTCTCTCTGTAGAATGCCAACTTGCTGCAACTTCATAAAATCCAGATCCTGAGCATCCTTGCAAGGTAGTGTAAGACAAATCTATTCACGCTTGGATTTGGGTTGGATAGGACTGGAGTAATCTGCCCAAGGAATCACACTTTCAGTTATTTTGTAGCTGATTAATAGAATTCTGTTTTAATAGGATATTTTATTAAATATTTTACCTGACTCCCAAGGCTTTGGGATGGGCAAGGTATATATTTTCATTAGCACTGTGAGAAAATAACCAAAGCCCAGTGGATAGCTCTGAGCTGTTGCATTTCACCAACCTGTGATGGCCCAATCCTATGCAGACAGGAGCAGTGGCACCAAACAGTTACTGCTGCATCCTGTGCAGGATAGAGGTTACCTTGGAGTACAGGGACATTTGTCCCCTTTCCTAGAATAAAGCTGCAGCCTGCTCAATGGGGCCAGCTATTTGCTGTTGCAGACTTGAGAAGCTCCAAGTCAGGCTTCCGAGCCTGGGAATGGGGTTCGTATTTGGTGGAGGAGGCCCTTGCCGGTCTTACCCTCCCCCTGGGCCTGGCCCTCCCCCCTTCTACCCAGGCACAACTCTCACACGCCCTCCCCATGTGTCACTCAGTACTTACCTTGTGTCCGCCAATGGTCAGGGCTCCAACCAGAGCCGCTTACTTTCTGGGTGGCACGTTTGCAACACCCAGTGCCAGCCAGTGGTGATCCTACCTGTATGTTTGGGGGCAAATGCCCCCGAGCGCCATGCCAGTGGAGGCTTGTGCCCTTCATCTGCTTATCTTTACCTGGTCTTGGGTTTCTGGCATGATAGTATGACTAAAACCTGAGAGCTGGCAGTAAAATGTAATGGTTAAATGCTGGCCAATTCCAACAAAGAGTGAGTCACCCTACAGATTTCAGTGGACTCAAGTGTATCTGGCTGTGTGCTGGAAAGTGGCCATAGATTGTGTTTTCAATGCTTGACTTTGAGAAATAATGTATTGTAGTCTTTAGTTGAGAACTGTGTAGGTCTATTGTAAGGCTTTCAGTAGCGCAGTACAAAGACACCAGGCAGCTATTTTCTTTTGGAAACCACATTTTAACAATCTTGTTAAAGAGAGGAGACAGCTGGTTGCAACATAAAAGCTTTAATAAAAAGCCATAGCAACTATTCCATTTATACAATACAGAATTTCTATTCCACGTCCAAGGCTAAAACTTTAAACATTAGAAGAGCAGTATTTATTGATTCATAGTACAGCTGCCTCCAAAATTACACGCACCATAGATGCATTTCCCTAATGCTAAAACTATCAAGTGCAGAAAAAGCATTTCCAGAATTAAGACCTATTGGACCATATTAAATTAGTATTTTTTAAAATCATATTTCAACCAGTCACAAGCATTTGTGTTTATATTGGGAGCCTTGACCAGACACTGGCTGCTTCTCCTGCTCCCAATTCAGCACTCCAGTGGACAACTAGGAGCATCTGCTCAAGATGGCATCCTGACAAACAGAGGCCCAAGCGCGCCCATGGCTGGTGCCAAAACCGCACCCCCAGGACGTTGCCCCGCCCCATGCGTTGCTCTGACGCGCTTCCCTGCACCTGGAAAAGCTCCATTTTGAAGCGTAACGGAGGCCAGGGAGGGCAGGCAGGCCGAAGAGCATGCAGTTTCCCCCACGGACTGTGTGCAATGGCGCCCCGCTGCTGCCCGGCGCCCATGGCTCGCGCCACCCCGGGCTACAGGTCAGATACGCTTCTGCAGCCCAGCAGAATGTGCAGCCCATGCCTGTCCATTTTATCACATTATTTGTCTGGGATCAGTGCAAACTATGGACTCAATCCTATCTAACTTTCCATCACTGATGCAGCTGCAATGCAGCCTTGAGATAGGGGAAGAAATGTTCCCTTACCTTAAGGGGTCTTCCGTGACTAACCCCACATCACAGAATACAGCATGCAAAACATTGGCACAGCTGCATCAGGGTTGGAAAGCTGGATAGGATTGGGCCCTAAAACTCACTGCCATTCTGAATCAAGGGGAGTGGTAGAACACTAGGCAGTAGCAATGATGAAAATGATTTTGCAAGAGTGTACAGCGGGTTTTTTTTTATTTCATTGAAACATTTTGAAGACAAAGGAAGAAGGCAAAATAGGGATGAGCCAAAACAGTGGAGACAAAGAGGAGGCTAGCAGATATTTACTCCAGAAAACTGTACACACCTTTTCCACTTTTCCCCTGGCTATTCACAGCCACGATGATCCATTTCTCTGCTGTTTTTCTACATCATTTTGTTTTCGATATCACTTCATTATCCTCTGTAATCAAGGATAATGTTATGAGTGAAACGCTGTCACCAGAGGCATTTCTACAGGGAGGGCAAAGCTCTAAGTGTTGCAAGAAGCCTTACCCAGTCATGTAAATCCCTCCTCTCCCTTGCTGCTGTAGCCAGTAAGCAACGCCAAGATGTTGCTTTTCCCCGTGAGGATTGGCTAAAACGGTGCAGGAAAGGAGTGATTTCCACTGCAAGGTAAGGCTTCTTGCAAGACTTAGAGCTTTGCCCTCCCTATAGAAACGCCACTGGCTGTCACACGGTTATATCATGAATTAGAATTTCTTGTGTACTGTGGTCTCAGAAGGCAAGTGTAGCATCTTTTCCAGCATGGAAAAGGACCTGTATTGGATCACTACTGTTCTAGCTTTCAAAAGAAAGTGGCAGAGTGCAACACAAGTATAAGAAGTGTATTTTAAAAATGGAATGGGACAAGGGAAATAATCCTGCACAGAATTCTGTTAGAAGGGACTTGAGAAATTTATTTAATTACCAAATGGCAAAAGACACTACACTCTGCTCAGCCCTTTGGGCGGTACTAGTGAGGTGATGTTGGGGAAGGCATTCCGCTAAGTGGATTTGGATTCAGGGACAGGTCAGCAAAGCATGCTGGGTTGGAGACTTCCCTTGAGCTTAAGGGAAGACAAGAACGAGCTTCAGTTCTCCCAGATGCCATCAGAACTTGGGTTCAGGGGAAGCAGCTGGCTGATCTTACTGTGGAAGCTCGGTTTCAGATCAGGGGAACATGTTCTGTAGATAGGCAAGCAAAATAGGTTTGCCACCTTTGGTACATCAATCTCTCTTTGCGTACAACTAGGCTGTAGTGCCACCTAGTGCCAAAACCTGAAATGCAGAAATACAAATAGAGCCTAGTAGTTTTTTCTTTCAATGCACATGTTGGACATAAACTACTACTATATATCACAGTATATTTTCCCAGCAATGAAAAGCGCATACAGCAAATCGTTGCCTCAAGTGTTGCCAACTTCTGATGATCCAGAAACCACATCAGAATATCATCTGATGAAAGGCCACAGTTAATTTCCAGTTCTATGAGCCATCACTGTATCTTGGGGTCATGTCAAAAGAAGAGATTATAGTCCAGCGCACTTACCATATCAAATCAAAAGAATTCAAACGAAAG
>JAJKFI010000032.1:10621961-10632836 GCA_029204185.1 Lerista edwardsae
GAAGCCCTCTCACTGCGGAGGTTACAGATCCGGTGATCCGACCCTGCCTTCTGGAGAGAGGGGCATTCCCATTGGTCAGAATGCCCCCCCCTTTCCTCATCCCAGAGAATGGACAAATACTTGAGGACCTGTTCGGGCTTGATTTATGATGCCTGCTGAAGTTTGATGGCATATAGCCAAAAGAGGTACCCAAGCTCACCTGGTGACTGAGGGTTCTGTGAGTCTTCTACAGAACATACTATAAAAACCTCATTGAAAAAATGGTAGTTTAGACTAGCCTGCCTATGTAACCATCTTGAATGCTATCTAAAAAACAGAGAAAGGCAGTATATAAATACTGATTTATGTATGTACAGATGGCCCAGCAATATCTGCAGATTCGGGACCCACAGATTTCATAATCTATGAAACCTGCGGATTTGGCCCACTCCAGACCCTCTGATTTGGCCCACTCTGGACTCCCCAGAGGGCAATCTGAGGGCCGGGGAGGCTGCACACAGCCTTCCTGAACCTCAAAATGCCAGTTTCGGGCTAAAAAAAAATCATTTCCAGCTTCCTTTAAGAAATTAGAAGTAACTTTTTTCAGCCTGAAATGGGCATTCAGAAGGCAGGGAAGCCACACACAGCCTTTCTGGCCCTTAAATCACTCTGGACCCACATGGAGCCCAGCTCTGGTCAGGGTTGGAGGGTGCTGGTGGCCCAAATCCACAGGTTTGTACCCACAGAGTCTGGTATCCACAGGGGTTCTGGGAATGGAACACTTGTGGAACTTCCTGGTTCAAAATTTGTCTTCAGCCATGAACCTGGTAGGTATCTATAAGTAAGCCGCCTCGCTCTCTCTCGGCATCCCATCTGCAACAAGTATATACTAATCCTGGCATATTTTACGTCATCAAAAGGTTTACTGAGCTAATCTGTGTGAAGTATTCTAAATAATCTAAAGAGGTATATAGGTGCTAATAATAACACAGCCAGCCCTTGCTACCTGCAAATTTGCTATCTGTGCATTCACTTATCCTAAGGCCGAAGAATTGCCCGTTACCTCGCTCCATTCACTTTGTGTACTCAGCTATCTACTATCACCGCACCATCCTGAAGCAATCTGTGGCATCAGAAAGCCAGCTGAGACCCTCCAGCAAGGCAGAAGAGACCTTTAAAATGGTGCCCACAAATAGGGTGGAGCACTTTAAAACTGCTGCAGGAGGCTTCAGAATTCCAGCAGATAGCTATGCCTTGGCATTCTGAAGCCAAGAATGGCAATTTTAAAGTGCTCCATGCTATTTTAAAATCGGTGCTGCTGAGATCTCTGGTGCTTTGCTGAAGGTCTCCACTGCTGGCAGGTAAGCTACACCCCCCCAACTTTCCAACTTTCCAACTTTCCCCCGATTCCATAACTTTCTATTTGAGCACTGCCATAGACCAACTGGCCGGCCTGCTCCAGCACAGGTTAGGATTGGGCTGTCAAGTATACTAGTCTGCAGCTTTGAACTGATGAGGGACAAACCAACTGAGAAAATAACAAAATGTTATTGCTGTGTTGTTTTTTTCTGCGATTACATGAATTTCACATACAAGGCCACAAAGATGCTGCCTGACATTGGCTCACAGCGCAGGGCTTTGGGGATTCCTGCTAACAAAAATAAGCAACTACATTGCTTGCTGGTCCTTGGATTAAAGGCAGTATCAAAAGAGAAAAGAGTTTTATTTCATGAGATAGCAGACGCCCACAACATAACACAACATAACAACTCTTCCATGTTGAATTGGAAGAGTCAAATTTATTGAAGAATAGCAAAAAAAGTGAAACGGTTGGGTACATTTTAATTCCATACCTTTATTAATTTTAGGGCGCAATCATATCCAAGTTTCCAGTGCCAACGCAGCCATAATGTCGCCCCAAGGTAAGGGTACCAATGTTCCCTTACCTTGAGGAGGCTTCCTTGACTGCCTCTTCCCAAAGGATGCAGCGCGCACCCCACTGGCATGGCTGCGTCAGCGCTGGAAAGTTGAATAACACTGGGCCCTTGACACACAGATACTATAACCAATAGTCGTTTAACACCCACAGTGGTGGGATAACCCATTGTGGTGTGTGTATTAAACTTTGATCAAATGAAGCCTATGAGCCAGATTCCATAACTTTCTATTTGAGCACTGCCGTGTAAGCAGCTCTCATTTTCAGAACTCATCTTGCAGAGTTCTTATTCTATTTTATATGGAGCTGGACAGGATGGTACCTCATACTCAAGGCAGTATTTGATTATGGCTTTTCACAATGCAGCACAGAACCTTGAGGATCCCTGTGGACTTAAGTGTGTGGTAGAAGTTAAACCACCTTTTAAGAATCAATTTACAACTCAGCATGCATAAGACGATCCAATTTATGGAGAGAGGAACCAGACACTCTTTTTGTTTTAGTGAGAACAAAAAAAAAAAAACACAAGCAAACATTGTGAGAAAATTCTCACTCCCCTGCCTGTGTGGCATTGGTGCGCAAATGCAACTATGGTAGAAAATGGGATTTATTTTAACTACGCACCAAGTAGTGGAGGGCTTTAGAAAAAACACAAAAAGATAGGCAAACACACATAACATTTGTGTAAACCACAAGTCTGTAGATATTGCTGGCTACTTGGGCTGGGCATTCCTATGAATCACTAGTGGTTTTTCCCATGTTATAGGAAAAGGGCAGTAACCTTTTTGCAGAGTATTTGCGTTCTTGTGACACAGCAGCCTGTTTCAGTGACCATATAAACAAGAGTCTCCTCTCTGGTGCCATGTTGTTAGTCCTGTTGATGATTCAAGGGTCCAAGAAAGATGGGAGGGGGGAGCACTGAAAGCTATTTTGGTATTTACAAACTGAATCAAGAGAGCAAGTTCCAGAAAGGTAGTTATGTCTCTTGTAGCAAAATGAATGAATGAATGAATTCTGAAGCCCGTTAAACAGCAATAACCTTATTGTGTCAGGACTCCTTCTCTTCATTTGTCTAAGACAGACCCCAGAACAAATTCTGTGTGAGGACACATAACACCATCCTGTACATGGTTGGTTATTCCATTAGTGATGGGGAGTTGTGCCAATAATGGTGAAATTCTGTTTCCATTTTTTCCAGAACTCATTCTGGCTAAGGATATGATTGGGGGCATTGGAAGTGGGTGGCCTAACACCCTGAGGCCAATGATCGACTTTTCCTCCAGAAATCTATCCAATCCCCTTTTAAAGGCATCTAGGCCAGATGCCATCACCACCTCCTGTGGCGAAGAGTTCCACAGATTAATTCCCTGCTGGGTAAAAAAGTATTTCCTTTTATCTGTATTAACTCTCCCAACACTCAATTTTAGTGGATGTCCCCTGGTTCTGGTGTTGTAAGAGGGAAAAGAACATCCCTCTATCGACTCTATCCCTCCCATACATAATTTTGTATGTCTCAATCATGTCCCCCCTCAGGTGCCTTTTTTCTAGACTGAAGAGCCCCAGACGCTGCAGTGTTTCTTCATAAGGGAGATGCCCCAGCCCCGTAATCATTTTCGTCGCTCTCTTCTGCACCTTTTCCAGCTCCATTATGTCTTTTTTGAGATGCAGCGACCAGAACTGTACACAATATTCCAGATGTGTACCATAGATTTGTACAATGGCATAATAATGTTGGCCGTTTCATTCTCAACACCTTTTTTAATTATCCCAAACATGGAATTGACCTTCTTCACCACCACCGCACACTGGGTCGACACCTTCATCGAGTTGTCCACCAGCACCCCTCCTTTGGGAGGTATTAGTAAGGTGATGTTGAGGGTAATATTCTCCTAAATGGGTTTGGATTCAGGGACAGAGGTCAGCTGAGCATGCTGAGGGGAAATAAGACACTGGACTTAAAGTTCTGCCAGAGCCCAGGTCCATTAGGACTTGGGTTCAGGGGCAGCAGCTTGCTGATCCTATCATGGAAACTTGATTTAAGATCAGGGGAACATGTTCTGTAGATAGGCAAGCAAAATATGGTTTCCACATTTAGTATACCAGACTTTATTTACTTACAACTAGGCTGTAGTGCCACCTTGTGTGAATACCTGGAAAGCAGAAATAAATAATTTCTTCTTTCAACGCTAGACCATATATATGGTCTTCAACACATTGGACCATATATAATTTCACTGCTTTGGAAAGTGGATGCAACGAACTGTAGCCTCAAGTATTGCCAACTTCTGATGATCCAGAACCCACAACGACATTATATTACCTGATGAAGGGCCACAGTTAATTTCCAATTATGATCCACTACTGTATCTTGGGGCCATGTCGAAAGTAGAGATTAGAGAACATTTGTGTGATTTTTAGCTTTCCATGAGACTAATGCCCCGATAGCCACAATTTCAGTTATCCATGGATACTGGGATGCCTATTAAAAAGATAAACAAATCTTTTTTTATTTACCTTGTTTACCTTGTTGCAGCAAACCCACTGATGTACCTAATCCTTGTCAGACTGTGCTGATGTAACTCCAGTCTAGGATAGTGCCCTCGTTCTGACATCCCAATAGCTTGTGATATGGAAAAAAGGATTCAGACAGTAATCATCTCAAATAAATGTGAATGCAGGATCTGAATGACTTGGCTCAGCATTGTCTACCTGTTTGAATTGTGAATATCTTGGTGTGGAAAACTCATACAGTATTGGCCTGTGCACTAACCGTTTCTGAATTTTCTCTTTATCCATGCAGTATCTTCAGCCATTGCTCTACTGTCAGATAGTCAATTTCAATTTTTCCCCCTTTCCCATCAAGAGACTTGGTTTAGGACTTTGCCTTTCACTTCCTATACCACTAATAAGTAGACTTCCCAAGTTTTGAGTTGACTCTTTAAAAGCAATGTGATCTGCTGCAACTAGCAGTGATGTGCTTAGCTCAATATTCATGAAACCTTCAACTGCTAATCTCTGCAAACTGAACCCTGTCAAAAAGCACAGCAGTGCACCAAGACTCCCTCTCACTGGGAGATTAAGCTAAAGCAGTGGTTCCCAAAGTGTGGGTTGGGACCCACCAGTGGGTTGCAAGCCAATTTCAGGTGAATCGTGAAGCATTTATAGCAGTCATATTGAAAAATGGGAAGATGGGATGCTGGAAAGGGGGAGGGCTGTACAGTTGTTTTGCTTGTATTAAGGTTGTAAATAGGCTTTTGTTCCCTTTCTGATTCACTTTGCTGTTGGAAAACGACTGAGAAATAACCCAGCAAATCCCACTGACTTCAATGCAGTAACGTAGCCAGCCAGGCGGCAGGGGTTGGCCTTCCTGAGTGCCACCCTTACGGTGTGTGACACCACTCTTGACCACAATTGTGAAAATTGTGTTGTTTAGGAATCATATCATAATGTTATATACCATTTGATTCATAATTTAATGAATTTAAGAATTTAATGAAACAAAATGCATTTTAATATCTGCCACAAAACCAGAAAACAAAAATACAACTCTCTTATGTAACAAAAAAGGAGATTTCCTTAACTCAAAGTGGACCAATGAGACTGATTGTTTGAAAAGCCAATGAGATATTATGACACAGCAGGGAACCAAAAAGATGTTAGTAAGGTGACGCCCTGGGGTGTGTGTGTGTGTGTGTGTGTGTGTGTGAGAGAGAGAGAGAGAGAGAGAGAGAGAGACTGCTAGTGACCAAAATGGTGGAAATTGTGATTTTTTAGGACAATACCATCATGCTATAAATCATTCAATGCATGATTTAATGCAGAATGTAATGAAACTAACCACATTGAAATGTCTGTGTTCTATCAAAAGTTATAGAAAACTTTTCTATATACAGAAAAAAAACAGAACTGACTTACATAACAAAAAGTGGATTTTTTTAAAAATTCA
Source organism: Lerista edwardsae (assembly GCA_029204185.1). Lineage (NCBI taxonomy): Eukaryota > Metazoa > Chordata > Lepidosauria > Squamata > Scincidae > Lerista > Lerista edwardsae. The sequence goes on from JAJKFI010000032.1 coordinate 10,627,823, forward strand.
CCCATGAAATTGAGCTAACATGGTGTTATTATTACACATCATGGAACTAATAAGATGTTAATATGAGTCATCTCCCTTTTTCATGAAACAGTACTAATAGTAGAATTCAGTTGTGTGTGTTATCCAGTTGGCCACTGAGGTTTTTTGTTGGTTACTGATTTGTTGGGTGACATGTACTGTTCTACAGTAAAATAAAGTCAATGGGGCTGACACCATGAGCCACCTCACCAAGTGACACCAACCCGTGCAATGCCACTGATGAGAAGTTTGGATGTTGTTGGTCACTGCCTTAGATGACTTTTAAAGTGGATTCCAAACATTTATTGTGGACTATAGTTGATCAGTGGTTTTTAACTATTATGGCTGCATTTAACCCCCAAATGCAGGGGCAATATTTCACTGAGTCCTATGTGCAAGGGAGAAATAGCAGGGAAGGGCAGCTTCATCCATTTGTGGGGGAATATTCACTGCATGTATTTTCTGGTCATTATTCATTTCATGTCATGACGATTACTATCAGCCTCACTTACCTCACAGGGTTGTTGTGAGGACAAAAGAAGGGGGGAACCATGACACTACCCTGAGCTCCTTGGAGTAAGGGTGGTATAAAATGTGCAAAATAGAATAAATACATACATAATTTTTCTGTATAGGGAGGTGTCAAAAATTAATGGTCTCCAGGTGTCAAATGACCTAGCTACGCCAGAGCTTCAGTGAGAGACCTTGGGAGATAAGACAATTCTGATTCATGTGGCTTCCTAACTTTTGTGGAAATTTGTTGACAGGAATGCTGAACCTGCTCTCTGCATGAGTGTAGAGACCTGGATGTGTAATATGCTCCTTGTCAAGAGAGTTTGCCGAGTAGTTATTTCCACTTAGATTCCCTTCCTCTGACCTGTTTTTGAAAATGTCAAGACATATTTCTTTTCAACATTGATATAATATTTGAAGAAGCTGGAAATTAAGCAAGTATTTATAGATTTCTTACCTCCACTGAGGTTGAGGAAAAAAAGAGAATTTTTTTCCACATTTTTTTTCTAGTTATTTTCCACATTAGGCTTTAGGTTGCATTAGAAAAATGGGACTTTTATGTTTGATAGATTGATGTCTTGCAACAGAATGACATTTGAAAGTACCAATCATTTATTTTATGTTTATCTGGTTTTTTTTTTTTTTTAAATTCTGCATTAAATACTTGTTCATTCATTTTTTTGGTGTGTTTGTGTGTCCTGTATTCATATCGAGAATCTGGTAGGACATTTTTTTAATCATTTGAAGAAAAATCAAACTATAATCGTTTAAAAGGACACTATCTTTTTAACAGTGTTTAGAACTAGATACAAAATTTCTATTTAAATATCTAGCCAGTTCAGAATTTGCTACAGAGCTCTCAGTTGATAATGAGGCAGATAGTGATGGTTAGGTATTTACTATTTGGCAGTATTTGTATGGATGGGGGAGCTTCTAATCTGCAATGATTTTACTGCTGCTCGCTTGCCCTGAGTGTGTCCTGGAGCACTCATGAGGATATGCAAAAAAACCCACCCAAATGCAATATACTGTATTCATTTATATCTGTGTCAGGGCCTAATGCTATGTGAGTAGAGCTGTTTTAATCCTAAGCAAAAAATTGGTTATATGGGAAAACATTGTAAAAATAGAAACATTTCTCTTATTCCTTCCTTCCCAATTTTACTATTATGAACACAGCACCTGTAGATGACCTTCAAATTCAGTTCACTTTTTTCCTGACCCTTGTAAGGGATCAGAACTCTGCAATTTACTCTGTTTGCAAAAAGTCCAAAACACAATCTGAAGTTGGCTTTGGTGCAGTCTTGCTGTGTCCGGTGCCCTTATGAGAATGTAGGTGTCCTTTCAGTTCTAAGACCTTAAGAATTTTTGCTTTCTCAACATAGATCCTTTTATGAGCTACACCCTGAGCTGGACCTTTCTTTTGAGCATCCTCTGGTTCTTTAGTGCTCATTTGAGGTGCTATCTTGCATCCTTCATTATTCTCTTTTACAACTGCTTCTTGAGCTTGCTGTGGACTTATATTCAGTGCCTTTTCCATTTCCCCCAAGGTCTGTTTTTGTTTTTCTGCATTCTGTAGTTCTTCCATGGCTTTTTGAGCTGTCCTTTGTTCTTCTAAGGCCTTCTTCTGAGCCCTCTCTTGTTCCTCCAGAGTTGCCTTTTTATTCTTTTCCAATTCATTCAGAGCAAGTTGAGATCTCTCTTGCTGCTCAAGGGCCTCCACCCGAGTTCTCTTCTGTTCCTCAGAGGCCTTTTTCTGTGTTTCTTCCAGTTCCTTAAGCATCTTTTTAGCTTTTTGTTGTTCTGCTATTGCTGCCATTCGAGCTGCCTCTTGTTCCTCCAAAGCTATCTTTTGAGCCTTTGCCAGTTCCATCAAAGCATTATGAGCTCTCACTTGTTCCTGTACAGCCTTCATCCGTGCTACTTCTTGTTCCTCTAAAACCTTCCTTTGTGTTTCTTCCAGTTCATTAAGCAGATTCTTTGTTCTCTGCTGTTCTTCAAATGCCTCCTTCTGAGCTTTTTGCTGTTCTTCTATAGCTCTTGAATGTGCTTTCTCTAGTTTTTCCATAGCAACCTGGGCTTTCCTCTGTTCCTCCAAGGCCAAATGTTGAGCTCTTTCATGTTCTTCCTTGGCCCTTTTTTGAGCTGCCTGCAAGTCCTCCAGGGCCTTTTTCTGTGCAATCTCTAATTCTTCTTGCATCTTCTTAATTCTCTGTCTCTCTTTCATTGCTTTATTTTCAGCCTTTTCTTCTTCTTCCAATACCATTATTTGAGCTCTTGCAAGTTCTTCCAGTGCTGCCTCAGCCATCTTTTTTTCTTCTAAAGATTTTCTATAAGCTTGACCCTGTTCTTCAATGACTGCTATCTGAGTTTTCTTCTGTTCCTTCAATACTTCCTTGTGAACTTTGTCTAGAGCTTCTAAAGCTTTCTGAGCTCGTTCCTGTTCTTCTAAGGCCCTCTGCCAAGCATATTCCTGTTCCTCAAGGGTTTTCTTCCTAGTTTTTTCCAGCTCTTCCAGAGCTTTCTGAACCCTTTCCTGTTCTTCTAGAGCCTGCCGCTGAGCTTCCTTCTGCTCCTCCAGGTTTTGCTTATGAGCTCTTTCCAAGGCTTCCAAAGCTTCCTGAGCTTTTTCCTGTTCCTCTAGGGCCTCCTGCCGAGCCCTCTCCTGTTCCCAAAGGGTAATCTTCTGAGCTCTTTCCAGCTCTTCTAAAGCCTTATGAACTCTCTCCTGTTCCTTTGTGGCCTGTTGCTGAGCTCTCTCCTGTTCCCTGAGGGCCTGTTTATGAGCTATTTCCAGTTCTTCCAAAGCTTTTCGAGCTTTTTCCTGTTCCTCTAGGGCCTGCTGCCGGGCGATCTCCTGTTCCTCCAATGCCTGCTGCTGAGCTGTTTCCAGGAATTCCAAATCTTTTTGAGCTCTTTCCTGTTCCGCTAAGGCTATCCTCTTTGCATTCTCTTGTTCCTCAAGGGCTATCTTCTGAGCTTTTTTAAGAGCTTCTAATGCTTTCTGTGCTTTTCTCTGTTCCTCTAGAGCCTGCTGCTGAGCTATCTTCTGTTCTTCTAATGCCTGCTTATGAGCTCTTTCCAGAGCTTCCAAAGCTTTCTGAGCTCTTTCCTGTTCTTCTAGGGCCTGACGCTGAGCTTTCTCTTGATCCCCAAGAGCTATTCTCTGAGCCCTTTCCAGTTCTTCCAAAGCCTTCAGGGCTATTTGCTGTTCTTCCAGAGATTTCTGCTGGCTTCTCTCCTGTTCCTCAAGGGCCTGCTTATGAGCTCTTTGCAGAACTTCAAAAGCTTTTTGGGCTCTTTCCTGTTCTTCTAGTGCCTGCTGCCGTGCTCTCTCCTGTTCCCCAAGGGCTAACTCCTGAGCTCTTTCCAGGGCTTCCAAAGCTCGTTCTTGTTCCTCTATAGCCTGTTGCTGAGCTTTCTTCTGTTCTTCCAGTGCCTGCTTATGAGCTCTTTCCAGAGATTCCAATGCTTTCTGAGCTCTTTCCTGTTCTCTGAGTGCCTGTTCCTGAGCAGTCTTCTGTTCCTCCAGTGCTTGCTTATGGGCTGCTTCCAGAGCTTTCAGCTCTTTCTGAGCTCTTTCCTGTTCCTCTAAGGCTAGTCTCCTTGCTCTCTCCTGTTCCTGAAGGGCTATCATTTGAGCTTTTTCCAGAGCTTCCAAATCTTGCCGAGCTTTTTCCTGTTCCTCTAGAGCCCGCTGCTGAGCTATCTTCTGTTCCTCCAGTGCCTGCTTATGGGTTCTTTCAAGAAGTTCCAAACCTTTCTGAGCTCTTTCCTGTTCCTCTAAGGCTAGGCGCTTAATTCGTTCCTTTTCCTCAAGCACCTTCCTCTGAACTGTTGCCAGTTCTTTCAAAGCTTCCTGGGCTCGTTCTTGTTCCTCTAGAGCCTCTTGCTGCGCTTTCTTCTGTTCTTCCAGTGCTTGCCTGTGAGCTCTTTCCAGAGTTTCCAAAGCTTTCCGAGCTCTTTCTTGTTCCTCTAGGGCCCGTTGCTGCACTCCTGCCTGTTCAGCAAGGGCTTTCTTCCGAACTCTTTCCAGAGCTTCAAAAGCTTGTTCATGTTCTTCTAGTGCTTGGCGTTGTGCTTTCTTTTGTTCCTCCAGTGCCTGTTTCTGAGCTCTCTCCAGAGCTTCCAATGCTTTCTGAGCTCTTTCCTGTTCTTTGAGGGCCTGCTGCTCAGCTCTCTGCTGTTCCTCAAGAGCTTTCTTTTGAGCTCTTTCCAACTCTTCCAAAGTTTTTTGGGCTATTTCTTGTTCTTCTATGGCCTGTTGCTGAGCTCTCTCCTGTTCCTTAAGGGCCTGTTTATGAGCTCTTTTCAGCTCCTCCAAAGCTTTCCGGGCACTTTTTTGTTCCTCTATAGCCTGTTGCTGAGCTCTCCCTTTTTCCTCAAGGGCCTGTTTCCGAGCTCTTTCCAGAGCTTCCAAAGCTTTCCGGGCACTTTTTTGTTCCTCTATGGCCTGCTGCTGAGCTCTCTCCTGTTCCTTAAG
>JAJKFI010000032.1:10633165-10661492 GCA_029204185.1 Lerista edwardsae
GCTTTCCGGGCACTTTCTTGTTCCTCTAGGGCCTGCTGCTGAGCTCTATCCTGTTCTTCAAGGGCCTGCTTATGAGCTCTTCCAATCTCTTCCAGGGCTTCCTGAGCTCTTCGCTGTTCCTCCAGAGCTTGTTGCTGAGCTCTTTCCTGTTCCTCAAGGGCCAGTTTATGAGCTCTCTCCTGTTCTTCAAGGACCTGCTTATGAACTCTTACAATGTCTTCCAAGGCTTCCTGAGCTTTTTGCTGTTCCTCCAGAGCTTGCTGTTGAGCTCTCTCTTGTTCCTGAAGAGCCAGTTTATGAGCTCTTTCCAGCTCTTCCAGGGCTTCTTGAGCTCTTTGATATTCCTCCAGAGCTTCCTGCTGAGCTCTCTCCTGTTCTTCAAGGGCAAGTTTATGAGCTTTTTCCAGCTCTTCCAAAGCTTTCCGGGCACTTTCTTGTTGCTCTAGGGCCTGCTGTTGAGCTTTGTCCTGTTCCTCAAGGGCCAGTTTATGAGCTCTTTCAATCTCTTCCAGTACTTCCTGAGCTCTTTGTTGTTCTTGCAGAGCTTCCTGCTGAGCTCTCTCCTGTTCCTCAAGGGCCAGTTTATGAGCTCTTTCCAGCTCTTCCAAAGCTTTCCGGGCATTTTTTTGTTCCTCTAGGGCCTGCTGCTGAGCTTTCTCCTGTTCATCAAGCGCCTGTTTATGAGCTCTTTCAATCTTTTCCACTGCATCCTGAGCTCTCTGCTGTTCCTCTAGAGCTTGCTTACGAGCTCTGTCCTGTTCCTCAAGTGCCTGTTTATGAGCTCTTTCAATTTCTTCCAGGGCTTCCTGAGCTCTTTGTTGTTCCTCCAGAGCTTCCTGCTGAGCTCTCTCCTGTTCCTCAAGAGCCTGCATTCGAGCTCTTTCCAGCTCTTCCAAAGCTTTCCTGGCATTTTTTTGTTCCTCTAGCGCCTGCTGCCGAGCTTTCTCTTGTTCCTCAAGAGCCTGTTTATGAGCTCTTTGCACGGCTTCTAAAGCTTTCTGAGCTCTCTCCTGTTCTTCCAGTGCTATCTGCTGAGCATTTTCCAGTTCTTCCAAAACTTTCTGAGCTCTTGCTTCGTCCTCTAGGGCTTGCTGCCGAGCTCTCTCTTGTTCCTCAAGAGCCTGTTGCCGAGCTCTTTGCATGGCTTCTAAAGCTTTTTGAGCTCTCTCCTGTTCTTCCAGGGCTATCTGCTGAGCATTTTCCAGTTCTTCCAAAGCTTTCTGAACTCTTCCTTGTTCCTCAAGAGCCTGCTGCTGAGCTTTCCCCTGTTCTTCAAGGGCCTGCTTTTGAGCTATCTTCAGCTCTCCCAAAGCTTTTTGAGCTCTTTCCTGTTCTTCTAGAGCTTGTTGTCTACTTCTCTCCTGTTCCTCAAGAGCTTTCTTTTGAGCCCTTTCTAGTTCTTCCAGTGCTTTCTGAGCTCTGTCTTGTTCCTCAAGGGCTGTTTGCTGAGCTCTTTCTAGCTCTTCTAAAGCTTTTTGGGCCTTTTCCTGTTCCTCTACTGCCTGTTGCTGAGCTTTCTCCTGTTCCTCAAGGGCTAGCTGCTGAGCTTTTTCCAGCTCTTCTAACGCTTTCTGAGTTTTTTCCTGTTCCTCAAGGGCTTGTTGCCGACTTCTCTCCTGTTTCTTAAGAGCTTTCTTTTGAGCCCTTTCTACCTCTGCCAACGCTTTCTGGGCTCTTTCCTGTTCTTCAAGAGTTGTCTGCTGAGCTCTTTCTAGCTCATCCAAAGCTTTCAAAGTTTTTTCCTGTTCCTCTAGAGCCTGCTGCTGAGCTCTCTCCTGTTCCATAAGAGCAATATTCTGAGCTCTTCCCAATTCTTGCAAGGCTTCCTGAGCTCTCCTCTGTTCCTCAAGAGCCAGTTTATGAGCTCTTTCAATCTCTTCCAGGGTTTCCTGAGCTCTTTGCTGTTCCTTCAGAGCTTGCTGCTGAGCTGTCTTCTGTTCCTCAAGGGCCTGCTTATGAGCTTTCTTTAAAGCTTCCAAAGTTTTTTGAGCTCTCTCATGTTCTTCTAGTGCCTGCTGTTTAACTCTCTCTTGATCCTCAAGGGCTTTGTTCTGAGCTCTTTCCAGCTCTTCCAAAGCTTGGTGAACCTTTAGTTGTTCCTCTGTGGCCTGCTGGTGAGCTTTCTTCTGTTCGTCCAACAACTGCTTATGAACTCTTTCCTGTTCTAGGGCCTGTTGCTGAGCTTTTTCTTGTTCCTGAACGGCTATCTGCCTAATTCTTTCCAACTCTTCCAAAGCGTTCTGAGCTCTCTCTTTTTCCTCTGTGGCCTGCTGCTGAGCTCTTTTCTGTTCTTTCAATGCCCGCTTATGAGCTCTTTCCAGAGCTTCCAAAGCATTTCGAGCTCTGACCTGTTGCTCTAGGGCTTCTTGCTGCACTTTCTCCTGTTCCCCAAGGACTTTCTTTCTAGCTCTTTCTAGCTCTCCCCAAGCATTTTCAGCTCTTTTCTGTTCTTCTAGTGCCTGCTGCTGAGCTCTCTCCTGTTCCCCAAGGGCTAACTTCTTAGCTCTTTCCAGCTCTTCCAGTGCTTTCTGAGCTCTTTCCTTTTCCTGTAGTGCTTGCTGATGAGCTCTCTCCTGTTCCTCAAGGGCTAACTTCTTAGCTCTTTCCAGCTCTTCCAGTGCTTTGTGAGCTCTTTCCTTTTCCTGTAGGGCTTTCTGATGAGCTCTCTCCTGTTCTTCAAGGGTCTGTTTATGAGCTCTCTCCAGAACTTCTAAAGCTTTCTGCGTTTTTTCCTGGTCCTCTTTGGCCTGCTCCTGAGCTCTTTCCTTTTCTCCAAGAAATATCTTCCGAGTTTTTTCCAGAGCTTGTAAAGCTTCTTGAGCTCTTTGCCGCTCCTCTATTGCCTGTTGCTGAGCTTTCTTCTGTTCCGCCAATGCCTGCTTATGAGTTATTTCCAGAGCTTCCAAAGCTTTCCGAGCTCTTTCTTGTTCCTCTAGTGCTCGCTGCTGAGTTCTCCTCTGTTCCCCAAGGGCTGCCTTCTGAGCTCTTTCCAGAGCTTCCAAAGCTTCCTGGGCTCTTTCCTGCTCCTCTAAGGCCTGCTGCCGAATTCTCTCCTGTTCTCTAAGCGCTTTCTTCTGAGCTCTTTCCAGAGCCTCCAGAGCCTCTTGCTGAGCTTTTGTCATTTCCTCAAGAGCCACTTTCTGGGCGTTCTCTTGTTCTTCTAATATCTTTTTATAGGCTCTTTCTTGTTCTTCAAGTATTTTCTGCTGTGATCTTGCTTGTTCATCTAAAACTGTTTGCAAAGCACTTGACCCTTCATCCGACTCTTCTTCTTGAGGTCTCAACTTTTCCTCCAGTTCTGCCTGAAGAGCTCTCAACTGTTCCTCCAGCTCTTTTTGTTGAACTGTCCCCTGGCTTTTCTGTTCCTTTTTTTGAAGACTCTCTTGTTCTTTCAGTAACTTCTGTTGCAAATTTGTTTGTTCTTCACTCACCTTTTCAGACAATCTCAATGGTTTCCTTATCCCTTTGTGCAAGCCATTCTCCAACTGCTCCTGGGCCATTCTGTCTTGTTTTCTTGGTACTGTTTGTTTGACTCTCTGATGTTCCTTCATATTTTCCTCCCAATCTCTTCTCCAGTCCCTTGTCAAAGCTCTTTTGTCATTGCTTTCTAGCTCTACTGGGATACTCTGAGCTCTTTCATGCATCTCATGAACTTTCTGAATTCTACCCTGTAGGTCCTTAATCTTCTTCTCCTCATTTTTCTGTTCATGCTTTCTCCAGAATTTTTCAATATTCTGAGCCTTTGGTTGTACTTCTTTCAACATGGCATGAGATTCTTCATCATAATCTAACTGACATGCCAAAGCAAGATCTTTAGCAGCCTTCTTCCACTGACCAAGGAGTTTCAATGCTTTCCCTCTCCACTTGTAGGACTGTGCAGAGTCTGGGTTGATTTGTAAGGCTTTATCACAGTCCTTAATTGCAGCGTTTGGCTTCTGAAGCTTCAGATAGATGTTGGCTCGATTTGCATATAATACAGCAAGGCGTGGATTGAGCTTAATTGCTTCAGTGAACAGGTTTAAGGCTCTTAAGTATTCACCTTTATTTTCTGCTTCAAATGCTTCTCTTTTCTTTTCACTGGCCTGTTTCCGCATTCCATCTGTTACTTGCAAGTTCTCATCTCCCATCTCTTGAGGAATGCCTTCATCTGGCTCAATCACTTCTTCAGAATCAATATCCAATTCACCCTCTGATTTTTTTCTGCATTTTTGTACTCTCTTAGCACCTTCCTGAATTCCCAGTTTGTGTACTTGAGCTGTTTCATGTTTTTCATCCACTAACAGCCCATTTCTTTCCTGTTCTGCAGCATACATTGGATAAGCCTTGCCTTGTTCCTCTGGAAAATAAAGTGGAAACTTTTCATGGTCTTGGGCATGGTTACACTGAATTTCATTTTCTTCAGAGATTCTAAAATTGAATTCCTCCTTTTCTTCTGAAAGACATTCTTTGGATTTCTCCTGCAGAATCTTATCATGAATCTCATTCTGATCCATATGGCCTTTCTTCATCTTGTACATCTTCTCTTTAAATTCTCCTCCTTCACATTTTTCCTCATGTTCTCCCCAGGTAATGATTTTCTGGGCCTCTGCTTGTGCCTCCTTCAGCATGGCATAGGTATCTTCATCATAATCCAACTGACATGCCGTAGCAAAATCTTTTGCAGCGTCCTGCCAGTACCTGAGCAGACGAAATGCACCCCCACGACATTTATATGGTAATGCTGCTTCAGGACTTATTTTATTGGCTTGGTTGCAGTCTCTTATGGCAGCATGTGGCATGCGCAGTTTCAGAAAGATAGTGGCTCGGCAAATGTACAAGTTACTAAGCCGGGGGTTAAATTTGATTGCTTCTGTGAACAGATTAATGGCTCTGTGCAGTTCACCCTTCTCCACTGCAGTAAAAGCCTCCTCCTTTTTTTCTATGGACTGCTTCCACATCTCTGTTGTTACTTCCACATTTTCATCAATCATATTTTGGAAATAATCGCTATGATCTAAAGGGATCACCTCCTCCTCAACTGTAGTTCCATTCTTCAATTGTGTGCTAGAGCCTTCCCTTCTGTAATCTTGTCCTTGATCACCAAAAGTTGCCAGTGCATTCCTCATGTTCCCCAGTGGGTCAGCCTCCTTATATCTTATGGAGCACTCTGCCTGTCTCTCAGAAATTCTTTGAAACCCAAACTTCAATTTCCTTAGCGCAGCATTGGCCTCTTCATCATAATCCAATTTGGAAGCTAAAGAAAGGTCATGGGATGCCTCTTTCAAACGCCCCAACATCTGGAGTGCTTTTCCTCTCAATTTGAACAGTGCTGATGAAGTGGGATTAAGTTCAATGGCTCTGTCATAGTCTTTAATGGCAGCATTTGGCTCCTGTAACTGCATAAAAACATTGGCCCGGTAAATGTATGAATCCGGAGTATGTGGATTGATCTCAATGGCTTTTGTAAACAAATGGATTGCTTTTTGAAGTTCACCCTTAGCCAGGATTTCAAAAGCCTCCTTATTCTTTTCATTGGCTTGATTCCTCATCTCATCAGTTACTTGCAGGCAATTGGGTCCCAAGTCATTCTGATAATGTTCCATTGTTTCTTCATCACTGCTTTCCAAACTATTCTCCTTACTTGTGCCTTTCAGAAGTTTCTCTCCACCCTCATGTGCATTAATGTTGTTCAGAGTAAGGGATAAGGAACTGGCTATGTTATGTACTGACTCCCGCAGGAAGAGTCGATTTTCACACTTTTCATGTTTCTTCCCATGAGGCTTGACCTGGTCTGGCATGTCATTGTGAACTTTTCTTGGATCCATGGTGAGGCAACAGAGTAAGATGCAGAACACAATTTGGCCATTAAAGGGAAGGAAGAATTTACTTGGGAAAAGATTAAGTTGTTAACGAGCGGCCTGATGTAAAATGGCCCTCATTTTTCCCACCCCCATGGTCCTACTTCTTCATCTAATCTTACTTCTTAATATGCTAAAACGTAGTCTGAGAGCCCCAACAACAAAGGAAGATTTTGTGATGTCATTGTTTACATCATCAGTAGAATCTTGAGGTGAGTTCTTAAAGTTGTGTTATGTCAAGAAACTCCCAAAGAAGCTTCTCTTCACTATGTGCTTAAATAGGGTGAGTGGTAGAAAGTTGCATTGGAGTTTTTTTTCTGTAGTAAAAAATGCTTGCGATCAAAATGAGGAAGATGTTTATAAATAGGAAACAGCAGTTTGCTCAGATGCTGATGTTTTTCCAACTGTAAGCATTTCTGCTTGAAAAACATTAAAACAACATGATATCTGACTCCTGACTCAGAAGGTATTATGCCTCATTATGTTTCAGGTATATTTTTTAAAAAATGTAACAGAATAGACAGTGCTCTATAATAGCGGTCTCCAAACTCCATGGGAGTTGGAAGACCACTGGTAAGTGTTTGCGGGGGGCAGGGACTGGAGGGTTTTGGAGACTTGCAGCCTCCTCTCAGAAATAGCTCCGATTTGCAGTCAGAACTCACTTCTGCTGTTCAATCGATTGGGTCGATCAAAAACCAAATCAGAGCTCACTTTTTCAAAGGAGGCTTGCAGAAAGGGCTGCAAGCCTCCAGGACCCTCTGGGAAGCTTTATGACCCCCCCTCCAGATACATTTATCTGGGTCCCCACGGTGCTGTGATTCCTATGGCACTGTTAGGGCATCCATTCCTGAGCCACACTCCATTAAGGGGAAATGGCCTTTTTTGGTTCTCTGTGATGCGTGTGACCTACCATTTGAAGTGCACTGCTTTATAACATTGCAGTCTAGTATATAGACAGTGCTCTATAGCAATGCATTCCTATACATGTTTACTTACAAGTCCCATTGTGTTCAATGGGGCTTACTTCCAGGAAAGTATGTGTAGGAATGCAGTCTGAGATGAGCAGCCATTAAGCAGGGAATAATGTGACTATCTTGCTTGTAGTGTGAGACATTTGGAACACTTGTGATTTTCAAAGATAAAAATAAGTTGCTCTTTTGAAGCATATTTTAGCCTTAAAATATTGTATTTCATGTCTGTTTAATCTCTGAAGTAGATTTAGTTGCAGGGAGAAGCTGTATAGTCTATTAAATGCAAAGAGCTGCCTTAATTTTTTTCAAATTCTTCTTGGCTGCAAGAACTTTATCAAGCAAGTTTCTGATAAATCAGTTTCTGACTGAGTACAGATGGAAGTTTGCATATTATGCTCTTCAGTACACAAGGCTAAAACTCACACACATAGAAAACTAATCAGGAATACATCTCCCTGATACCCTGGTTTTCTTTATGCACAGCTATGTAAGGAATTGGACTGGGTCAATGTTTTTGGATATCCAGATTTAATTGTATGTACTGCATCAATCTGATTGTTGGATAGCTTGATAAGAAATCCAAAGCAGTATGTTATACAGAGATGGTGTCTTGTACAAGAAAACAAGATTTCAACATATAGTTTCTGGGCTACACAAGGAAATCCAATGTGATGTTCCAGTCCTAGTGCTGGCTCTGTGGTTTCAGGAAGGAAAGCAGAGCAATGGAAAAGGCTCCTACACTACCATGATCAGTAACATGTGGTGAGGTGTAATGCTGGAGAGGAACTGTGCTCAGAGCTTGGTGACCCAGAGATGTGACATCTATATCTAATCAAACTTCCAAGACACCAGTTTTCTGTATGTATGATTACTGGGGAGGCTGAGCTTTCACTGCTGCAGCTAAGTATACAGGGAAAGACTATGTGTGGCAGATGAGAGCTGAGCCTCCCAGTGATCACAACCATTGAGAAACTGGGTGTATGTGTAATCTATCATTGCGCACATGCTCCACTCAACTTCTGAGTGGTTGTACAACTGCTGGAAAGACTCAGCTCTTGCTTGCTTCAGCACTAGTGTTATGTAGTGACAGCTCAGCTCCTCTGTGATCACGCAACCCCTCAGAACAGTGGCATATCTAGGGTGTAGCGAGGGGTGGCAAGAGCCATGGGGGGCCATTTGCCAGGAGGCGCCCATGGCCCTTAGCCCCCACCCCCACCCAATGCCCAAGAGGAAGCCTGAGCCACAGCCGAGGGAAGCTGTGCGCCCCCCCGGCTCACAGAGACAGGGAGGCGCGTGGTTTCCTCAGCCGCGGCTCGGGTTTTGCCTGAGTGGTGGGCAGGAGACGCTGCGCCCCCCCCCCCAGAACCAGGGAGGCGTTGGTATCTCCTGGCCGCAAAATTGCCCGAGCGGTAGCCAGGAGAACCCGCGCTCCCCCCAGCTCTGTGAACTGGGGAGGCGCGCGGTGTCTCCTGGCCTCTGATCGAGCCCGAGAAGCAGCCAGGAGAAGACGCGCGCCTCCCCGATTCGCAGAGCCAGGGAGGCGCGTGGCTTCCCTTGGCCACAGTTCGGGTTTTGCCTGAGCAGCGGCCAGGAGACGCCGCAAGCCCCCCGGCTCTGCGAACCAGGGAGGCGCGCAGTGTCTCCTGGCTGGGGATAGGAGGCGAGCGAAAACTGCCTTTCCCCTGCCTCCGATCCCTGGCGGGGGGGGGGAGGGCTGCGCCTCCCTGGCTGGGGATGTGTGGTTCCTCCTGGCCAGGGATCAGAGGCAAGCGAAAGCTGCATCTTCCCCCCTCTGATCCCTGACCAGGAGGAACCATGTATGTGTGTGTGTGTGTGTGTGTGTGTGTGTGTGTGTGAGAGAGAGAGAGAGAGAGAGAGAGCCCATGCCTAAGGACCTTCAGACACACATGCTGTTTTTCCCCCTCCCCTTTCCTCTCCCAGCACACCCGTTTTGTTATTTTTTGTTCTTAAACTTTGCCTCCCTGAGCCCTGAAAAAATTCCTGTCCATGAAAGGTGGAGTGAACACTGGATCTGTGAAAGAAAGGTGATCGCCCTGGCCTTTCAAAGCAAGCGCCCGGCCCAGCACCCAACGTGGAGGGCGCTGAGCACCCATGGAAAAATTATTGTGGGTGACGACAGCATACCAGCACCCACAGAGTTGGCGCTACTGACCTCACCTGTGATTGCATGTGCTCCACTCATATGTATTTCACTCCCACACAAGAGTATCTCTTGTGGCTTTAAACATTTTCACTCCACTTGAACGGGGGCGCGACCCAAGGGCGCCGGCTGTCAATTAAGCAAGAGAAATAGCATAAAAATTGGTCCTCCAGTTTTGCTGTTCCCTCAGACGACACGACGGGCGTGAGACGCAGATCAGGCACGTCCTCCGCGAACGCTGCGTTATGATCATAGAGAGACGGAGGCATGTGTATAGCTTGAACTTCCGGGATCGAACTGAAAGGGATGGTTATCATCTAACCTCTTTGGGTTATCCACGGGCGCCCAGTGGCGTCGCTCGTGTTCTCCCAGCTCTTTGAATTGTTCCTTATGGAAAGAGTCTGGCGAAACAGTTTGGCTTTGTATCAGACGTGCCACTAAGGGCTGCTCTGGCGCTCTACCTCTAAAGGTCTGCGCAACAGACGTTCAGTGAGGGCAGTTGTTGTGTCTATCGCTGTATGCCCTTGCGTTTGCGTCTGCAGGCAGCATTTGACGGGCATAGGAACACCAAGGCGTTTCCCTACCCCTCGAAGCCTCTGCACGCTGTTTTTCTGCTGGGCTTCGTACTGGACGCGGCGCTATTCACCCTCTGCAACAAAAGGGAGCTTGCAAGTCCTGCGTCTTTAAACGCGAGCGGACACGTATGGATTCAACAGGCGAAACATCGCCTCTCACAGCACCTCTGGCGGTTTTTTTTGGTGACGAGACCTTTGAGAGGCTTGGAAGGAGGGGAGAAGGGGAACATTCGGAAACAAGCATAGCTAGCGTTCTTTCTTTGCTAACTGAACTGCAGCGAACGGGAGGCGTTAGCTCTGCTCTGTTTCACGTCAGTGGGGTTTTTTTTGTTTTTTTTTGAGGGGTGTAGAGCGGATTCTTACTGACTTACTTTTGGCCCCGCATTCTGCAACTGTGAACCGGAAGTATTGACGACAACTCGTGAAATGGCCTCCCGGCCCTTGAGAGGAAGTTGCTTCCTGACGTAGCTTCCGGTTCCTTTTTGGGCAAGCGGTCGGGCTACGTGTCTTTAGGAGCGGTGTTGGCGAATCTGAGCCGGTGAGTCGGAGGCTGTCCGGGCGTTTGCTTAGCTTGTGTGGGGTGAAAGGAGGCTCCGGTTGTCGGGTATGTATTGTGGAGGCTCCTCTAATGTATCCGGCTCTTGTAGTTTCTCTTCCGCCGCTTCCAAAAAGAGGTGGCAGGAATTGAGACAATCGAAGGCCCGTCCGTGTTGTGTTGCGCCTTCTCGGTGCTCCGTGGCACGTGTTGGATTTCAGCTGGTCAAAGGGCCCAATCCTGCCCAGTTTTGCAGCGCTGGTGTAGGGGCGTGTGCTACACTCTGCGGTGGGGGAGCAGTTACAGCGGCCTCCTCAAGGTACGGAAGGATTCTTCTTATCTCAGCGCTGCATTGTTCTTATCTCAGCGCTGCACTGGTGCTCAAAAATTGGATAGGATCGGGCCCTTAGGCTGTAGTCCTATACAGCCTTACCTGCGAGGCAGTCCCACCGAACTTGCTGGAGCTTACTTCTGAGTAGGCACATGGGATTGCGTATAGCCTAAGTGGAGTCCTCTGGTCTACTTGGTAGGGGAGGCAGAATAGAAATGAAGAGGATCAGTAAGAGAATTGGGCTTTGATGTTAATTCTGCAGGGCTATCATTACCTCTACTCTGTGGTTGGGTGTATACAGAGTTCTGCTAAATACCAGATGTATACATGAAATGTGAGTGAGTGACTGAGAGCACATCATTTATTTAACTCCACAGTTTAAGGTGTTGCCTTGCTAATGCAGTTGTGCTTGGTATAATTCTTTCCCTGTTAGCTGTGCATATATGGGTTTGCCCTCCAGATGTTAAGCCATTGTAGCTTTGTCATAACGTTTTATATTCCTTAAAGCAGTGATTTTCAACCTTTTTCATTTCAAGACAAGCTGCTACAGTTGTCAAGGCCCACCATACTGCTTTTTAATCTGCCAAATTCTCATGGCACGCCTGCAGACCATTCACAGCACGCCAGTATAGATGCTGAAGTATTTGGGCTTTGCAAGTAGTAAAAAAAGTTAGGTGTTTCTTAAACCAAGCATCCCACAGTTGTGGTTGTGTTTATTTAAACATTAGTTAAAAAAAAGTTCTCATACTAATTTTTTTTGGGGGTGGGCAATGAGATCAAAGATGGAGTCAAAAACTTTCATGTCATTTTCTCTTTAAACAACTTTTTAAAAATGTGTTTTGGAGGTAACTCTCAAGACGATTGTACCGAACAACTTTGTTATAGAGTATTTGTCTTGTTCTTGCAGTTAATCATGGATCAAGTAATGCAGTTCGTGGAGCCCAGCCGTCAGTTTGTGAAAGATTCTATCAGACTTGTCAAAAGATGCACAAAGCCAGATAGGAAAGGTACAGTAATTAAGAAGAAAAAGAAAATCCGTATTATGCCCTAATTTTGCAAATTCTTTTGCTTAATTTCAACAAGCTATTTCTGTAAGTAACATTGTAAGCACAATCCTAACCTGGAGTTATATTATGCCAGGAAGTTTTGACTGGCACCAGGGACACCGTAAAGTATGTTTGGACCACTCTCGGAGTCAGAGAGGCCAGCACACAGAGGTGCGCCATCCTCCCTGGCTCCAAGTGTGGTTCAAATACGCTTTACGTGGCCCTTGTACCAAACTTTGCTGGCCTAACTCCATGTTAGAATTGCACTTTATGTTCGGTTTCTGTGCCGAGTCTCATATTTATTGTGTAGGAAGATTCAGTTCTTTTTCAGAAGATACTCATGCCACTCAATTGCATTTTTTTAAAACCAAGGAACATGTTTCTCTGGCTTAGTTACATTTTACTGACTTCATATGTCTAAATTCTATTAGGGAGTCTAGAGGTAACATTGGGAATGATTTTGAGCAAGTGACTACAAATGCAGTTGCTATCTTGACATTCTAGCAGATTAAAGAGTTCTGGCCGTTCTTTGTTGCCTTGGTAGGTAACATTGTTCTGCCTCATGCGACTGTGTTCCTTGAGCTTGTTGCTGCTTTCTGAGGCTCCGTATGAAGGGGGCAAACCCTACATCTGCACTGGGTAGAGAGAAAATTAAGGGAGAAAGAAAGGGTGCTCATGTCTTGAGCTCAGCATGATGCCAGACAAGACCGTGCCTCCTCTCTCAAGTGGGGAGGGCAGGATCATAATATGAATATAAATCATATGACTATATGAATCTAAATTGGAACATCATATGAATATAAGTTTGCCAGCCAAACTGTGCTGGCTCTGTAAGATCTCCGGGGCCCAAAAAGTGCTTGATATGGGTTCAGCCGAATGACATGACAGAGTTGCAATACAAAACATGGCTAGGGGCCTTAGCCTACAGATGCATGTCATTATCGTCTCCCACAAAATCTTTCTTTGGAAGATGGTTCCGTTCTGTTGGCCAAATTTCTTTTCTATGGTCCTGAGCTCCTCTGATCTGAGAAGCTCAGGCAGTTGCTACTAGATGCTTCCTCGCCACAAAATCCTTTAATGCTGTGGCTCCCAAATTGGTGAGTCACAATCCAGTAGGGCAGCAGATTTCAAACTCCCTAGGAGTAAGTGCTTGCGAGGGAGGAGCGAAGGCAGCAACACGATCCCCACGATTCCACTGCTGCCTGAGGTGTCAGGGACTTCAATCATCTTATCTGCCAAAGCGCTGGACTCCTGGGGGTGTGGGAAGCCCTGTGGACGCCTCCACAGGGCTCCCCAGGCCTCGGAAAATTTAAAAAAAAAAAAGATTGCAACACACTACCGGTTTTGTGATTGAAAACCGGAAGTGCATTGAAATCTTTTTTCAGTTTTCCGAGGCTTGGGGAGCCCTGTGGAGGCGTCTGCAGGGCTCCCTGCGCCCCCAGCCAGCCAGCGCTTTGACATGTAAGGTAGTCAAAGACCCTGGCGCCCCAGGCAGCAGGGCAATCCTGTGGATTGCTTTGCTGCCTTCTCTCCTCCCTGCCCCTTAAGGGGACAAGGCCAGCGGTTCTCTGGCTGGGGCATTGCACTGCCCCAGTTTGAAAGCCTCTGCACTCAGGGAATGGCCCAGGAATTGGCAGCATCTCTGAAAAGGGGAAAAACCCACTTCCAGATTCGAGATGAAAACAGGAAGTGGCTTTTTAAGGTTTGGAAGCTTGTGGAGGGCTGCAGAGGGAGTCACAGGCTCCCTGGACCCTCCAGAGAGCCATAGGGGCCCTCAGGTAAGCTTAAAAAAACTTCCCTGGCAGCGGCCTGAAGTCCCAATTGTATTGCTGCCCTCTCCCCTCCCCTGTAAATACTTAACAGGATCCCCAAACTCTGAGTTGGACTTTGGGAACCACTGCTTTAATGTATTACAATAAAGAAAATGGGGGCAATGCATGTGGATAATCCAGCGCAACTGTGTTTTCTTGTATTTTTATGACCACTTTTTTTAAATAAAAGGATGCTAGCCACTGATTTCCCAATTAAACCAAACCTAAATCTGCTGTTCATTTCATTTCAAAGACTCATGGCTTCAGAGAGAAAAGCTTCTGATTTTTAGCTTTTTTTATCGTGGTGCCACAGCATCCATGAGGATTCTGTTCCTGGAATCCTTACAGATGCTAAAAGAAAATACTTTTTACCCAGCGGGTAATTAATCTGTGGAACTCCTTGCAACATGAAGTGGTGATGGTATCAGTCCTAGGTGCCTTTAAAAGGGGATTGACTGAAAAGTCCATTTCAGGCTACAGGCCACGATCGGTGGTGCAACCTCCTTATTTAGAAGTAGGCCACCTCAGAATGTCAGGTGCAAGGGAGTTGCAACAGGATGCAGGCATCTTGTCTTGTGTGCTCCTTGAGGCACCCAGTGGGGCCACTGTGGGATTTAAGAAGCTGGACTAGGTGGATTTTGCAGGGCTCTTCTTATGAAAACCATGGATAAACAAATCTGTGGGTCAGGGCACCCAGCGTCACCGGAGTTATGCTCCAGTTTGGAGGATGTTCTGAGGGCCAAGGAGCCACAGGATGCCTCCTGGGCTCCCAGAATGCCTTCTAAGACCTTAAACATCACTTCCAGTTTTCCCTGAAAAACTGGAAGTGATTTAGTGTAATGTATTTGTCCCCCAAAAACTGCAAGTGGTGTTTTAAGCCTCTTTAGAAAACATTCTGAGGGCTGGGAATATATCGGGCGGCGTCTCCAGCCCTCAGAACACCCTCCAGGTGCTACTGGAGGAAACTTCCAGCCCCATCCAGAGGGTACAGGTCTGGCCTCCACCACAGGTTCGAATCCCACAGTTAATTAAAACTACGGGTTCTGAATTCATGGATATGGAGGGACATGTATTCAAATCACTTTAAAGAGTGTGTGTTGTCTTAAAATCACTGTCAGTTGTAGTGTGTTTTAATAAATGGTATTTTTAATTATAGAATTCCAGAAGATAGCCATGGCAACTGCAATAGGCTTTGCGATAATGGGATTCATTGGTTTCTTTGTAAAACTGATCCATATTCCAATCAACAACATCATTGTGTAAGTAACTGTAGGAAAAATCATAGCGGTTTGAAAATGAAAATTGTGAGAAGTCATCTAATATTTGTCTTAATGGGCTCTGCTGTAGTTTATGAAAAATATGTTAGTGCTTTCTCTTGGTATTGGTAGTCTTAAAATAACATTACTGACTGGGGTCTGTATCATAGGCTTCATATTTTTCAGCTATAGATGCTGCCATCCTAAGATGGCAAATCAAAATTATTCCCCAAATGCTTTTTGACCATTCAAAGAAGTAGTGCTGATCAAAGGAGCCAGTTTTCTTGCTCCCTGAAATGGATCTTCCTTTCAGATGATGGAGGGGAGCAGGAGCATTTGTGTAGTCAAGATTTGTGCTATTTTTCTGCCTCAAAAAGACGACTGTGTGAATATGTGTGTATAGTTTGCTTTACTGTTTAATTTGTTTGCATGGAGGGAGGCATGCGAGCACTACTGTTTTTCCCCCTGCCAAGCTTCCAAAGGGCTCATTTCAGTTTATGATCTAACACTTAATGATGAGAGACTTGCCTAGCTGTTTAATATTTGTGCCATGAAGTTGACGTCTACTTTTCCATTTGGAATGTAATGTGTAATTTCCCATATCCAAATGTTTCCTCATTCTAAAGATAGGCTGAGAAGATACTTTAGGTGAGAACTTGTGCTCACTTGCTGGATCTTTTGACCTTCTTTGAAAAGCAAGTAACTGTGCCATCTCACAGCCTTTACAAATTATTTAGTTCTAGAAACATTTTGCTATGCAGCTTGGGGAAGAGAGGCTGCTGTCCCAGAGAAGTTTGAGCTCATGGAACATGTTGAGCAGTTCTGTTGGATTTTGGCCATATCCTAATGCTTGCTGCATCCCTTTTTTTCCCATGGTTACTCCTTGAGTAACCACCACTGTAGAATTGGCTTGAACAAAAGGTGTTTGCAGACTTGTGTACCTTTTAAATAGCACACTACAGAGTGTCAAATTCATGTTTTCTTTTTTCTTTTTTTTTACAGGGGTGGTTAAAAGCATCCAGAAGACTTGATAATCGCACATAGTGACATAAGAAAATGTAGTGGGTTTGTTGGCTTAACCACCTTGATAACTCTTTTTATTACTTGTCAATATAAACTGGGTTTTAAAGTAAATCTGGTGTGGCATCTTTTTTGGTTAATGCAAGCACACACAGATTCACTCTGATCCCTGACTCCTAAAACCTAGTATCTGTAAACATGATGAAATCATTGAAGTCAGATTACAGGTTGCAAACTTTTCATTTCTTTGAAGTTGTTAGATTTGTGTTGGAACAGGGTTAGTATAATACTTGAAAGTAAGACACTATAAATTTTGCTACAAGCCTTCATCTCATCGTGCTGTATCCCAAGAAAGTTGCCTATGTCTAATTTATTTAGTGGTGCCGAGTCATGACTTGCTTTGGATACAGCCCGTTGCTCTTAAAGAAATTAGGCTACAAGAACTTCCCTGCCCCACCAAAACCAAAAAGTGATCCTAGCTCTTTACCTCTCCTGTATGATGATGCAAAGCAGAAACATAAAGCTCATCTCAAAATGTGTTTTATTACATATAAGAGTAATACAAGATAAAGCATTATGCTGAATTTCCTGTAAAAAAAAGAATACAAAATAGGATATTGCAGTTAACAATTTGACAATTATGGTAAAGTTCTTTTTACTCAACATCTCTTAGGGTGGCTTATCCATGAGGCAAGGTAATGCAGATTGTATCAGTGAGGGATGGGAGAGGAAGCAGTGGATTTGGGGTGCCCTTCAGCCCGTTTGCCGCTTCCTTCTCCTCGCCTGCTGCAGATGGGAGCTGTGTTCCGCTTTCTCCCTTGTAAAAGTGGAACATGGTTCATCTGCCGCTTTACCATGCTCCTTGCGTGTGTGTTTTTCCACAGATGCAGAAGTGTGGTACTTTATTTACAGGGACACACACAGGAGCCCCTTCTCTCACATGGTTTCGTTAAGTAAAACCAAAATTCCCTCACTTCCACATTTGAAATAACTATTTGAGGAGCACTGCAAAGGCTTTTTTTGTAACGGAGAGGTGGCATCAGGTGGCATTCCAAGTCACCCCACTCCTGCATGCATCTCAAGCAAAGGTGGATTAATTTACTGAAAAATGGCTTAAACTGATGACCAGTGAAATGTGCAGTGGTTTAATTTTATTCTTGGTGAGCTCCATGACAGCAGGGTCTGTTGTGGGCTATCTTAACCACCTTGAGGCGCAGTCCTAACCAACTTGCCAGCACTAACATAGCTGTGCCACTGGGGCATGTGCTGCATCCTGCAGTTGGAGGGGAGTCTGAAGGGCACTTCAGAGCTGCATTTTCCTTGCCTTGGTGCTGGAAAATTGGTTAGGATTGTGTCCTCAGTTACAGATAGTTGCAAAGCTACTTGTGCTGCAACTACCTAGTTGTTTAGACAGTGGCCCCTTGTCCCAAGCTACTTTTTAGTGTATGTGTTCCATGTATGGGTGGGCACACTATAGTCTGCTCTGCAGGGAGGGTGTCAAATTTGTCAGTAGCCATCAGAGGGCGAACCTGGCTGACCCCACATTGACAGCTTTCATGCACCAGCAGGGTGAATAAGGGTTCTCATGGGAGAACCAAGTGCAAAGTGCAAATAGAAAGTGGTATGACTACCACTGCTAGGTTGTTGGGAGCAACAACCTAGCAGTGGTAGTCATACCACTTTCTATCTCTATTTGGATGGGATGGATGGGGAGCGAGAAAGCTTTGAGTTAGTACTAGCAGGATGTACTATGTGTTTACTGAGATCAAAGAGCCTTTTGGGAGAGAGAATGTATGTGAAGCTGGACTCTGCTTGAATTCAGATCACTGGGTAGGTTACACACTTATGCATTCCTTGCATTATTTAGGCCCAAGCACACTGGGCTAAATATAGATGCATGAATAATGCAATGGATGACTCAATTGTCATGTTAAGTTGTCTGTGCAGGTACTGACTAGGGGCAGTTACTAGTTCATTGGGGGATTGCAAGCTAGTAGCTGGTTTCAGCAAGACATTTAAATTATAATGAACAATTGTAGGATGGAATATAATACATCAGTTCGTTGTTCCAGTTATTCTCCTATTTCTTTTAAAAAACATACATGATGGCTAAAACTATACTTACTTTCAGATTTCAAAAATGTATAAATATAGCATGGTTCCACAAATTGAAATCCATAAACTCCTCATCATCCTACAGATTTTAGTTGCATAAAAAAGTTAGTGCATAACCTTTTGAATCATAAGTAAAATTGAATCATAAGTAAAATAACTAAATAAATAAGTAAAATAACTGGCATAATTTCATGTTGATCGGCAGCTGATGTTTTTCAAGAAATCTCCTGTTTTTAAGGCTTTGGTTGAACTCAAAAGGAAAAGTGGCCTTTTTAAGCCTGCTCTTTGATGCCCATTGTCCAAAGCAGAGGTTTGTCGGTTTCGATCGTCACAACACCAGAGTCATCGTAGGTGTTTGAAGTGCTGACAAGAGTCCCAAACTTTAGAATGCTTCCATCTGTGAACAATTGAAAAGAAGGTAAATTGAAAAAAACATACAAAACTCTCAAGTCTCTAAAACCTGCTGGCATTTAGAACCAATACAAAAAGGGAAGTTCATACTAGCACCATTGGTCCAATGTTAATAATCTTAGCTGCTTTGGAAACAGGTTGTGGGGAGTGAATCAAGTCAGTATTGCTGATCCTACCTTGATGCTCCATTCCAAAAATGGCTTTTGTTAACAGAAAAAAAAGAAAGAAGTAGTTGGGACAAATGTATGTAGGTGTGACCTTAAACAGATTTTTGTTGTTTCTTTCTCACTAGCTAGCCTAACAATGGAATGAATTGCTGCCTTCCCACCCACCCCCTTTCCTTCTCAGTAGGCTGTCCTGCCCCAAATCCCTGTTCAACCACCATTTAAAATGTATACAAGTGTACATGCCTGTACTTGCGATGTCCATAGGAGAGGGTAGGTGTTGGGGAAAGGACATTGAGCAGTGGCAAATAGGGTACGATGGTAAACCATAGGAAAGTGGGTTAAAGGAAAAGGGCGCAAAATAAAACAATGGATACAAAGTTCCAAAAATGCTGCACAAAGGGGAAATGGGGGGGGTGATTGCTAGACATTTGAGGGGAAAGGGTTCAGTTACAAACTTACACTTATACTCCTGTCATTTGGCTACTACTGTGCCTTTTATACCCTGTGGCTGCAATCCTATATGCACTTTCCTGGAAGTAAGTTCCATTGAATTTAACTGAGTAGGATTGCATTATAAGCCATAGCAACTCTCCTATAAGACCCCCATTGCCAAATTATAGGTTCACTCCATCTTGTTGCATAGGATGACTGGATGAAATCCACTGTAATTCCTAACCATTAGGGTTTTTTTATGACACCTTCCTGATATTAGGCTTCCTATATTATGATTGGACTGTTCCCGTATAACATTCACCACTATTATAGACAGCAGTGACATCAGAAGTGGGAGATTTAAAAAAAGTCCCGACTACAGCAATTATTATTTAATTCAAAGACCTTGCTCCAAATCATGCAAAAAGTGCTTCTCACTGGTGGGCTCTTTCCAAATTTCAAACAACCATTTTGATACTGTGACCAAATCCTATCTTTGGGAAACAATATTATGGAAAAGGAGCAGCCAAAAATGAACGTATTTGCACGTATTCCAAAATAACATGTCAAAGTTTCAAAGTCCTTCAGCTTCCCTACAACCCAAATCACAACACAGAACCTCACCAAAAACACTTACCTCTGCTTCCCAGCAGGGAAATAGTGGTTATCACAATGTTTTCTTTACTACTGAATCTATGTCTAAATTCATGAGTTCATTATGATCATGTTAGGTGCTCTTGTAGGTTGACTTGGGGTCAAATCCTGTCCAATTTTCTTGCACTGGCGCAGCTGTGCCAATGGGGCATGTGCTGCATCCTGCGGTGGGGGGTGGGGGCAGTCAAGGAGGTCTCCAGGTAAGGGAGTGTTTCTTTCCTCAGGGCCGTACTGCGACTGCAACAACACGGGAAAGTTGGATAAGATTGGGCCCTCAGTCTGCACCTTTGGATACAAAGTGTGTGCAGATGTGAAGCACTGAAAAAATGAACTAAATTAATGAACTCCTGGGCGTCCACAACATAGGTCCATCCAAGGGGCTACTGTTTGTCTGTCTCCCTGTTTGGAAAGAGGCAGGGCTTAAGGGCCCAGTCCTGTCCAACCTTCCAGCACCGATGCAGCTGCCAAGCAGCCCTGAGGTAAGGGAACAAATGTTTCCTTACATCAGCAATTTTCAAACTCTTAGAGAATGTTTGACCCGCTATCAATGCGTGTCGGGGAGAGTGGAAGGTACCAATGCAATTCCCAGGATCACATTGTTGCCAGGGGAGACAGGCGGCAATCTACTTACCAATCACAGCGCTGGGCTCTGGAAGGTGCGGATATGTTGTAATAAAGAAGAAAACATGATTGTGACCCACTTCCAGTGTCTTGATCGCGACCTGGAAGTGGGTTGCAATCTTTTTTTTTTCTTTATGACTTTCGGGGAGCCCTGCGGAGGCCTCTGCAGCCCTTGCCCCTCTGGCAGTGAGGATCATCTCACTGCCTTCTCCCAGTGACAATGGGTGGCACTACTTGCCCCAGCCGTTAAGGGTACAGGGTCAGAGGTTTCCAGGCTGGGGTGTTTGCAATGCCCCAGTTTGAAAACATCTGCCTTGATGAGGCCTCCATGACTGTCTTCCTACTGCAGGATGCCTTTTTGGCATCTCTACACCAGCCCCGGAAAATTGGCTATTTAGGACCAAATCCCATACACCCCCCCCCTTTTTGGGGGGGGGGGCGGGGGGAAGAAGGTGCCTGTGCTGTATATCTGTTTAGTATTTGATTGATCAAACATCACCCCAGTGTCTGATCAGAATGCCTTAGTAGGGTGGAGCATTTAGTTGCCTCACCCTGAGAGAAGACTGTTGTATGAATTACTGGAATACTGAGCATCAGCTTAGGGAAAAACACATGGATGGGCTCCTACCATGCGTTGGTAGGTCTTAATTGTTCATACTTTCTGCAAGTGTGATTCTAGTATTAGACTTGGGAAACTTCTGCCGAGCTCATTTGAACTGGAGACTTATCTGCAATATGGAGATAATAATACCTATGAAGTTGTGGTAAGGATGACAAGAAGATCATACATGTAAACTGCTGTAAGTCCTTAGGAATTATTCTCCCTACTTTTATTTTGCCTAACAAAAGACATATAAAGTTCAAAGCAAACCTGGGGTGTCCTTACATAGAGATCATGTCCAAATGCTGTTGAGCATGGCATATATGAAACTAGTTCTGAGAACTCTTTGGAAAAGGAAATGTATTTTTCCTGTGAATGCAATAGAGGGGTTACCTGAAGAAATCATTCAGATAAAAGCAACTTGGCAATTGCTCTTCATGTACAGTAGGTGGCAGCTTTCATCTTCTGTGCTACGCAGTGTTTAATCTTTTGCAAGAGCAGAAGTGCACTTTTACTGACGTGCTAGTGAAAATTCAAGAAATAAATACTGATTCCCACAATTCTTATGCACAAGAGTTCACCCTAAGCAAACATTTCTTAACAAGTGTAAGTGGACACAAAACCTGTTGTTAGGTTATAGTATATGTCGGGGAGGGGGGAGGGGGGACGGCAACAAAAACTGAATTGATCTCAGTAGCTCGTCAAATGATAAGCCTCTTCCAAATTAGAAATAATACTAGAGATGCCAATTGCTTAGCAGTGCTATATAAAATTTTAGAATTTTTGAAATGTGTCACATTCAGTAGCCTCATAATCATTTCAGCCATTCTGTAAACAGAGCGCTATCGTTCACACATTGCAGAATGAGTGACTGGCTTGCATAAAGCAGTTCAATGAGATCACAGCTGTTGTAACATTACATTTGAACAGGGAACTTCCCATGTCCTATTCTTACCCACTACTGTGGCCTACAAAGTTGTAACCAGAACCTGTAGCCCTGGGATGGTCTTTTGGCAAAACTGTCCCAAATATGTGGAGGTTAACAAAACATGTTGCTGGGTGCCTGGTTATTTATTCATTCAAATAGTGAAATTCTAGTTTCTTTTGTTGTTTCTAGTACACGTGGCTGAGATGTCAAAAATATGCCCATTGTGTGCTTGTCGCCTGAGCTACACTTCTCAGATTGCCATGAAGACTGCATACCACCACAAACATAGAGCAGTGTTTCTCAAACTATGGGTCGGGACCCACTAGGTGGATCACGAGTCAATTTCAGATGGGCCACGTAGCACCTAGGGCAGCCATCATTGAAAATATAGGAAGATGGGACACTGGGAAGGGGGAGGGCTGTGTGATTATTTTGTTTGTATCAAGGTTGCAAGTAGGCTTTTTTCTCTTTCTGATTCACTTTGCTATTGGAAAATGGCTGAGAAATAGCCCAATGTATTGCTGCATTCTGAGGAAAGCAGCAGGCTCTGGCATGTTCTGGCCATGACCATCGCTTCCGGTGGTACCCGCACAGATTGTCATCGTAAAAAGTGGGTTCCAGTGCTAAAATGTTTGATAATCTCTGCACTAGGGGATGAACATACAGCTTCCAAAGTACATGAATGAACAAACCATACCAACTTAGCTAACAAGGGCAGCAAAGCTAGGGGGGTGCAATAAAAGCCATGGGACAGAAGCAATTCCTTTAAACTGGATTGCTGGAGGATTTGGGGAGATATTTATCAAGTGTGGCCATGTCAGGACTTCCAAGTACCAGATGTGAGGGGGGAGGCACTAAAGACAGGAAAGGAAACAGGAAGATCTGCGTATTCAACAAAATCATGTGGTATAGACCTCCTTGGACTGCAGCAGACTGTTAAATGTTCCACCTGGTTTCATTCATTCCCATGTCCAAATCACCAGTTGATGTCTCAGTCATCAAACCATGAACATGCCTATGTGAACCAATTCTATATCCTTCAGAGTCTGTTCCTACATAATTCTGTTCCTACACAATGGAACAGAATCCTGGCTTTTGAAGAGCCCCAGAGTTTAGCATAGGAACTATAATAGATGGAAGGATAGAAGTTCACACTAGTCTAGATCAGGGAAATTATAACTATACTTTCTACAATATGGAAGGCTAACCTAGGGCTATTTCCATAACCGAAAATAGAAGTAGAAAAGTTAGATTTTTTTTTTAAAAGCAGCTGAGGCCTAGGCAAGGCTGGATATGTGGAACATCAGAAATAATTAATATTTAATTAAAAGCTTCTGTAAAACAAATGCAAACCTCTGCCTTTCCCCGTGGGGCAAATCCTGCATTATAAGATGATAGAAAATGAAGATCAATGAGCTGAAACACAAGTTAAAGTGAAATATTGAATTACAATTTGCTCGCCCATCCCCATGTCTCTGGAGAGGCATTCCCTGAAGTCTCCATCTAAGGAGCAAAATCTGCATTTAAATAGGTATCTGCTAGAAGCTTGTCTTCACAGGTCCGTGACTATGGAAAGAATAGCAGCTTTCCACTTGGCTGTTTTATTTTTCCTACTAGCAAAATTGTGATAATCGCTATGAACGGGGTGTGTGAGTGCACTGGGGAACCTTGTCTAGTGCAGGGGCCTGGGGGCCTGTCCTCAGGTACTTTGTACTGCCCTTGCGAGCCCTGTCAGCCAAGGCTGAGCCACCCAGTGTTGGGGGTTGTCCTCACTCTAGCAGTGTCTTCATGCACAGTGCTTTACTATGCTTCTCTATTCAGGAAGCAAAGGACTGGAGCAGAGGCGGATCTACAGGGAGGGCAAAGCTCTAAGTGTTGCAAGAAGCCTTACCCTGTCATGTAAATCCCTCCTCTCCCTTGCTGCTGTAGCCAGTAAGCAACTAAACGCCAAGATGTTGCTGTTCCCTGTGAGGATTGGCTAAAACGGTGCAGGAGAGGAGTGATTTCCACTGCAAGGTAAGGCTTCTTGCAAAACTTAGAGCTTTGCCATCCCTGTAGAAATGCCACTGGACTGGAGTGACTGCATAATATGATCCGAAAAGGCCTCTTCTAACCCATGTTTCTTGGTTGTCCTGGAGTACAACCAATTATGGAAACTGATTTGTATGTAGATTAAGGTGGTATATTTACAGTCCATTTCTTTCAGTTGTGGAGTCACCTCTGTTGACCTCAGCTGGTGTTTGCCTGTTTACTTGTGAACAGACCATACTGCAAAAGGGGGGTTTGTTTTGTGGTTTCCTTTCATCCTGTTGTTCAGAGGAGACTCGAACCCTCCTAAATTCTATAATCAATCCTGTCTGAAGTCACTCACCCAGTTAGCAATGTTGACCTTGGATTCCTGCGTGGGTGAGCGGCCAGTACATGGAATTTGTCTGTTTTTAAAAGAAGGTGCAGAATCACTCTCTGGTGCAGTTAGTAAAAGCAAAAAAGGATGACAAGCAGGAAGCAGCCACCATGGAAGTGGTCAGCGCTCCAAAGTGCTGCTTCAGTCGTCTCAACCTGTGGAAGCATCCTGGCACACTTCTTTTAAAAATCAAATCCCCCGTCAGGAGTGCCGGCAGGAGTGCAGGTGCTACTAAGGTGTGTTTTCTTTACAAACAGTGGCCATTTGTAGAGGCGTACCCCCACAAACATTTTTAAGAGAGAGAGACACCATTGCCACCCACGAGTGTTAAGTGCCATCCCTCACCACTTCACAGCAGGTTTTGCAGGTGGATAGACAGGCAGCCCAATTCTCACTAAATCCCCATGTGGCAATGCAGTGCTGCTGACACAGCTTCTGATGAGCTTCCCTGGGACAGTGACTCTCAAATGTTTTAGCGCGGGGAACCCACTTTTTAGAAAGACGACCTGTCCGGGACCCAATGGAAGTGCTGTCACGGCCGTATGTGCTGTCACTGTGACTCCAGAGCCTCCTGCTTTCCTGAGACTGCAGCAGTCAGTTGGGTTATATCTCACCCATTTTCCAATAGCAAAGTGAATCAGAAAGAAAGAAAAAAGCCTCTTTGCAACTTTAACCCAAGCAAAACAACCATAGCGTCCACCCCCTTTCTAGCATCCTATCTTCCCATATTTTCAGTATAAATTGGCTGCTGTAGGTGCTTTGTGACCCACCTGAAATTGGCTCATGACCCACAATTTGAGAACCACTGCTCTGGGGGATTTTTGGCCACTGGAGGCCTCTTCAGGGTAAAGGAACATTAGTTCCCTTGCCCCAGGGTGACATCCAGCATCCGTTATGGGACAACTCAACTCAGACCTGTGTCAGCTTGATCACTAGTACAAGTCTGTGTTGACTGGGAAAAGTGGATCAGACCTGAGAAGTGGGGGATCATGATTTGGCATGTGCTGCTGTTGCCAAAACCACCCCCTCCCAGGCCTGATCTGCCGTCCTCCCTGCCCCGTCACTACCCCATTCTGCCACGCTGAATCGCACTGCCCTAGAGCACACTTAAAGCTCCCCTATGACACACATTACAAGGAGAGATCAATGATGGTAGGTGGACTTGTTTTTGGGGTGGGGGGAAGGATGTTTAGGGTTATTGATCCCATTACAGAATCAGGTTTCTCTGGCACTCGGTTTGAAAGACCACAAACTGGAGAAACCATGGAGAAACCATGTTTCGCCATGGAGAAACAACGTCACAGGCTAGTGGTTAAGTGTATGCCAGATTTTTGTGGTGCAAAGGTACAACACCTGCCCACCATCCTGCCATATGTTTACCCACGTGACACAACCTGATCCTGGGCAGGCTTAGGCTTGGCAGATTCTTTTCTACCATATGGTGGGAGAGAGCCATTCTTTGCCGCTCTATAAACCTGGCTCATAAAGCTTAGCGAATGCATAGCAGCTTCTGATAAAACTAAACTTCATAACAAACAGCTTTATTGCAAAGCTTCCATGAATAAACTATGCCATTACTTTTGAGAAGATAATAGAATATACGGAAACACAACATTGCATTTGCACTGGAAAGTGAAAAGAATAACCTTATGAATACCACCCCCACACACCACTGCTATGCTTTATAGATTATGCTCTCTGAAATACCAAAGTGTGTGTGTGTGTGTGTGTGTGTGTGTGTGTGTGTGTGTGTGTGTGTGTGAGAGAGAGAGAGAGAGAGAGAGAGAGAGAGAGAGAGAGAGAGAGAGAGAGAGAGCTGTCAATGACATTGCAGTTCTCCTCCTGACAGATCTAGTTTATTTATTTTGTTTCCACTGACTCAGGCAGGCCCATTACACTTCTGTTAGGAAAGAAACTCCATTTATCATTATTCTCCTCTGAAGCAGCATTACCTTATCACTGCATGAGATGACAGGATGTATTGGAGATCATTATATGGGTTTCATTAGCATTGTATCAAAGTACCTCCCCTTCCTTTGTCTCTTCACATCACAAGAACCCTCTCTGGCAAGGAAGGAACTAACTGGCAAGTGCCCGATTGAATCAGGTCATTATGTACAATGTGGTTAAGCAGTAGTTCTTTGGAAGTAAGCTTTTGAAAAAATCTTGTTGGCTGATGTCACAGAAGATGAAGAGCTGATGAACAAACCAGACTTTACATGGAGGCACACTTTTAAACAAGGAAAGTAACTTTTGAACGGGTGATTATATAGGAGATGGCTAGAATAGATAGATATTCTTTTCCCTCTCACACAACACCAGAACCTGGGGACATTAACTAAAATTCAGTGTCAGGAGAGTGAGACAAAATAAAACGTGTCTTTAGTTGGTGTATAATTTATTTGTGGAATTCTTTGCCACAAGATGTGGTGATGTCATCTGGCCTAGATGCCTTTAAAAGGGGACTGATTTCTGGAAGAAATGTCCAGCACAGGTTACAAACCACGAGGGGTAGGTGCAACCTCCTCTGTTTTAGTAGTAGACTATCTCAGAATGCCAGGGCCAAGGGAGTGGCAACAGGATGCAGGCATCTTGTTGTCCCGTGTGCTCCCTGAAGCATCTGGCGGGCCACTGGACTAGATGGGACTTGGGCCTGATCCAGTGAGGCTCTCCTTATGTGAGAACTGAACTGGTGGATGGAGAGAGAGAGAGAGAGCGCTCTCCGTCCCACATGTGCTTCCTTGATCCCAAGAAAATGATCGGTTCTGTTTTCCCATGCATAGACAAATGAATAAGGGCAGATGTGCCTCCCTGACACTATCGAGATCAACATCTGCATTGTGATGTTATTTCATCCCCAAAGGATGGGCTGAGTGTATTATTGGCTGCCAACAGTGAGGAACATTCCCATCCAGATCCACTATCAGTTGCTCAACTACTAGGTGCACACTGTTGAATTGGCCCTAACAAGATCTTACTCATCTGAAACAAAGAAACAAACTTCAAGGTTTCTTAACTGTCAGCAGTATTATCTTGTGTTGTTATTATTTTCAGTTATTACATACAATACTTTGTGATCTTAGATAATTTCTGACATAAAAAACAATGCTTTTTCCTGGGTGAAATACAGTTAATGCTTTCTATGATAAAATAGAGGCATGCTTCACATCCAGGAACCCTGTTATTAAGTACTGTTGTTGTGCGATCTCTCCCCTCTTTTCCAGCCTTAATAAAGTATTAAACATAATGAGACCTGCAGGGGTTTGGGCGCATCCATGGCCACTGGCTTCATGCCGGTTTTTCTTTTTCACCTCTGCCCTTTTCTCCAATTGCAGCTTCTCATACAACTGTCCTGCTGGCTGCTGAGACTGATCAAAAGCCTGAGCGAGCCGCAATAATAAAAACGGGGGAAGAGGGAGACTGGAGAGCAGATCTTAAGCACACAGCCTCTGTGGGGGCTGAGGAACAGGCAGGCTTCTATTGGGAAAGCAGCAGTGGCCCCTGGACCTGCTTCTAGTTGAAAAAGAAGCTGGCAACAAGTTAGAATGCCACCCATCAGATCGCCCGACATGCTGCCTGCCGGGGCAATTTTCTGGCCGGGAGCAGCAGCAAAGTCTTTTGGAGTGCTTTTAGCTGCACAGCCAGTAAACATAGGAGGACTTTATGGGGGGTTTCCAATAGAGGGGAAGATGCACAGACTGCTGGCATATAAGCCATATATGTGGTCAGTCATTGCTCAGAAGGTTGCTAAGTGACGCACTCCTGTATGCCCTAATTTGGCATCTCACTGTAAAGCAATGGTTCTCAAACTGTGCACCATGGCACACTCACAGGGATGTCCCCAGCGGCCTCTTCTTCCTGGCTGTCTCGGGCACCACCATTTTGGATCGTGAAAGATCTCACATGATCCAAGATGGCAGCGCCTGGGAGAGCCGGGAAGAAGAGCCTGTTGTGAAAGAAAGGTGCCACGATTACAGCAACAGTTCCCAAACTTACCATAAAGCATTAAAGTTGTGTGTGTGTGTGTGTGTGTTTTTAACTAACCTTTCATTTTATGACTTCATTTAAACCTAAGAGTTATCCTTTTGATTAGTGTTCTAAATTCACCTGGTATCTCTGCTTTCCCAATTAGAAGTAATTACAGTTGCTTTATATTTAATGACTTGTTTATGCAAAATCCTATAGATGTTCAATACTGAGAGAATGAGTAGAAACCAGTGGCCTTCAAACTGAACAAGCCTCTGCTACTCCGAACTATTCTGTAGGAGCTCTGCAAACTTAATTTGTTCAAAAACAAAACAAAATACATTACTCTGGTATTTCTAAACTGCCTCAAACAGCATTTCAGGAGAACATCTGTTGTCTGTTTGACAAAGCGGGATTCCTTTGTAATCCTTCATTACTACTACTACTACTACTACTACTACTACTACTACTACTACTACTACTAC
>JAJKFI010000032.1:10661502-10674207 GCA_029204185.1 Lerista edwardsae
ACTACTACTACTACTACTACTACTACTACTACTACTACTACTACTACATCACTTTTCAATTAATCAATGTATAATGTATTTATTTTCGCCGCACCTCAAAAAGGACATAGTGGAGTTGGAAACGGTGCAGAAGAGAGCAAAGAAAATGATTACGGGGCTGGGGCACCTCCCTTATGAAGAAAGACTGCAGCGTTTGGGGCTCTTCAGCCTAGAAAAAAGGCGCCTGAGAGGGGACATGATTGAGACATACAAAATAATGCACGGAAGGGATAGAGTCGATAGAGGAATGTTCTTTTTCCTCTCTCAAAACACCAGAACCAGGGGGCATCCGCTAAAACTGAGGGTTGGGAGAGTTAAAACAGATAAAAGGAAGTACTTTTTTACCCAGCAGGTAGTTAATCTGTGGAACTCTTTGCCACAGGAGGTGGTGATGGCATCTGGTCTAGATGCCTTTAAGAGGGGATTGGATGGATTTCTGGAAGAAAAGTCCAACATGGGCTATGATGGATTGTGCAACCTCCTTACATTAGTAGTAGGCTACTTCAGAGTACTGGGTGCAAGGGAGTGGCAACAGGATGCAAGCATCTTGTTGTCTCATGCCTCCCTGGGGCACCTGGTGGGGCCGCTGTGAGATACAGGAAGCTGGACTAGATGGGCCTTTGGCCTGATCCAGCAGGGCTCTTCTTATGTTCAAAGAGCTACTTTAGGAAAGGTTTGGCAGACCCAGTAGAATCTTTTCCCCTCTGTAACTATCCTGTACTGTTGAGCTGAGAAATCAGGAAACAAGAGTTGAATAAGATGTGGCTGAAGCTAAAATTGTCCAGCATCTGCAAGGCTCAAGCTGTGGATCTCAAGTTGAAGCTGGACTGCGTAAGACCTGAACAGATCCTAGTGACAGCTTAGCTGAGCACCAAAATAACATCGTGTACCCCCTGAGAATCCAAGCGTCTCTCTTCTTTGATTGCTAGCTAAAAGTCTGAACTTGGAGCCTTCCATTCCAGGGAGCTGGGGGCCTTGGATGGTTTGAGAAGGCTGGGGATTCTGGTTCTTTGCCTGGGGAACAGAACAGTCTTCCCCTTGGGTGGCCTGCAATATGCTTTTCTTTGCAGTCTCTCAGACACAATCCTCCTGCCCCCGTGACCCACATCTGGAGAGGGCTCCTTATGCTTTGCAATCAGCGAGATACCTAGAGACCGGGATAAGACACAGATCCCTGCCTCATACCGTATGGCAAACAACTTCTGCCCTAAATACCTTCTATTTCAAAAGTTTTCCATGTAGCATTGGTGGAAATGCTGACGTTGACGGAATACACTCTCCACCCACACAGAACTAATTGCACACTGTGTCTCAGCTTCGTGCAGGGAGAGGTTCTGTACCACCAACTCCTCCTGTGAGCAGAGGGAGACTTGCATTTGTGATGCAAGGGGTCCTTCCACAAGCAGACGGGGGTTTGACACACAAGGGAAAATGCAACAGTAGAAAATTACACTTTGGAAGCCTCTCTCTTTTCGGCCTGTGCTGAATGCAATTCTCCAGTGATGGCTTTTGCCGGAGAAAAAAGCCCATCATGAGTCTCTCCTGAGGAGCCCGTCTGGGGAATCCAGCCACTACAGACAGAATACAACAGATGAGGAGGTGCAAAGCATTTGTTGAACAGGGAACAGACATAATCTCTGAGACAGTGGACAGAGCCATTTCCATTCACCCTGCTGGGATCAATGGGGTGGAGAGGAGACTTGTGCTGATTGACAAGATCCTGGCCCTGGTGGCGCAACCTATTTATAGCTCCGTGTGAGCCACATGCTTGAGAGCCTGGTCTTCCGAAGCCCTGTCAGAAGCCTTTGCTAGCCAGCCTGCTCTCCAAATCAATCACATCGGAGCGCAGAGCTGAAAAGCCAATCCCGGGTGACAGATGCACAAAAACAGCAACCAGTAACAAGTGCAAGAAAACTAAGGGCTGAAGGAACGGAAACAGTAACAAAATGTAAGCAATTGTCGTTCCCCTCCCCTCGTGCCCAGATTGTTTGTTGCACCAGCTTGTGTGCATTGAAAGGAGGGTGTTTGGTAGGCTGCTGTTTTGCTTACAGTCTGTAAATCAGCTAAGCTGAGCCCGTAGGAAGCTGCCTTATACCGAGTCAGACCACTGGTTCATCTAGGTCAGTGCAGTTGCCTAGATTACCTTTGTGGCTTATGGACAGAACTAAGAGCCCAATCCTAGGGTCTACAGTGCCAGCAGTACTTGATGCACATTTTTAGCACCTGTGTAGAGGGAGCGCCAGCATTGCGCTAGTGCCAGTTGGTGCTGACCCTCAGCGCTGGGAAGATGCTGCCATGGAGCAGCCGGAGGACAGTACCACTGCCAGGCTGCAGGAAGCATTTTAGCGGTGGGGGACATGGGGAGGGGGTGGAATGGGGAAGAGGGAAGGCAAATGGAGGGGAGGATGATCAGGCCCAGGAGGGGGCGATGGCGATGGCAGCCTCTGCTGCAGAAACCTAACCCTTCTGACAGCCCAACGTGGACTTCCTCAACTTTGTACCCACTCAATAGCTATTGCAGAGCTGAAGAGACCCATTGATGCCACAGCCACATTAGCCGATGTAATGCAGCAAACGGTCCCTGATCCCAAGGAGACTGCTGGCAATGGCCCAGTGCCCTTAGGATCCAGCATTTCAGCGCCACTGGAGTCATGGGCACTGGGAACCCTAGGACTGGGCTGCAAGTGGCTAGAAGAGAGACAGCTGCCAGACCCGGCTCAGCCTCTGCTACTCCGAGTTCCTGGATTAGAAGAGGAAAAAGAGGAGGATGGAGAAGAGGGACTGTGGAGAAGGCTCAGGTGCTTTGCCTCCTCTTCCTTTTCCAATCCAGAGAGCAGGATGAGCAATAGAAGTGAGGGGTTGGACTGAGATGGGCGCACACTGCCAATCTGCTGCCTGACTCAGCTGCCTCAGCTGGCCTCATAGATAGGCTGGCCTGTCTGGCAAGACCAGAAAGAAGTGGAGCATGGCTGGATCTAAGCGTTCTGATGGGCACTTGGCTGCTGCCTCCATTTGCTCTGATGGTCTCAGATATGATCTCTATTTTAGCCACGATGCTACACAAGCATTATTCTTTACTGTGGTCCGAAAAGGTCACTCAGGGGGTTTACTGCATATTAACTGCCAGGTAAAAAAAAGCACTGGGAGATCCCTGGCTCAGGGGAAGTGATAACTGTATCAGAGCTAATTCTATGCTGCACTTGGGACATGGCACCAAACGACGCATAATGCAGGGGATCTGGAAACAGATCTCCTGTCTTTAAAAAAAGCAACTGCAGGGAAGCGGGGAGCAATTTAGATCAGAGCTAGCAACTGGCGGGGGAGGCTGATCTTTTGTTCCAGTGACATTTTTCCAACTTAAATTGCATCCCACTCCCCTGTATTACTCCTGTAGGAGGAAACATAAAGGCACTTGTACTGTGTCTTGATGCTTGTCATGCTGCAGAACGGTACCATCTAAGGGGGGGCAATTTGGATTGGGGCCACTGTGTGTACGGAAAGGGAGGGTCAACACTCTTTCCTCCTGGGATCCTGACCAAGGTCCAAATGGGGCTCCTTGAGGGTTAAGTGACCCAAAACGAAAAAGACACGGGAAGTTTCCATCCCGTATCTTCTGGTTCCCTGTTGTCCTCACGCTAATGCGGCAGAGAACGCAGCCATGTGGTTCCCAAACAGTGTGCTGCGTGCCAAAGGGCTCACCTTGGGGTTGTCCCCATTGGACGGCCTCTTCTTACTGGCTCTCCTGCGCAATTCAAGATGGCAGTTAACTGGGAGAGCCGGATGATGGTACTGCCACGACAGGACTCCATGGCACTGTGGCTGTGGTACGGTTGGGAACCCCCTGCTCTTTCCCATTCGCTACAGCTTGCTCCTGTCTTCCCCCTTTTCCCTTATCTACATTGTGGCACAAAAGGAGACCTGACTGTAAGGCCCCAACAAGTAAGGAAAAGGGGTGGAAGAAAAGGATCGACGACGAAACAGGCTGGAGGAGTTTGCGGGGGCGGAGGATACTGGGCAAAGGACTCGAGTTGAAATGCACCTGCAAATCTGGAAGTGGGAAGGCTCTTGCGCGGCTGTCGTTCAAAGGGCAGAAGTCACTTTGGTTTTGATTAAGGCAAAGTGGAATTAATTTGCCCCTAGCTGTGCTGTGCCAGTTTGGAAAAAGGCTATCAATGCTTTGTGCTGGCTTCCTGGGAAGTTCACACAGGAGGGGTGTGAGAGGGGGAAGAAAATAACTGCCACATAAACTAGAAATGTGAGCTTGGAAATACATTTCATGAAGTGATCTCGACATTCTGACAGCTGCAATTTATCATCATAAATTACTGTGCTTTGCCGCAAAGTTTCTGTCATATGAAGACAGTGATCTTTCTAAATTGCCTGGTGCCCTCTTCAATAATGATCGTAGTTTTCGAAGATCTAGATCTCCATAGATAAAGGACAGCTCTCTGCATAGACATATAGAGAACATAAGTCTGATTGTACATATGGGGAACCAACCATGCATTATTAATCTGTAGATGCATGCCACTTGTTCTGCCAAGATGTTGCAACATATTACTTAGGGGAGAGACTGGTGTGGGGTGGGAGCCCTCTGATAGTATGTTGAGCAGTAAACCAGTCTGTCACCGGCTGACATCTCTCCTTCTTAATCAACTCAGAGTGCAATCCTAACCTGGAGTTAAGCTGGCCCAGTCAGGCCAGCAAAGTTTGCCCGGCACAAGGGACACCATAAAGTATGTTTGGACCACTCTCAGAGTCAGAGACGCCAGCACACAGACATGCGCCACCCTCTCCAACTCTGAGAGTGGTCCGCTTTACAGTGGCCCTTGGGCCGGCCAAACGTTGCTGGACTAACTGTGCTGGCTTAACTCCAGGTCAGGGTTGCACTCTCAGGTACCTGTTATACTTCATATTAGCATCGTGGGAGTGGCTTTACTGTCCTTTCCATGACCATGGCATAGAACATAGGAAAGCCAATGGCAGCAACACACACACACACACTATGGTGTAGTGATGAGAGTGTTCGACTCAACGTGTGGAAACCAAGGCTCAAACCCCACTCTGCCACCCCATTCTACGCAACCTTGGCCAGTCTTTCTCACAGAGCTATCCAACCCCTACCCTTGGGCTGACGCAAGATTCTTGCTTTGGCAGATCACTGTCGTGCACATGCTTTACGGCAGTGCAAGGAGCACCTACCGATGCAGGCACCTGTGTCAATGCA
Organism: Lerista edwardsae; assembly: GCA_029204185.1. Classification (NCBI taxonomy): domain Eukaryota; kingdom Metazoa; phylum Chordata; class Lepidosauria; order Squamata; family Scincidae; genus Lerista; species Lerista edwardsae. The sequence goes on from JAJKFI010000032.1 coordinate 10,666,769, forward strand.
GCAGTGCAGGAGTGAGCGCCTGGCATGCTGCTCCTGCGCCAGCTGAGTTTGGCCAGTGCAGGGGCTTTTCTGGGTGGGGGGAAGGCAGGAGGGCAGGGCAGCCTGGGGCGGGGGAAGGAAGGTAGATGCAGCCATTAGGCTGCATCCAAGTCCCTGTTCCTGTCCCATGCAGTCCCAATTCAGAGCTCGCGGTGTGCTCAGATGTGCACCTGCTAAACATGAGACGTAGCTCTGAACAGGCCCATAGACATGGCTGGCGCCTAACCGGGATAAAGGGATTAATATGCCCTTGCCCTGTGTAGGCTCAAGCCTGCTACTAACCTGCTGCTCCTAACCTCGCCAGCCTGCCTGCCTGTTCCAGTGTAGGTTAGGCTTGTGCCCTCCGTCGAACTTAGAAAGTTTGGGAACTGCTGTGATCACAGTGTCCTTCTTTTGAGGTGACTGCTTCTTCCCAGCTTTTCCAGACACCACCATCTTGGATTGTGCAAGATTCAAGATGGCGGCACCCAGGACAGCCAGGAAGATGAGGATGCTGGACACATCCTGCAGCACCCTTGTGAGTTCACCGCAGCACCCTAAGGTGCCACAGTTTTGGAACCACTAGACTATCTTATCTCAGGTTTCCTGGGAAGATGACATGGGTGTGTGTGCGTGTGTTCCATGAGCAATTTGATAAATATTAAAGCTTGGATTTGCTCTTGTTCCTCCCTGAAAAGATGCTAATGAGGGTTGGGAACCCTCAGGAATGGGGTTCAGTGTGGTGTGGGGAGCTAGAGTAGGGAATCAGCAGAAATCAGGACACCCCTCTCACCGACCCAAGCAGAAGAGTTATGATGGTCTACAATTAGAATAAAGTGAAGCTACTCAGCAACATACCACCGAAGAAAGATTTCTTGCACAATGTGATAGTACAGCATAATTCTCATCCCTATTCAAATTGACCAAGGAAGGAAAAAAAAATATATGAAATTTATTCTGCCTTTGAGTGGAACACTGATTAATGAAATACAAAGGACAGCCTGGAAGGAGAATGCAAAGGCACACGTAGAAATGACACTTGGGGAATCCACATGTTGGTGCCATCTGGCCATGAAAACAAGGACACGGCAGCTGGGTCTTCCAGAATTCACCGGCTGCCAACGGTGGCTGAGTGCTTGCACTCCACGGCAGAGTGAAACAGCTGTAAAAAGCCCCGAAGACTGAAAACTTTCAAACTTGCTTCTGGTTTCCAAACTTTCAACTATGAAAACAGAACCACATCCGTTTTTCTAGTTCAGGGGGCTCCAAACTCCGGCCTGTGGGCCCTTTTCCTTCCCCAGCATGAGCAGAGGCTTGCATTCCACCAGGGACCATGCAAAAAACCCCTACCGCCAGTGGTGTCATTCAAATGATTTAGGAACAGGAACTCACTTTTGATTGGCACTTGTTGGGAACCCGGAACCAGCCACGAAGCCCGTTAGGATTCCCATTCTGGTCCGTTCCCCCTGAATGACATCACTGCCTTCGCCCCCCTAGGAATCCGGAGTCGCTCCCTTTAACCCTCTGAGTGCCGGCCAACCAAGAAGAAAAGCTCTTTGCAGAGGAATTGGGAGGGGGAGGAGGGGGAGTGAAGTGGGTGGAGTCAGCCCTAATTTTAACTAGTGGAACTGAGTTCCCCCGCGTTCCACCTGCATGACATCACTGCCTACCACAGCTCCCAGGGGTTTTGCAGCCAGGCCCCTCCAGGGTACGCCGCCTCAGCAAGCCACATGCATGGCATTCCATGTGTGTGCGACTGGCTGCGAAGACCCCTAGGAGATATGGTATGGGTCTTTCGCACTGTCCCCGGTGGAATGCAAAGCACAGTTTGCGCCACGGACAATTTTCTCCGCTGCAATGGTCTCCAGTTTGGAGACCGCTGTTCTAGTTCACTAGTTTTCTCACTTCGGTATCAGCAGCATGGAGGCAGAACAGAAAGAGAAGTCGGAAAGATTTGTACAGGGGCATTCCAAAACTCTGGTTCAAGACTTCTTGGGGATTTACTTTGGGTTGAGATCACTGCTTATAATATCCTGGGAAACACAGGTTAGGGAAAGTTTGTGCAATCATTTAAAAAAAAACCACACACAACAGCCTGCTTTTGCAATGCATATGGAATATCAATGGAAAGACAAATACTGCCTTTGTACAGTACAGTTGTGCCCCGGTAGCCAGTGATTCGGTATCCATTGTTTCAGTTATCCATGGATACCATCGATACTGGGACGCCTATTAAAAAAATAAACAAATCTCTCTTTTTTAACCTTGTTGCAGCAAAAGCACTGATGTTTCCTTATCTTTAAAAAGGCTTCCCCAGTATCCCCCGTTTCAGATATCCATGGTGTGGTCTGAAACGGAAGCCCAGCAGATACCGGGGCATGCCTGTATAAATGATTTACTACCCAATACTATGCATGGTTACTAAGCTAGTGACCGAAGTACTGAGGCCTCCGGGGAGTCTGCACCCTCACCTCCCGGGTTGGACACCTTGGCAAGGGGAAGATCAGCCCGGTCCCCAACATCAGCCAGCAGAAGTGCAGATAAAAGCACAGATCTTGTTTCCTTCTCCCTGCCTGAAACTGTCCCAGCTCTTGCCAAGTTTGAGACTATTCTAGGGCGAGAGCTCCAAGACTGCATATCTACTGCAGTTAAAAGCATTCTGCTGCCCAAGGACACTTTTTTGGGCCACTTTGCAGCCATTCATCCTTGTAAACGCTCCCTGTTGTAGCTGAACTAACTTCCCCTTCTCTGTGCAACTCTTGACACCAGAGTGCAATCGTATCACGCAGGCCTCTTTTTTTCAAAGCTAAACAGGAAGCTCTTAATCACTGCTCATAAACCGGGAGCTTCTCCATTTCTAAAACCGTTCCCAAGAGATTTAACAGGAACTGCTCCTGTTTAAATTCATGTTGTGTCCAACAGTTGTGTCTGAAGCTGGAATACAGTGATATGCTAGTATTTGAGCATGCTGTTGCTGCTTCCTTCCTTTTCTCTTTTTGCAAAACAGCAGATGAAAATGGCTCAAGGATTTGGAGGCTAAAGACTGATTGCAGCTTCTCCAGTGAACATGCAAAATGTTATGTTCTTTTCCAGGCACAATTTCCATATTCACTGGTGCCTGGCAGAAATTATGGATCAAGACAAATTATAGCAAAGTCAATAGTGCTACTATAGATTTAATGCTAGCTCTTTACAGTAATGTAAATGTAATCTACTTTATTTGTATGTACTGTCCCTTGAAATGCAAATGAAATTAATGGTGTAGAGAGGGAAAATGTGTATGGTCCTTGAATTAGTTCAATACACTACGCTTATTTATGGCTTACTAGACAGGTATCATCAATAGTATTGGGGATGCTCCCTCACCACAGTAAGGCTACCCCATCTGCCATTAAAGGGATACAGGACAGCCTGGTTGAACACTAAGTTGTGCACAAGTGGTAGTTTGGTCCGAGCCGTAACAGCACATGGTTTGGAAGGGGGCAGTCTCCAAGCCAAGTATCCAGCGCACATATAAAAGTCAACAATGCAGTGGGTAATTTCACGCAGCAATCTGGAAGCCTGCTCATTCAGCATCCTTCAATTGTGCATTCTTCCCCTTCTCTTTTTAGGGATGATGGTGTCCAGTTAGCAGAGAATGGAACAGACAGTTTCTTAGGAGACCTGCAGTAGGGCCTTCATGGCCTTCTGTACCCTTGGAGTGGGGGCGGGGCGGGGCATCAAGCTCCAGGCTGACCTCCCTGGTGGCAGGTTGGTGCTGGCATGAATGCTTGAAGTAGGGTTTTTGGTGTGCATCTGGAGGAAGCTAAGGCACAGGGTTACCCATTGACAGCTCCGCAGTTGCCCCACTGGTATGTGGGGCTGGTCAGGAATCACCTAGCCTCAAGCCTTGGCCTGCCTCAGAATCCCTCTGGTCATGGTGGGCCTACAGGTGTGCTGCCTCCACCCCTGCAGGGTTGACCAGGAAAGGCTGCACCCCAAGGGCTGGCCCTGAGTCAGGCTGTTTCGCCAGCCAGGGCAGGCCAGTAGCTGACCCCTACCTTCGGCAAGTGCCTTGTCACCGTTTTCCTGCCTTAGCTTAACAGCTGCTGGTCTCTGGCTTCTCTTCCTCTGTACCTTCGTGCAATAAAGTGACCTATTCACCCATATGTACACTGTCTCGCATGGTACTTTGGGGGGACAGACCATAGATGCAAAGCAAATTCTTACTGAGGGAAAAGCTATTGACAGGTTATAGGGTCCTGTAATATTCACTTCTGAGCTTCAAAGTCCAGCTAAAATTCACTCCTGCATTTCACAGAACGACATGCAGGACCCTCTTCCAGCATCCTGGCTCACTCAGAGCAGTCCCGCTGAAGTCAGCAACAAGATTTTCACTTTCAAGGCTTCCATCAGGGGAGTTTTTCCTTGTATAGCAGCTGCAGCTGTTGCTAAAGAGGAAAGCGAAAAGAAGAGGCTATGCTACGAAAGCTCAGGCACTCATGGAGACAAACACCTCTCTTGCATTGCCTTGACACTGAAATCCTCAAGGGAAAAAAAATCCTGCCGGTGAAAACAGATAAGTGGGCATGTGTTTTGTGGTAGTCACTTCTAAGCTTACTGCAAGGAAATCCGAGACTATTAGCTCCCTGCTTCCAGTTGCTAGATTGCCAAGTGGCTGAGGAGAGGAGATGGCAACATGTGCCTGATTTTTAAATAATGTTTCTCGGTGTGAGTATGTAGATTTTGAGATATTGTTTTGAGATACTTTTATGATCTTATAAAGTGCCTGGCTGAAGGGAAGCGAATACATCTTTTAATATACAGTGTATATTCAATACAAAAACTCATTTATTTGTGAGCGTCTTCCTACCATTCTAGATGGAGCTTGATGGAGCTCACCATTAGCCTTTGCAGTCTTCTCCTGTTTGTCCATTACCTTTTTAATTCCCTCTCCCAAGTCTGCGCCCCTTAATACTGCCACCCTACTTTCTTTCAGTCATTTTGTGTTACTGACTAGTATCTAGCCAATGTGTGCTGAATGTTCATGCTCCACCATTTCAGTTCCTGTTCCTCCTTTCCCAGATGTGAAGCTCATTCTGTCCTAAGCATGCTCACATACTCAGAAGACTTACAGGATGAAACGTACTTCTAAAGGAACCATGTATAGGATTGTACTTGGAAGTCTGGACACCAACTCTGATGGAAGCTGTTTCTCGAGTTTTTGTTTCCTATTCTGACATAATGTCATGGGCAGCCCAAGCCTAAGCCCCAGGGTTACAGTGGCACTGAAATGGCCACTGCTGTATCCAAAGGGGCCAGGCAGGGGCGGAGGGAGGGTGTAGCCAGGGGTGGGGGCAGCCATGGGCGCCGGCAGCGGGGAGGCGGTATCGTGCGGAGGAACTGGTGTGCTTTTTGGCCCTCCTTCCCTCCCTGGCGCCTGTTTTGCTCCAAAATGGAGCAATTCCGGGCACAGGGAGGCATGGCGTGGCAACGCACGGGGCGGGGCAAGGTTTCGTCGACCTGCCATGGGCGTGATTGCGGCCCTGTTCGTCACTGGGCCGGGGCAGCCGCTGGAGCCTCCTTATCTTGTATAACACCCAGTGGCCCCAATGGGTCTCCTTGGAGCTGCGCCTGCAATGAACAGAGCCAAGGAGGCCTGCGTAGGGCTCCACGGCTTCGGAGGGGCCATTGGATTCGGCAGCCGAGTCTGCCACTGTCTCTTCCCCCTTGCAGGCCCAATCCTCCCCTTGGGCTGCCTTCCCTCGCCCTAGTTCCTCCCCTCCCTGCCTTCCCCCTGCCCTCAAAAGTCGCTCTGCTGGCTGGCAGAGGCACTCAGCGCGGCCAGTGCTACATTTTGTCTTCCCAGCGTAGAGGCCCAGGGCTGACTGGTCTTACAATACCGTTTAGGACACCTGGTGCTGGGCACCTTCGGATCAGGCCCCAAGTCAAGGATGATTCCTTGCAGTAGTCACTTGGAGATCAATGTCCATTCCCAGAAACACCAAGTCAATCCGAGAGGGCTGGTAACCAGTGAAACTTCCTTATTAAGTGTGCACAGGATTGTGCAATGCCGTGCACATTTACAGGAAACCAATTCCCATTGAGTACAGTGGTCACTTCTGAGTAAGTATGCTTAGGATCACAATGCAGGGCTGTGGCCCTTAAGAATATTTATTTGGATGTGTCTGTTCAGACTGTACGGGTCATACTTCCAGCAAGCGTGTTTTAGATGGGGCTGCCAAGGGTGGGCCAGAAGGCATATTAAATCCAATGTCATTTCTGAGCAGAATGAGAAACTATTCATGGAGGCAGAGTGTAGGGTCAGCCATGGCAGACTATCAGTCAACCAACCAACCGTATTTATATATCACTTTTTAATAAAAGTTCAAAAAGGGGTGTCCATGCAAGAGAAAATAATTAAAATAAATTAAGTAATTAAATTAGAATATCACTCAAAAATGAGCATGCATGATATCAATGAGCAGTTGAAAGGAACTGAAGAAAAAAAGAAAGGACACTTAATAGTTTCATCCAGTCATTCTCCATCCAAGGACAACAGGAACATACTGACCACATGAAACAACCACATACTGAGAGTGCAATCCTAAACTGGAGTTAGGCCGGTATAAACTAAGCCAGCAATGTTTGGCCAGCACAAGAGCCACCATCAAGCGTGTTTCAACTACTCTTGGAGTCAGGGAGGATGGCTCATGTCTGTGTGCTGGCCTCTCTGACTCCAAGAGTGGTCCAATCATACTTTACAGTGGCCCTTGTGATGGCCAAATTTTGCTGGCTTAGTTTATGCCAGCCTAATTCCAGTTTAGGATTGCGTCCTGAGTCAGACCATTGCTTCATGAAGTGCCCTATTGCAAACGTCAACTGACAGAGCTGGCTCTCCAGTGTGTCATACAGAACTCTTTCAAAACTGAGCAACAGCCCTACAGAATCCAGTGCACCATGCACATGTAGAGTAGACCATTCTCTAAGATCTCCACAGCTGTGAAAAGTTGTGATAATTTGTGCTACGCTTCATTAGTCTTGTCATGTTTTATGTTACAGGCTATCAGTCTTGAGATGTGATGTGGTGCGGTGCAGCACACCAGAATGTCAATGATGAGATGCTGCTGGGCCCAAGAGTAGTATCTGATGTACTTTTCTGAATGAACGCCGCAGAAGATATGGGTTTGCTTGGTCATCTGTGACATGAGCCTCTGGCAACAAAATGACAACAAAAGCCTGATAATTGCCAAGGCTAACTTCCTACATTAGGTTTTTGTTACACCTGCATACCAGTCCTGTGCAGGAGAGAGACACATACCTGTTTCAGAGACCATTTTTGCACCTGCATTGTAGGGTGCTATTGCACTGTGGTGTCCTTGCCCTTCTCACTATCATCCATCCATCCATCCATCCATCCATCCATCCATCCATCCATCCAT
>JAJKFI010000032.1:10674217-10708666 GCA_029204185.1 Lerista edwardsae
CATCCATCCATCCATCCATCCATCCATCCATCCATCCATCCATCCATCCATCCAAATTCCTTGCTACTCGGTAGACCTAGAGCAACTTCCAATATTTTAATACATCCTCCTCACTCATCTTGGCATCTGTATCTTCGACAGACAGGTCTTTGAAACAACAGAACAAATGTGCAGCAAAATACAGCTCCACAAACTCATGAAGGAAGAGGCAGCAGTGCATGCGGTGGACACAAAATTCCAGCACTGCACCACTCCAGGCTTCAGGAGGGACCCCAGATCAAATGATTTGTCAAGTGGAAAACTGACCAAAAACTAGTTTTTGTCAGATGAAAAACTAGGCTAAAACTCTTGATCCCGATACACTTGATCCCATATGCACAGAATATGAAAGGTGAAAATTTCACATGGAGACAATTTCAAAAATCTCAGACGCCCACATGTATGGATCGAGCAGCCCAACTTGCGCTGCCAAGCTAATATTTTCCCCTTACCCTGAGTAATGCCCCAGCCACCCCATGGGGCTACTTGGATCTGCACCAGTCCCACCCCCCTCCTGGGCACAATCTGCTGGTCCACCCTCTCCTGCCCCAAAACTCTCCTCTCTGCCCCAGTTCCTCTCTCCCGCTACCCTCTTCCACCCTCTGTGACAGCCTGACCAGTGTCCAGGAACCAGTGTGGGCCTCTGAGTTGGCCCAGTTGACTCTAGAATAGTTGCAAAAGTGCTTTCTGACACACCTGCAATACTCCTGGGCTGGCACAGGGGGCACTACTCTGGATTGCACTCTCAATCTTTGAAGCAATCCCCATTCAGAGAAGCTGTTCTTCAGGACTGTCTAAATTTCCTCCACAAATACTATACTGCATACGTGAGTTTTTCACACACGAGGCATTGAATACACGAGTCAGGTTCATGCTCCCCCATGTGCCATGCTCCACAGCTAGCCAACAGCCAAGAATGTTCATTTTGATAGGAAAAGAAGAGGGATTTAGCCACCTAAAGTTGTTGTTATAAACGACGACGACGACGACGACGACGACGACGATGATGATGATAATAATAATAATAATAGTGGTAGTCCCCCCTTTCTATTTACCAAAGTTCCACAAAGCTGATTTTATTATTTCTTTTAGGGAAACTACTGATCACTTAGGTTGCATATCACATGGCTACATGTGACTGTATTTGTGAAGCTAGCAGGGATCCTCAAAGAAATGTGTGACACTTGGGCCATTGAGAACTTTTTAAGCCAGCGCTGTGCTCCAGGGCTGAGAGTCCCTTGATATGCTAGTTTTCTGCATGCAGGTACTTTCTCAAATGGAGGAGCATTCAATCATGCAAACTCCCAGCTGCCATCTGAAGTGGTATATAAATTTATCACCTCAACAGCTGTTTCTGAGAACCAGGACACCGCACCTCAAACCATTCCGGACAGCCTGCCAACTTTCTCAGAGGTGCACACAAATACATATCGGAAGTTTTCTCTGCAGTGATATAACCAAGTTTTTTCCTCCTTAGCACAGTGACTTTTGGCCCAGCTAACCACTTTCAACAGTTTGTGACACTTGCAAAGATTACATGCCCATCACTGTCCATTATACAGCGCGTCAAGTTTCGGAATATGCAAGTGTCAAACTGAATTGGAGCTCATTTGCAACTGTATAATATTCTCCCAATTTCCCTTTCAAGTAGCACAAGTCTATGAAAGTTTGTATGTCCTGGAACTGCAGAACTCCAGATAGCAGAATGAAGTGGAGGTTACTCTGGCCTCTGCTACTAGAAGCTGTAGGCTCCCCACCCCAGCCCAGCCCAAGCACATGAAGAGCATCATGAGATGACAAACCTGGTCCCATGCATTGGTCAGAAAACAGGAAGCTGCACATACAACTTCCATATCACCTGATGTCAACTCAAGCACAGTATCTCCTTCCCCGGGAGATCAGGAATACATCCAGCTCAGACTAACCAAGTTTCGAGTAATCAAACAATATATTGCACACACATGTGAATAACAGCACAATCCTATGCATGTTTCCTCATAAGAGTGTCATTGTGTTCATTGGTGCTTACTCCTGGAAAAGTGTATACAAATAGGCTTAGTCTTTTATGATCAAAATCAACCGCTCCAGCTCCAAACATCACCTTTGCCCCAATACGTATCTGGGCAAAAGTCCTGACACTAATCTGGAGAAACTTACCTTGCCAAGGAGCTGTCATTTCGTGGCATGGTTACTTTGGAGGTTGCTCAAGGAGGGGGTATCTTAATTAGGCAGTGTCATGAGGCTAGGATGAGATTCGAGAAATACTGCCCTAGAAATATCCCTGCTGGCCTGAAGAACTGAATTTGGGATATGGTCACATTCATACTGATAGACAGGGACAACTTCACAGTATTGAATTTCTGTCTGCACCCACAGGTATATGGGATTACCTGTTATGGGATTACCTGCAGTAGCATCCCTAGAGGGGGTGGGGCACTAAGTGTTGCAAGGCGCCTTTGTGTGTAAATCGGCTGTTTCCCTCACCCTCGTAACCAGTAAGCAATGTGGAGGTGTTAGGCTCCCCACGAGGATTAGCAACTAGGGCGAAGGAGAGGAATGGTTTACATGGAAGGGTAACGGTAATTACCCCCCAGGGATGCTACTGATTACCTGGACAGTATATAACATAGGAAGGATCTACGGGCTGAATCATACACACATTTGTCATCTGACTACATCATCAAGTGATGTTTTTCATATGTAAAATAAGCCATCATAGACAGGACTTTCATAAATCTGAAACACAGTATTTTTCAAAGCCAGATTAGATATTACAATAAACATAAGGGCGAATCACAGGGCGCAATCCTAACCTGGAGTTAGGCCGGCACAAGGGACTTGTGTTGCAAGTGCACGGTAAAGCCTAAATCTTGCATGCCTGAATCTTGGAATCGGGGAGTCCAGACATGGACGTGAGACTGGTCCAAATTTACTTTACATAAAATGCTTCACGTCCCTTGTGGCAGCCTAACTCCAGGTTAGGATTGCACCCTCAGTGTCTCTTTTTTCATAGCAGCCTGGCTGGATAGACAGACTCACCCTGTATAGGGGATGGGGGGTAACTCTTCCCCACTGAAAATTCCAGAGGAAAGAATTAAATTCACCTCTGCCCCACCCCCGGGTTCCAGTTGGGGTCTACCATGGCCTCTTTGGGTTTGTTTTTTAAAAGGAATCCAGTTTGTGGTATTCACCTACAAATATGAAGTGAAGTCTAGCTTGGCCGTCAGTGGAATCACTGAGAGTCTAATGCTGAGAAATCCACAGTGCAATCCAAAGCATGTGAACTCTGAAGTAGTCCCACTGAGTTGAATGGGACCTACACCCAAGTAAATGTGCATTTGATTGCAGCCCATGTGATGTGCATGTCAGCCCATGTGATGTGCATGTCAATCCAATGATCCTCACCCCTTTTCTTGATGAAATTCTGATGTTTCAAGGATGTGTTATTTTGATAGCGAGGAACATTTACAGCAGAGAGTGCTATTGGTCATTTGGCAAAGGCATTCTTGAAGAGTTCTGAAGCAAATCAGAACAGCAGAGGAAGTCGAGACAAAAGTGTGGTCATTCCCAGCTATGGCTCGTGCCAGCAGTGACTAAAAGTTGTTTCCATCTGGAAATCTCTGTTGGTGGCTGATGTACAGTGTGGGGCTTTGGTCCTTGGCCAGTTCTTGCATCAGAACCTGCAATTAATTGTCAGCTGGCAAACTTACTAACAAAACCAAAGGCGAAGAAACCCAGTGGCGAGCTCCTTCCTTCCTAGATTTCAGTGCCAAATCACCAGTCTGCTATCCTGGCACAAGGGAGCCGCAAGGCAAGAACAGCACAACACCTTTCATTAAGGCTAACATTTCACTGTGAAATAAACCCCTTTGGTGGAGTTTTTTGGGTATTCCATAATGGTCCATACTTAAAGATTGTAACTTGAGATGTCTCTAATAAGGGAGAGTGGAAATTCATATAGCAGATCTGCACAACTTGTGACCCCCACAAGGTGAATGTAGCCCTCTTGCTAGTGCCGGGTTGCAGGTGGCCCTGGCACAAAGGCCAGTCATGGTGTTCCATAGTATCCTGCCTGCCCCTCTGACAGTGCATTGGGTTCAGGGGTTGGCCTGGTCAGACAGGGCCTCTGATGGTTGTAGAACCTTGAGCGTTGGCTTGGGCTGGCACTGGCCCATGCCAGCCTTGCACCATGCCATGCATGCATGATGGATCACCAAAGACTTGATAAAACCGGGGTGGCGAGAAACAGGTGGCAAGCATAGCTGTCCATTTGCGCCTGGCGGGTTCTGCTCTGCTTGGGGAGGGGGTCAGCTCAACCTCTCATGTAGACCCCCTCCCCAAGCAGCCTCATGTGCCAGCCTCTCATGTGCCAGGCTCTCATGTGCCAGCCTCTCATGTAGACCCCGCTGAATACTCTCCTGCAGTGCTGCAAATGGTGAGGAGGGGCAAACCCAAGTGGCCTCATGCTGCATGCATTCAAGTCACTGGAGTTTTCATTTTCTGTCCCTGCAGACTGCACATAACACAATCAAATACTACTAACACATCCAGAAGATGGTGGAAGGTAAACCCTGAATATGAGGAAAAGAAAGGAAGAGGCAAGAAGAAAAATCGGTGAAGGGAGTCTAGAACAACAGGGAGTGTCTCAAGTTTGCAGAGAGTTGTAGATGTTCCATTTTATCACTATCCTTCTCTGGTTCTTGTCCATCTTCTCCTGAATCTAAGAGTGGGGTTTTCAAAAGGGTTGGGTCTCCCAGTGGCTATTTAATCAACACCCAACACTGATTCCTGAATGCAAGAATGTCCAAGCCGTCCTGCTAGGAAGCATGGGCAATTAATTGCCTTGCCCTAACAAATCAAAAGCAGTAGTTAAAGACGGTGTGATTGCGGCTTCTGCAGAAATAGCCTTTTAAAATTGATAGTAAATATCCATAATTGATTGCCCGGATTTCCAGAGAACAAGATCTAGGGGTGTGATTGCTTTAACCTTGCTGCACTGGCAAAGCCAGTGGAGTGCTAATTTTATTTTATTTGTCGTTTGCAGGGCAAGTCCTGCAAAACTGCAGAAGCTGAGGATGAAGTTACAAATTGCTTTTAAGAGTTTATCGTTAATTACATTAAGAGCATATTGAAGCAGGCTGCCTACAGAGATTAGGCAACAATGCCAGATGATGCATTTACCTTTAGTGCTGATTTCAAGTAGTGATGTTGGACGCAGAGCTGAAACATATGACCGGGGAAATTGTGTGATGCAGTTCCTGCTGGGCTGTACCATTTCAGGCAGCAGGTGGGAGAATGGCACTTTATTCAGAGGGTTCCACCCCGTCTTTTGGTGTTCAAAATGCCCCTCCCCCCCACCTGATGGCTTACAGTTATCAGTTACAAACACAGTGATTCAAAAACAAAAGCAAAATCATTAACAATATAAAACTACAACATTTAAGACAATGCAACAAGCAGGGACTAAAACTGCCAATTGTAAATACATGTACAGATAAAAGAGGGGTCCTTCAATGGTAGGCACATCTTCCCATGAGTAAACCCCACTGGAGGCAGTGGGGCTTACGTCAGAGTAGGCATGCCATGGCTGACAGGTTGCAAGGGTTTCTCTTTTTCGCTCTCTTGCTCTGTTTCAAATCTTCTTTCCTTTCCCCCCTCTCTGTCTCCAATTTCACCTCCCTCTACTTCTGCCTCTTACACTGTCAGCCACAAAGTGCAGTTTTAAATCCTGCCATAATAACGCTGAATCCTGCCTAGGATTCAGGCAGGACACTTTAAGTAATAGCAATGTTTCTCTAGAAATCCACACTCTCCCTTTTATTTAGCCACGCTGAATACAAAATGTTTTGGGGCCTTATTTTGCCCTTTAGTTGTCTTTTTAAAAGAAGTTTAATACATCTGCAAAACTCTAGAATTTAGTGAGTACCAAGAAACTCCCATATTCTGTGGAAAGGATTTTAGAAATAGAAAGATGATCAACACATTTTTTAAAGTGGGTGATTTTTGAATGATTATGCACACGCACGCACACACTGCCCTTTTCTGCACATAGAACACTGTCTTGCCATTAGGAAACACAAAAGGAGGAGGAGTTTGTTGTTTTTAAAATATTTTTTGTTGTTTTTTAAAAGCATGTGATTATTGATACAAGGTCCAATAGCACAGGAAAAAAAATACTGTGCCATTCTCTTGATCATGTGTTTTAGGCTCATGATTGGGCTAAACTACAAAATTTCTATCAGTTGCCTGCAGTATGAAAAGCTTGCATGTTTAAGTAAGGGTAAGTAGAGTTTATGCTCATGTGCAACAATGTAATGTATGAACCAGCAGACCACAGATACAAGCGGTGGCAACAATTCCTATGGCTGCAATCAAGCCACTGGAAAAATGCCTGCCACAGTCATTGGATCACCTGATTCATAATTATATTCATCAAATTTGTTGTCTCACCTAGAGAAAAGTGTGATCTCTAAAACTAAGAGCCTAATCCTATTCTTTCCCACCACAATGGCAACTGCTGCTTCCTGCAGGGGAGGGGGCAGTCATGAGGATTTCCGGTGAGTGAGATCTCCACGGCAGGCGGAGGTTTCTACTTGGACCTACACTAGCTAACTGGCTGATGCAGATCTGCATGGACCCCTGCTGTGGGATCGGTTTCTGAATGGGGGTTAAGGATTCAGTGGCCACCACTGCTGTTGAACCTGCCCCCTTTCTGGATCCGATCTGCCCATCCCACACCCTCGTCAACATCCTGGTCCACCCTTCCCTGTCCCTGACACCGTCTCGTTGTTGCATATACTAATACTGTAACAACTACGAAACTTGCAAGGTTAATAGAAATGTACTGTTCAGCACAGGTACTAGCTACTTTCAGTCATATCAAATATGGACAAATTTAGCTTAGTGGTGCTGGTCACACTTTTAGAAGCTAATTTAGACTTTTTCTAGGGTAGAATCTGGAAAGTGCGATAAAAATCCACAAAGCTAGTTTAAGCAGGTAGGACACCGAAATGGATATGCTTACTGTGGGCAAGGGCAACTTTACAATATTGCATTCACATTTCTGAGGAGCTCTTGTGTGTGTTCAAAGTCTAGGGGGTCTTATCATTTCTGAAGTTCGAATCACCTTTAAGCCCCTTTCCGGCTGTTCAAGTTCATGCGGGAGACAAAGCAGAGGAGAGGCATTTGTAATGTGGGTGAACATTCTGGCCCCTGTTGGCTTGATGCCTGCATTACAAATAGAAGGAAGAGCTGCATTAGGCCTCATATGTGAAAACACCCCTAGACTGTGAGGCCTCTGTGGCAAGAACCTCAACCAGCTGTGTACAATTGCTGTAACTCACTGTGAACTTCAGGGATTCAATTAGACGAAAAATGAAAACCAACCAATCAACCAGATAATGGGGAAACAGGTGGCAGCGGTAAGACCAATCTCTCAGTCTATGAATTATTTACTGGAATATTCAACACAATTGCTTTAAAATGGATTTTGACAACATGCTGCCTGAGAGCCAGACCTCTTGAGGGATCTTTGTCACGAGAAGGATCCCGTAGGAGTTGGGGACTGAGGCAGAAAGTCAACACAGCTGATCATTCATGACCCATGAAAGGTGCTCCAAATCATGGATGGTCCAGGAAGGCAAAGCAAGCCCAGAAGCTGGCCGTGATGGGGGCAAGTTGTATTACCCGTTCAGTACACAAACGTTTATGAATATTTGAACCAGCTCTTCACTACCAAGGAACAAGGGCTCCTTGATATTTTGGAAAGACCCAAAAGTCAAGGCAAGCCACACACTGAATCTTAATTAGAAGAGCTGTTTGAAAGTGAACACATTACAAAATATTTTATAGATTTAATTGAACATCCATTTTTATAGGAAGCACCGGGAGAATCAGGGAGAGTCAGCCAATTATCTGTAAGGGTTTATGCCTGCACCGAGTGCTGTCGCTAACAAAACATTCACTCAAGATAATTAGGTTTTTTTTAACAGTAGTTTAGATTTCATTATGGACCCTTAAAAATTATATGGAGTTTAAACAAGTACGTTTCATAGTTTGGAAAATTGTAGTCCGTCTTGCAGATTGAAGAAGTGCAATTCGGAGGTTTCCAAGGACATTGCATTTTTAAAAAGTGTATTCCGAAGGTGTTTTAAATGTACACTTGAAAAGGCAAGGGGTGAACTACAATTGGAGACCAACATTTTAACGCAAAACCATCAGGATGCCAGGGGTGACTATGGCTCACAGTTGAGTAGCTGTTCCCTGTTTCAGTAGCAGAACGTAAAGAGCAAAAAAAGCCCCATTAACACTTAAAAGATGTACTGTACAAGGGATGTTGACTATGTACTTGCTTTAATGTTGCCCCACTAATGCCTAGAAATTCCACAACTGATGGACTAACAAACTACTTGACATTCTTGGCTATTTAATGCACACTCTGTTTCATGCTCCTTCGCTCTTGTTAGCAAATGCATGAAGCATCAAGGTTGTTTTTTTCCTGCCTGAAGTTCTCTTTCTATCAGAATTCAATATCTTCTCCCTTTCTGCAAATACAAGTAGTACACCTTTTCTCTCATCCTTCATATTCTTCCTTAAAGTCCACCTTTCCAGTATGACCTTTGGTATATTTCCTGTAATTTGATTTTTATCCTGCCATTCTGCCCCATGGGCACCCAAGGTGGCTTACAACATAAAAATATGACAAATTATAACATTAAAATAGAACAACAGTAAAATAAGACAATCAAAACAGTATTAAAACAGTATTAAAACAATTTAAAATTTAAAAAGAGCAGGCCTGTGGATCCCATAGTTGTAATTTAAAATGCCAGCCAGCATATCAGCAGTTAAAAGCTTGTTTAAAGAAAAAAACGTCTTCAGGCCCCGCCGAAAGATTGCCAAAGAGGGAGCTGTTCTTAATTCTAAGGGGAGAGTATTCCACAATCAAGGGGCTGCCACCGAGAAGGCCCTGTTCCTGGCAGCCATTCCCCTTACCTCTCCTTTAAAGGAGAGCATTTGGTGGCGGCATAGTCAGAAGGGCCCCCTCTGATGATCTGAGAGTATGGGTAGGATTGTACGGGTAGGATTTTTAGATTGTGAGCCCTTTGGGACAGGGAACCATTTAACTTTATTATTACGATTTGCCTGTAAACCGCTTTGTGAACTTCGTGTTGAAAAGTGGTATATAAATACTATTGATTGATTGATTGTATGGAAGGAGGCGGTCCCTCAAATACCCCGGACCCAAGCTGTAAAGGGCTTTAAAAGTTAAAATGTTTTAAGAATGTCGAATTGCATTTGCTCACCTTCATGTCTCCTACCTGAGCCTTTCCATTCCTCTCCACCTTCTGTTGTTTTCTGTGTTATCTATTTTATATTGTCTGGTCTTTGGGGCAGAGACCTGCCTACTTTTGCCTGTGTTGCCCTGTAAGGTGCTATGTATACTGAGGGCGCTGCATATATGTATAAATAAAAAAATATCCACATTCTGTGTTCAAGAACTGCTCCGATAGGCTTTTCAATTTCAATTCTCCTTTACTGTCTCACACTGGAGTTGTGGGAGCATGGAGATCAGTAGCTGCAAACAGGAGCTTTACAGCACAATCACCAGAGGCAGGTTAGTAACAGAAATGTGAATGCACAGTTATTAGGGATGAAGGACTGGGAAATCATAAGCAAAATAAACAGAAAAGGAAACAGAAGGCAATCCAAGCTGTTGCGCTTGCCTCGCATTCTCATCTATTTAATGTTCAGCAAAACAGTTTTATCATCATTCCTGCAGTGGCTGACAGGAATGTCTTATAAAAAGGAATATTCTGCTTATGTGTTACAAGTCCTTCTACAACTGGCCCAAGTGGCTGAAAAGTAATGTAGGAGTGACCATCATAATGCCCAGTACATGGGGCGGAGTCCTGTCTTGTTGCAGCAATCGCTCGCATAGGGGGCAGTTCTGATTTGCACAGTTCTCCTCCCCACCCCCCGGGCCTTAGGGGTTCTCCCTTCTCTACTGGAGGAAATGATTCTGATGGCATGGCAGGGTCCCCTCCATGCAAGTGAAGAGGAGAGTTTCTTGCATAGGAAAGGGGACCAGGCATGTTGGACTACATCCAAGCTGCTTGATGGTGTGGGGGTGGGACAACAGTCAACTGAAGAACAGTCTTCCTGCGTAGTAGAGGAGAATGGGAAAGGCTCCCACAGCCACAAACTAGACGTTGTGCTCCTGAGATGGGACCTCATTGGGGCTGACATGCTTGGTTTCTGCAACTCAGATAGCAGAAGTTCACGATTGAGGCCATCGAATGCAGGAGGATGGCTTTAATCCTTTGCTGCTCACCGTGATCCTGATCAAGATGCCTATTTATCCTGCAAGGCCGAATCTGATCGGGACATGGTGGGGGAGGAGTATTAAAGCCTCCTCCTCCATGCCCTGGCTGTGCCCAGGACCTCTACTCCCTCCTTGGTTAATGCTTGTAAAAATCCAACACCTATGTCCCAATTACAGGGTTAACATAATGGGTGGTTTGTTTCTTAATCTCTAATCACCCTGAACAGGGATCAAGTCAATATGAAAACACCTACATAAAGTATTTCCTTGTCACGAAACCCCTGCTCCAAGTTCTAAATTTTTGGCACTGGTCTAAAGCAGGCTCTTTGACAATGTCCCATTCCTCTCTGCTACATAGGAAGACTGTTCTTCAGAACTTGTACCATCGGTGGATCTTGAAGTGGTGTCTGGTGATACATTAAGGGCCCCCAGGACCCCAACACCTGGCAAGGTGACCAGTTATGTAATGCGACAGTAGAGGTCTCGGCATGGCAGGCAGAGCTCTTGGGTGTGCTTTTCACCCTGTCCACCCTGAGCCTCTTACTGGTGTTTGTTGCATTGCGTTTAGCTCTCAATCCAGAAATAACTGGAAATGACATCATCACCCATTAACTTCTGGTGGTACTTTCAGTAGATGGAACTTAGAAAGTGGTATGGCGAGGGACACACGTTGAGAAACACTGGCCTCGAGTCACACTAAAGACCTGCCCATCAGTGCCCTGATACGTTTCTACATTGCAGTGGCGTAGCTAATGCAAGTGCAGCCTGGTGCAGAGGACAAAATGATGTCCCCAAAATGACACCACAACAGGAAATGATGTCACAGTTGTGTTTTCATGTTCTGGTTTTTGGGGGCATAACATTTGATAGACATTCCATTCCATTTTGTTTCACTGCATTCTGCATTAAATTCCATATCGAAGGACATATACCATGTCTAAAAAGTTTGAGAACCACTGATATGTAGCAC
The DNA here is from genome assembly GCA_029204185.1 of Lerista edwardsae. Lineage (NCBI taxonomy): Eukaryota > Metazoa > Chordata > Lepidosauria > Squamata > Scincidae > Lerista > Lerista edwardsae. Next base: position 10,685,551 of record JAJKFI010000032.1, read on the forward strand.
AATAGTATTATTTGTAATTACCAATGTTTTCACAATTTTGGCCACTAGTGTCAAACTGAGCTTCTTGCCTCCCTAAAGCTTGTTGCCTGGCGCAGTTGCACACTCTGCACTCCCTCGGCTAAGCCACTGCTACATGGAAGTCTTTTCAGGGAAATGAACATGCCTTTACTTGTGTGATGCTCAGCATCTGATATTCACCATCCAATCCAATGGGCTGGAGCTGCCAGCGGAACACACATTCTACTGGAGATGACTGCTGAAAAAGCTCTGGAGTACTTTCTGGCAGCGCACTAAATAGTGCACTGCTGGGACACCAGTGGGAAAAATGGAGCCTTCCTACACACAACACTGGCTCTCTGTTGGAAGAGGTAAGTTGGCAGAAGGGATGGGGGCAGGGAGAAACAGGGGCAGGGAGGGATGAAACTGGGCATTGGGGAGCATAATAAGGCAGGGAGGCTATGGGAGGGAGTGGATCTGGTGGTGATGGTAAGCACTGGATCCTATCCCCCTTTCTTGTAGCCTCCCCTCGCCTTTGAACCAGGGGACGTGAACCAGTGGAATCGCTAGCACAGGTCTGTGGAATGGGAAACTTATGCAGGTGTTTAAATTGCCTTCTGAAACCTTTCAATCTGCCCCCCCCGGATACAGCACATCTGTTTTGCGCACAGCTGCATCAGTGGGGCTATCTATGCGAAAGGATAGAATAGGGCTGTCAGAGTTACCTTGCTCCTGAACACGCAGGTTCCATGTAACTACCATAGCCAATATTCTTTGATAGGCCAATCCTTCATGCATTTATTGCAGAGTGGTTTGTAGTATGCCTGAAAATCTTTGCCTCTTAATGAGAAGTCTTTAAATGTGCTCTTAATAGCAGCTGGACATGATAGAAAGCCTACTAGCTAGTCACAAAACAAGGAAATAAATATTTCTGACACCATCTCACTTTTACATTTCACAGATATTAAAATATATGTAGCTTAATGACAGATGAGAGATTAGCCCCATTTAGTCTGGAGCATATTTTAACCACCTGTTGTAAAAAAGTATTGAACTCATCCCGTTTGCCTTGTAATTGCTTTGCTTTTTCAAAGCTTCCTCAGAGAACATTCACATAAACCTGGCTTGAGCTGTGAAGTGCTGAGAACTCCGTTTCCTCATGGCAACAGATCTCCTGAGCATGGTCAGAAATTCCCATTGAGGCAACAAAGCCTAGAAAATGGAATTCTCAATACCTACAGATGAATCCGTAGATTTTATCCATAGATTTAAATCTCTCGAAAAACTGAATTGTCAAGTGACAATTAATGCCTACCTCATACTGTACTGCTTTGCATTTTGTTATACAACAGTGGCATTTAGACCGGGACCCACTTTTTAGAATGGCACATGTGTCGGGACCCGCCGGAAGTGATGTCATGGCAGGAAGTGACATCATCAAGCAGCAAGTGCTGTCATTGTAACATAATACAATGACACTCCTGAAATGCAAATAGGTATCCTTGGAGTGCAGCAATTGTACAACCATGAAAGATCCCTGGCAGAAAGCAAGATTAGGACAAAATATGATGTAAAAGCACTGAACTAAAAACAAAACTTAAACTCACACTTGAAAATTCAATCTGTTAACACTCACAAAAGGAATATAACAAAAGTAAAGTCTGCAGATTCCAAGATGGCTGCTCCCAGCTTTCCGCGACCCACCTGACATCTGGTCGCGACCCACCAAGTGGGTCCCGACCCACAATTTGAATACCACTGCTATACAACTTTATAAAACTAAATACACCAAAAAAATGGAATTTTTTTATTTGTTTTTTTAATGCTTGAACAAAGCCTACTGATCGTATCTGCCTAAAATACAGTGAAGAATCTCTGAATGGAGTTTAACTGAAGAGGGATATGACACAGTATTTGTCGATCCACGCACAACAGGAGGGATGAGCTTGCCTGAAAATACCAAACCTGGTCACTTTGAACATATTCAGCGAGATATGCAGTGTGTGTTTCTGGCATGTTGTTTGTTTGCTTCCTTTTAAAGGAGGAAATGAGATGTCCAGATGGAATGAGAAGCGGAACCAACAGGATGGGCAAGATAAATGGGTTTGTGCCTGCCTGTGACTGCGGCGGAGCCATCTGCAGAGCAAGACAGCAAGAGAGAGAAGGAACACTGCAGAGCATATAATGACTGAGCATTTTTGTGAAGTGCATACAAACCCAAGGAGAGGGAAAACACACACACCCTTAGCAGCAAATATGAAATAAATAAGAACACTACATTCAAAACATGGGTGGGACTAGGAAGAAATAGCTATTTATGTCCTCAATGTATCTTTCTCTACCCATGTGGTGCCAAGTGGCTCACACAAACATTTAAAATGTTGTATTTTAAAAAGGCAAGGAAACTGTACTCCATGTACTTCCAGAATACGACAATGACCCCAAGAACACCTAGCAGATAGGAGGCACATCCTTGCTGGGAGGTAGGCAGTGCCTCTTCCAGCTGCCTTTCATGCTTTGGCAACTGACTGGCCAGTGTCTCCCCACCAAGCCAAACGCCACAGTATAACAACAAGTCCTTAGCTGTTCTGATAGATTTCACCACCCTCCAGATTTGCATGAAGCATCCGTAAAACTACAGCTCAGACTGATGAGGTCAGAACGGCATAGAAGAGTCACTGTCCATGTGACAGTCTTGGCAGAAAAACCAAGAAGAATGCCAGTTGTCACAACCTACAGCTCTCACTTAAAGTCTTTCCAGAACATCATCAGAGAAGTGATACATCCTGCCATGGAAGACTATCCTTTCCTCTCAATATATCCTGGGAATGGCTGGTGCACTGCAGAAAGCAATTGTCCCTCTTTAGGTATTTCCTGACGTGGTTGACCTTGCTAGGCTTATTTAAGTATCATGGAGAACAACCATTGTTTGCAACACAGAAACTCTGTCTAACAGTAATGAAATTCCATAGATGCTGGGAACTCTGTAGCCATTGGAATCCACTAGACTAACTGCTGATAAAGGGGTCCATCTTTAAATGCCTTGTAACACAAAAAATGGGCCAAAATTCTATTTCCTATCTTCCTACATTTCTTTAGATTCCAATATTCATCCCATCTAGTGGCTGAATATGGTATGGTGTCTATACCAATGCATTCTAGGGCGACAATGGAGGAGCAAGAAACATGGAAGTGGGTCTTTAAAGCTATTTTTCTATTGTTTTCAGTATTCACTGATTTTGGTATCCACTGGGGGTTCTGGAACGGATTAAGAGGCACAATGGTCCCTGTTTAGGTCTCAGTACTACACTTCCATTCTGAATACCAGCTCAAGCATGCGATTTTATCAAAAGGGAGGGGGGAGGAAAATGCAGAATATACTGTACCTGTAGGCAATGCCTATCCTGAAAGTGAGATATTGGAATGAAACTTGGTGAGAATGTTCAGGACACCATTCTGGCTTTCAAGTGTGAGCTCTAGTTTAATGTTCCCTCTTGTTTTCAAAGACAACGTAATGCCACGTATCCCACAATTTTCACTGAACGATTTCCCCTACTTCTAATAAACAGTGCGCCCTTCGTATCCACAGGGGGTCTGTTCCAGGATCCATGGCAGATACCAAATTTTGTGGATAATGATATTTGCGGGGCGGCAGGCTACACAGTGCCAGAGATATTTACTGGGGGGGGGGGGAAGCACAGCCTCCAGGCCACCTCAGAAACCTCCCAGGTGCGACTGGAAGGCAGTTCAGGTTTGTATTGGCTGTGGATATTCAAATTCATGGATGGATGACAAGCCCATGGATAAAGATAACCCCACCCACCAACCCACCTCTCTCTCTCTCTCTCTCTCTCTCTCTCTCTCTCTCTGTGTGTGTGTGTGTGTGTGTGTGTGTGTGTGTGTGTGTGTGTGTGTGTGAGAGAGAGAGAGAGAGAGAGAGAGAGAGAGAGAGAGAGAACATTTTTTTCTCTTCATGATTTTACTGCAGGTTCAAATGACTCAGGTTTTATTTCTATAGCTTGCACAAGCAAGAGACAATTAATGATCAACCTACTTAGTGCACATTAAACGTTATTTCAAGCCACATGCTTTTAGCTTTCCAAAAGACATACCATATTGATAGCAAAAAACAAGCACCCAACAGCCCTCAGAGAAATCAAAGTGCGTGGGGAAAATAAAATGCATTCTCGCAGAATTGCCCAAGAGTATTTTAGAACACTGCAAATGCCGCCCCATATGCAGGACTGATTAAGAAAATGCTAATATAACTAACTGTTCCAGTTTGTAGTGCTGCTTTATATCCCTGGACCGGAATGCAGCTTATAAAGACTAATTGAGCTCCAAAGGTCCCCGCAAGAAGCAGTAGGTAAACATTACCACGGCTATTAAATACATATAAAACAGAGTTATGATGTTTAATTACAGGGAACATTTCATTAAAAAAGTGCTTTTCTCCATAAAAATTGTGGATTGTCTACTATGTTTAGGACCAAACTTTATAGTCAATGTTTTTATTATTATTATTATTATTGTAAAGGAGAGATTAATGGCATCTGAGTTTGCCCAAGCAGTGAGCCCAGATACACGCAGAGTGCAGAGAACATTAAAAAGAGTGGTTAGGCCTGCGCTGATTAACCAAGAGTTAAGAGTGCACTCTCGGCGGAAGGCAGTGTTGAGTCCCTGAAAACGAGAAAACGAGAGCAAGTGAATGCTGATTTGCATATTAGACAACATGAGATGGAGGTGATCATTCTGGACTGTGCCATTTCAGATTGGGGAGGCTGTGTCTCTGAAAGCTCTACCAAGTCAAAAGCTTGACAGGGAGAAGTTTATACTGACCTGTAACAAAAAGAAAGTGGATGAGCCAAGTGGCCCAAAATATCAAATAATTTCTTTGATTAAGACACCATAGAGTGATGCCTTTCAGTCCAGAGAAGGTGGCTGAATTACACTGCAATGAAACCGAATAGATGTATTTCTATGAATGCCCATTTACCTCTTTTCCCATCAGTCACTATTCTGTGGCATTCTAGTGTCACTCTGGCATGGCCAAAACACAGAGCCAAGGGGCTGAGGCTATGCATAGTGAGAAAACGCCTTAAGATGTAAGAACACAGGGAAGTTGTCTTCGACTGAGTTGCTAATGGGTTTATCTGGGTCAGTACTTTCTGTGCTGCCTGGCAGCAACTCTTTGAGATTTAAGACAGGGGTCTTTCCAAGTGCTCTCCAAATGCTGGGTTGAACCGGAGCCCTTGTGCATGCAAAGCATATGCTCCATCACAGAACTAGAACAGCTCCTCTAAGACTTGTGGGCCTAGTGGTTTGTACATTTGATCACTCTCACACAATCACACAACAGCAGCATACAACAGATACATCTTAGGAGTGAGGTGACAGGCCATACATTGGTATAACTCTGGAGTGTCTCAAGCAAAAATTCTTCTATTAGTACTTGTATTTTTAGCACTGCATTTCTTCTAATCTAAAATATGTTCTAACAGGGTCTTCTATTCTTTTTGTTAGGGCAGCTACGGGAACAAATTACACAGGTAACTTGAAAGACAGATTCGCAGGTGTTCATACAAGAAAATGGAAAGCAGCGCTAAGTCAGTGTATCAGCTGATGTCAATTGAGCTGGGAATCTTGAAAAAAATCTGTACATTCTTGCAATTAGCAGCCATAAAGAGCCCAGAGATCCTTCCTAGCCTCATTTTCACAAAATTTCTGTAGCAAATCATAACAGCCTGCTCAGAGAGAAAACACCCAAATAGTTCCTTCCTTCCTCCACACCTCTAAATTTCAAAGCCATCTGTTTGGACATTTTTTTTTTTTTGACAAAGCAAATTGGAGGCTTTGGAGCACATTAAAGCACACGAGACCTCTTCTTCTCCAGATGTAGGCTGAGTTTAGATTAATGCCTCTAACATACCCCCAATTCAAAGCACTTTGCCTCTGTGTGGCTGATACTCTGCTTGATGATTACTCAAAGACTCACTTAGCAAAACACAGACGTAAAATGAAGTAGCAATCCTGTGCTTGGCCAGTAAACTGAACTCACATTCCATGTTCATCCAAGAGCCGCTTCACACATTACATTTTTCAGGTACGTATCTAAGATGTTTGGTACATGTCTAGGTTGGGCAGGGAGAGCTACTGGTGCTCTGATGGTGATATAAAGCAGTGGTATTCAACATTTTTTGGGCCACAATGCCAATAAATAAAGTATGAGACAGGGACCCACAGCCTATCGTGTCCCCCTCCTGGGACTGAATCCATGCACCCGTCACCCCTATTCTGCCATCTCAGCACCCCATACATACCTCACTCAATGGGATCCTTGATATCTATACCTACATATCTAGATATATGTTGGTAGTCACAACATTAACTGAGACTGTCAGCATCCATGTGTGAATGTCAACACTCACTGCTGTTAATGTCCTGTTCCTTGCCTGTTTTTCCTTTCAAACTCTACTATCGCCCCAGTCTAAGATGCTGAATCTGCTCAGGAGCTTCTATGGAGCTAGTTGAAGATCAATTGCCATGACCCTGCAAACAGGGGTGATCCGGGAGGGGTCAGCATCAGGGGGGCACACCTCCAGGGGTGCGCCTCCAGCAGGTGCTGCTGTCATACCGGGTTGCTTCTCAGAGCGACCCGACGCAGCTACGAAGTGCCCGTCACCCCTCTGTGAAGGAGCGGGCCTGGCACTGCAGACCCACTGTGTCAGGTCACTCTCAGAGCAACCTGACGCGGGTACTCTGGTCCTCCCTCCACGGAAGCCGCTTCCCGGAGCGGCCTGCATCTCTAGGGCACGGTGGGTGCTGGGGTGGGGTTTTTGCCCCTGCCCTCCCCCAGCCCAGCACCTGGGACATTAGCCCTCCTTGTCCCCCCCAGGTACGCCACTGCCCACAAATGAGGCTTCATGACCCCACTGGGCTTACAACTCGCAGGTTGAAGAACTCTAATCTAAAGTACACCTCCAACCTCCTGCCTCTAATCTTTTTCCTTTTTGTGTCCAGCTCTTGAGATCCCAGGACCAAATCCCAGCCCAGCCATGTTCAGAGCATGGACAGAATTTTGAGGAGAGTGCACTCCTGCCCTTCGTGCATGTTGGTGTAACTCAACACCAACATCAATTCAACATTGGTTGACATTTCACCACCAGCTTCACTTCCTGAAGCCACCACTGTGTGACCTCCCGAAGGTTAAAAAAAAAAAAAAACACCTCCTGCCAGCCTTAAGTCTACCTGCTCCTGTGAGTATACACCTAAAATGCGAAGTGTGAGAGCAGCAACCACATGTACTTCATACAAGCACCAACATCAGGGAGCCAGAACTGGCTGAAACTCCCTAATAAAAGTGTACTCTGCAGCAAACCTGGGTGCACTATGTAATGTGTGAAGCAGGACTAAAAAGTGGATGAGCAGGAACTCAGCAAACACAAGACAGGGCACCCAGGAAACACACCAGCAAATTGCCTTCCCAGGCGTCAAGCCTGCTGTGAAGAAAGAGGGCCAGTTCTGCAGCATACTGAAAAACATTTCAGAGCACAAAGCCTGCTTTTGGTCTGTTTGTTTTTCCAGATGTGTGTTCTTTTCTTATGTTCTTCTTACGAAAGCTTTCCAGGTAAATGTGGAAAGGTTACCTTGAGCACACAAATATAAAAAAAGATGAAATTCCAATACGCTTTCAAGTCAGCTGGAATGCAATCCCCATTATACACAAAACCGGCTTGCTAAATATTCATTACTGAAGAGGGCATCGGGTAACCGACAAAAGGAAGACAAAATTTACTCACATTTTCGGCTCTCGCCATAATGTCATAACTCTCATTACCCACAATGATTGTGAAGTGTGCCTGCCTCCTGCTGTACACTGTCCATTTTCTTAATCTAGCAGGATTCCCCCCCCCCAAAAAAAAATAGTTCAAGCGACAATAGACTCAACTAGACACAATCAGATTTAAACATAGAATGCTAACTTCCTTTCAGCACTCACCAGCATCTGCTCTTAGAGTGCAATCCTAACCTAGAGTTAGGCTGGCACAGTTAGGCCAGCAAATTTTGGCCAGCACAAGGGCCATCATAAAGTGCATTTGGACCACTCTCAGAGTGGTGATGTTCAGAGTCAGGGAGATGGTGCACTCCAAGAATGGTCCAAACATACTTTACAGTGTCACTTGTGCCAGTCAAACTTTGCTGGCCTAACTGTGCCGGCCTAACTCCAGGTTAGGATTGCATCCTTAATGTGTGAATAATGTAATCAAAATCAGAAATATGAGCACACAGACTAAAGCAAGAATGACCATTTGAATGGTGGCAGTTCCTTCACTGTCCATGAGTCAACAGCATGATGCTACATGAAGTTATGCCTCTATACCCCATAGCAAAAGACAGCAAAATTAATTATGCTCAGCATGATGCTCTTTTAATGTAGACACAAAAAGTTTTTTTTTTAGTTTTCTTACTGCAGATATCATTTGGGCTTTTATAAATTGTGGCAGGCCTTTGTGTGTGTATAGATGATTGGCATGTACACACAGTGATCAGCATAGGTGATCACAAAATACTGCGTATTTCCTATAGACTGTGCTAGTTTTAGGAAATCTGCCTCAAGGAAAGAACCAGACTAGAAGATTCATTGGGTCCTTTCAATTCCAAGGCACTTTGGCCACATCTAACCTACATCACTGGTATCAGTTTTAAATAAATTTAACTGTCATGGCTTCTTGGAAAGAATGCAGGGAATTGTAGTTTGTTGAGGATGAGATTCTCCATATAGAACTACAGCTCCCATGTTTATATGCCCTATGATTCTTAAATCCCTCTTCTCGCAGTACTAGAACAACAGGCAAGAACATTTTCCAAACAGACAGGCAAGCATCAGATCCTCCTGTTGACCAAGTGCATACAGGTTATTAAATTCCACCATGTTTAATAATGTCTCTATGTGAATTTTCAAAAGTCACCTGCCTCCTGCTTTCTGCCAATATGATCTCTTGGCTCCTCTAAGGTTTATCATGATGCAATTGGGTCCTGAACACCTTGACTTCAATGGCAAACATCATCAATTAATCAAGATTCTCCCTGAGCTTATCCTGGGGCTGCCTTCCACCCCCCAGATGCCTCTAAAAGGCTTGCGCTTTGAGTTCCAATTGTTGTGCTGTCAGCTGGTTGCCTGCAGGCTTCCGCCCTTGCTGGGAAAGGAATCGTTGACAAGGGTCTGCAGCAACAAATATATAAAGCCATCATCAATCATTCATCAGCCCCAATTACCATTTGCATCCATTTGTCTAATCACGGGCTGCAGGAACTGCCACGCTTAAGCAGTTCGAAACTACTTAAAGATGGGGATACTAGTGATTGCCACAACATAATTATTCTAAAATGCTCCTGCAACCCCTACTTAATTCTGTCCTCTTTTCTGGTTTAATTGCGATTAAGAAAATCACAACACACACACACACACACACACACACACACGCACGCACGCACGCACAAAGAAAACTGGAAAAACAAGGAAAAAGAGCTGAAGTGAGTATCCAGCTCTGACAATCACATATAGACCACCAACCTGCTGCTGTTGCGATAGATAACAGTCTGCTATCTAGCCCATCATTCTCCTCCCCCTCTCAACTACAGCACATTGCACTGGAGAGGTTCTTTTGTTGCTGCTGCTGCTGTAGATGAGATAGCAGCAGGCAGGCAATGCAAGACGCAAAGGGTGGGGGTGGCAGCCACCATTTGTCCCAGTTCTTAAAAATTCACTATCTGAGGCCACCATCTCAGATCATCGCATACAAGGCTGATACTAGGGTATTTGCATCCTGGATGATTACACCTTGGTCAAATGAGTCCCAGCCATTGGCAACCCTGGGCACCTAGGTTTTTTGTGTCCTGGTAATTTGTCTCCCATTGTAACTGAGCAATAAATCCGATGTTATATATCCTAAGCCTCTTATTCCAACCTTAACCCTACCTTTGCATTTAGTATATCTAATATAAATATACTGTACATACACTAGGATCCAAATGTCCAGGGCGCACCCCCCCCCCACAGGGGACAATCCTAACCTGGAATTAGGTCAGCACAGTTAGGCCAGCAAAGTTTGGCCAGCACAAGAGACACCATAAAGAATGTTTGGACCACTCTTGGAGTCAAAGAGGCCAACACAAAGACGTGCGCCATCCTCCGAGAGTGGTCCAAATGCGCTTTACGATGTCCCTTGTGCAGGCCTAGCTTCAGGTTAGGATTGCGCTCCCCCATATCTCTGGGCACAAATGTCCAGGGGTGCCAATGATTGGGATGCATTTGCCTGGCCACAATTGTCTAGGATGCCACTGTCCTGTCACTTATAAGGCCAGCCCTGCATGGGAACTCCCTCCTTTTTGGAACCCTGAAGGCTCTTCCCCTACGGGCAAGGAAACCTGGAAGGGCTGGCTCATTTACTTGCAGTCAAGCTTCTTTGTTCCTCCCCTTCAGCTGATTGGGAAGAGTAGTCATATGAAAGATGACGACAATGATGATCATAACAATCAAGAAGGAAATTGTTCAAGAGCTGTTGACACTGGGCCCTTGGGCTGCAGTTCCTGCATACCATACGCAGCGATTTCAGAAGCAGCTTGTGTGACATTAGCCAAAGCCCCAAATGCATCTGTCCTTCACGTCCCTTCAATGTCAGCAGGCACGGGATGGGCACAACACTCCTGTGCGAAATGGCACTTTTTCCTTGCACCCCTTGCTGCTCAGAAGCGATGCAGGCCTTCAGTGATGCAGGCTGTGTCGCAGAGAGCCTCCTCCATAAAGGGGATACTGGTGCAATTAAAGACATCATTACAGCTGTAAGGTCATGCCCCAGGGTGCAGGGAAACAATTAATGGCTTTCATTCCAGTTCCTGACACTACAGAAAAGAGCTCCAGGATGCAGACAGGTCCACTGGCAAATACCCTTTATAGATTCTAATTTAGCATTTATTGACCATGACTATGCAGTTGATAAATGCTCCAACTGTGAAGGTTCATCACACGCTGCGACCACAGATGTCATTTGTTCTGTAGTAAAAACAGCAGGCGTGGGATACGGTTTTCTCAGCCTGTGCCACTTGTTCTGTAGATGGCAGTGTTTGCTAAACAATGGGGATGTCTCCTCTGCAATAGCTATGGACAGGGAAAGCTATTATCTAAACACAGCATCTAACACAATATGTAAAGCATCCTCAAGTCTGAATTACAGATCATTTCACAATATTAACCTCTAAAAACAACAATGGAAAGTTATCAGCAATTGGGGATTTAACTACCAATTGCCCATCATTGACGCCGTCTATATAGTACAGACCGCTAGAGGGAATGCATACAGTGATTCTAAATAAAAGGAGAGGGCGGGAGAGCGTCATTGGTTAAATGGTTATTGTGGTTTGGCACAAACTTGGAAGTTGCTACACAAACACAGCTTGTGGCCTTTCACTGGCAACACAAAACATTTTTCCGTGTTAATGTAACCATGGAAATAATTTAAAAGAAATAACACAAAGGGGGAAGACAGAAGGAGAGAGCGACACCTGATTTTCCACAAGATTGACTGATTGATGTGGAGAGACAGAAGTGAAAATTGAGAGAAAGGGGCTTAGCAAACCCTCAAACACACAAGAATAAAAGAATTGGCTTGCTGAACCACACCATAAGATGAGCCAAACTTTACAGGATTTGTCTAGTAAGTAAGTTAAGAATCACATCCCATACCACCAAGTTTTGTTATTTTTTAAAAACACACATGTGCTCAGAAGTTCTTCTATTTATTCATTTTTGTACCTGTATAAAATGCATATCTCAGGTTTTCAATCTAACAGGTTAATCACAATTATATAAACTTAACTGTGAAACTAAGGGCGCAATCCTAACTGGGCGGTGTGCCGGCACAGTGCTCTTGCGCCGGACCAGTGTTGCTCCAAGCGTGCTGTTAGGCGTGTCTGTGCCACAGATTCAATTGCTGGGCTGGCTGAACGCCGGCTTAGTTCTGCTGGTGCAGGGCTGTGCCAAGTGCGTGCTGGAGGGGGCGGGGGTGTAACGGGGCAGCGTTATGGGCAGAAAGGGGGGCAGAAACGGAACCCGGTTATTGGGCCGTATTCGAACTCCCATCCCCGGGCAGGGCAGCCTCGATTCAGGCCGCTCCTGGCTACATGGACTTGTGCCTGCTAGTTTATGGGTGCAGACCCGAGTAGCCTGAAAGGGGTGGGTGGGGCTTACCCCGGGGCATGGGGAAAATCTCCCCTTGCTCCATGTTAAACTGCTGCTGCTTCCTAACATGGTTAGGATGCACCGCAAGTGAGCTGACCTGCCTATTTAAAACAGTAGTTCATTTAATGGGCACAGCAGATAGCCAACTTAATAGGATGTAACGGCTGCATCTGAGGAACACTGGAGATAGCATGGCCCCTCTCTTGGCCAAGGTGGGACCTACCGCTGTTTGGCTCCTCCCCTCAGTGTCCCCATCTATCCCCCTCAGTGGCCACTAGACAGGTTAATATCTCAATGTGCTTGTTTTCCTCTTTCTTCCTCACCCCTTTATCTTTTTGTATCATGTCTACTACACTGTATGTAATTATCTGAAATTGTAAACTGTCCTGAGATTTTTTTGTTCAAAGGAAATATATAGGAGAAGTAAGCAAATCAATCAATCATTTGCTCACCATATAGAAATATGAGAATTGCTTTGCTGGTATAAGACCTTTAGTCCATCTAGCTCAGCATTTTTTTTTCCAACAGCCACCCAGATGTCTCTGGAAAGTTCTCCAAAAGACAAAAGCCTTTTTCCCTGGCAGTTGTCCCCTAGTTCTTGTATGTGGGTGCTTTATAGGCACGAAGACTCCTTTGAACCGTCATTCCTGTTTACATTTAACTACCAATAATCCTTCATGGATTTGTCGAATCCAGTGGTTTCCGAACTACTACAAGGGTGTTGGGACCTGCTTAAGACTTCGTGGAGGCAGGGAAAAGGCAGCACGCAACCTCCAGGATTGCACTGCTGCCCTGGCCAAAAGGGATTTTTCCATACTCACCCCTTGCAGGGTTGGCCTCTGGGGTGTGAACACCCCTGCCCCACAATGCATTAAGAATGAGATTGCAACCCACTTCCGGTTTGTGATCATGTTTTTAATGTAAGGCTTGAGGAGCCCTGTGGAGTGGGGTCCACAGGGCTCTCCACACCTACCAGAGGCAGAGGTAAATACGGAAAAAAGCCCTTTTGGCCAGGGCAGCAGAGCAAACCTAGGAATCACGTTGCTGCCTTCCCCCTCTTCCCATCCCTGAAAGGGCATAAGCCAGTGCTTTTCAGGGTGGTGGGTCACAACCCACCACTTTGGGAAGCACTGGTCTAATCCATTTTGAAAGCTACTGCATCTTTAAGCCTCTAACAGCCCAAGCCTAAGCATAGCTGCTCTGCATGTTCCAATGAGATAAATAAAACACTCTCAGGTAATTGTGTACAAGATTTCAGCTTAAAGCAACCTAATAGTCACCACAAACTTTGGGCAGTGAATCCAAACATTAGCTATAGATGTTATGAAGGACTTCCTTTTATCTATCCTATCCATTAGTAATTAATAACATGGGGGGGGCGGAGGTGCAACATTATAACAAAATTATTTCAAAGCCATAAATTTATAGTTTAGTCCTAAAGTTTAAATCTGGTGAGAAAAAACAAAAGGTTTTTTTACTTGAAAGTGATGCAAAATTGGTAAGGATTCAACCTGCCCAGCTTGCTTCCTGGAACATCAGATAATTCAATTTATTATTGCTGTGAAATAGGTTGATGATTACAAACAGCAATGCTTTGCAAACAGGAGATTTTAATTTGTAAGTAATTACCAGCCAATTTCAGAGCTGCTAACTCTGGATTTTTTTAAGAGTACGGGATTGATTCACATCCATAAATCACCATTTAATCAAATTACAATGTGATAATAAGGGGATAATCAGGACGTGGAAAAAACTTTTGATAAATAACATGTGGATAACGTTCTTTGACAATGAACCTTTGTTTTGTGCAACAGATATCTGATTTTCATTATTAAAAAAAAATCCTGCTTAGTCTTTTCAGATATTGGCTTTATCACCGTATGTAGCTGATCTTTCGCTGCTCTTCAAAACCAGGAGCCTTTCTTTAATGAATCTTCATGCAGTTGATTAGAACACCGCCTCATAAAGCCAGTCAGAAGAGACTCTGTCAGAAGATGGGCTTGACTGGATTACAGCAAGGAAGCACTTTGTCCAGTGATCAGTCACATGGTGCCAAGAAGTCCCAATAAGGCAATTTCTCATGAATGATTTGTTCACCCTACCCTACCTTGCCTGCAACTGATATTCAGAGTTAAGCTGCAACAGTACGGAGGGCAGAATAAGGTGGGGATGGAAAAAACATGGCGACGGGGATGAGGCAGGAGATGGGTGGCTAGGATCTGGGAAGCAGGTGGGTTTGGTGGCAGCAGCGACTGCCGAATCCTAACTTGCTTCCTAGACCCAATGTCATGGCACAGGTCCATGGCAACCAGCATCAGCTATTTAGCCAGTGAAGGTCCAATTAGACCTCCTTGTGCTGCATAGGTTTACCCCTAGGCAAGGAAATGATTGTTCCCTTACCCAGAGGAGACATCTGCAATCAGGACACGTTGAATAGCCATTTTGATTGTGTTACATCAGCAGGGGTGGGGGAGAAAATACAATTGGACTGTACAAAAAACCCAAATGGGAGGGAGAAAAAAAAACCCCTCCACTGTATCACATTTTGACACTAATGATGTGCTATAAAAAAACACATCAACTATACAATAACTATACAGTACTCAACTGCAAATGACGGGATGGGCGGGGCTATGATAAACCAATGCACTAGGTAGGGCTGTGCGGTAAGGTCCTTCTAAAAATCTCATGTTTCTAAATGATTCCCCAGGGCTGATTTTCATTCATTCTCAAACTGATTTCACAAGCTGAAGCTGATGAGTGAACGGGTAGAACTCGAAGATTAATGGCTTTCATTTAAGATTTATAGTGTCACTTGCTTCATTGTATCTAAATAAAAAGAAATTCTGTTCTGAAAGGTAAGATTTAGAAGCTGACATGTACCCACATTTCCATATTTAGATGAAATGTCCTTATTTTTCCCTACGGCCAAACTTTTTTATAAGAAAAAAGACTTTGGTGAACTCCTTTGGCAGTTCATCCTTGGTAGTCTGATAAAGACCTAAAGTTGGGAACAGTATTTTGTTTCTTAATTTTATCTTCAACATTTTCTATGGAAGGCACTAGTGTAGCTGGCTTGTTAGTCTAGCAGAGCACTATCCAAGGTGCTGAAGGACACCAAGATAGACATTTGAGACATAACAAGACATTGGGTCTTTGGCATGATACTAAAGTTGTCATACGAGCTGGTAAAACTAATTTCTAGATGCAATTTGCACACCAAAGTTGAATACTGAATTTATCTTACAATCTGCAATGTATTTAATTTATTTCATTTCAGTCCCACTGTTCTTTATGTGAGGGATACAAGGGAAGTTACATATTCAGTAAAGCAATGCAATTCTGTAAAACTGTCATTGAGAAGGAAAGATGTCATTATTCCACTGTGATCACCAGAGGAACAGGAGCCCATGTCCCACAGCTTTGAGGTTTGTGCTGTCCAAGATTCCTTGGGACCTCTCAGTTGGAAAACTCTCAGCAAACTCCCATTTATTACAGTGGGTTTGAACTACTAACACATGAAAACTACAGCAGTGCATTGCAGGAATAAGACAAATGAGCATGTATACACAATCATACAATCATACACAGGCTGTGTACAATCATACACAGGCTGCTTCAGCAATACCTCTGCAGTCTTTTTTAAAGGAATTCTCTTGTATTCCATGTGGGAGGCCTGACAGAAAAGGGGGACTAGCAGAGTATATGCATCCCCCCCCCGCACACCGGGATTTAGTCATTTTCATCACCATGTCACTATTTAACACAGGAGGCTCCCTGAGTTGGTTTAGTGATGAATCAAAAGCAGCAAATCCAAGGTCATAATAACCTTTGATATCACACTGCATCTAAAAAAGCCCTCTGAGAGAAATTTGGGACCAGGAAAGAAGACACTCACAGGCCTCTAATTTCCATCATGTCCAGTTGTGGATCCAGCCAATGGGCTGCCAGGGACAGAGAACGGGGAGCTCTGCCCCCTCTGCTGGTTCCCCGCCCCATGCACCGCTCCACCATGCCCCCACACCACGCCAGGCTCCACTTTGGAGCCATACAGGGGCAAGGGAGGCCAGGTGGGCCAAACACTGCTCGTGTCTCTGAGGGGCAAGCCACCTTATCCCCGCCCCCTCCCACTTCACCAGCACTGCACCCAGGACATTTGCCCCCACCCCTTCAATGGTAGGAATGTGACTAATCAAGTCCTAACCAAGCAGCTTTCCAACTTTCTACCTTCAGAGAAGCCTTTTGTGTAGAGGAGTTGCTGAGCTGTGTAACTCCTCGACTTGGAACAGGAAGTTCACTTAGAGCCCAGTCCTAAGATTCCCCAGTGCCCAGGGTTATCGTGGCTCTGAAATGGCTGCCGCTGTACCCTGTGGGGCCAGGGAAGCAGCTGGTGGTCTCCTTGGGGTAAGGGAACATTAGTTGATAGATAGATAGCAATTTATTTGTCATTGTACTCAAGGTATGAGAACAATGAAATGAGGTGCTCTTCACATCATACAACTGGACAACACCAAATAACATATACAAATAACAGTTAAAACAACACTAAAAAATATAGATATAGATACCATACAACCATGAGGTATACATTTGTTAAGACCACCAGATTCAAAACTCTGCATTTAGCCTGATCACAGCACTTGGGTAAAAACTATGTTTAAATCTACATGTGCTAGGCTTTACTTGCCTTACTCTTTGTAGAGACCTGGTGGCTCCAATGGATCTACTTTGATGTGCACCTGCTATTGAGTGGGTATGGAACCGAGGAGATCCATGCTTTAATTTCATTTTGACTAATGTTTCATTTTGGCTAATGACAGATGCTTCAGAACAAAGCTCAAGATCCAAAACTGAGCTATAATACTTTTTGTCAGGCATATCCAAAGTTGCTTAACATAAGAGCCACATCTGATAAACTTCAGATGTTTGAGAGCCACAATATTAAAGACGCATTTAAATTCTTAAACGTATTTACTGACCGTGAACTTATATTTTAATCCCAGTGGATTTTGCTATTGAATCCTTGGCCCATCTCCTTTTGTATTGCCCCCTTCACGAAGTGGCTATTAGGTCCAATTCTATTAGGTCCAACTCTATTGAGGGGATCGCAGCTCTCGGACATGGAAAGGCTAAAAATGCTATTCTTGTTGACCGAGCCAAAACATATAAAACAGCTTGCTGCTTTCTTGTATAGTATTGTGAAACATAATAACAGCAGAGAGACCACAGAAGTGAACTCCCCATAACATTTGCACTGGGTTGTTTTGTACATTGGGGCCAGGGTAAGACGCTGTTCAATTATTATGTACGTGTTTTTATCATGCCAATAAAGGTATTGAATATTGAATATTGACTTTGTTTATACCCAGTAAATAACTATATTTTGAAATTTTTTAAATGTACCTTTTATATTAATTGTGATGCAAAAAGAAGCTGAGCCAAAGAGCTGCATGGGGCTTGTGAGCCACAGTTTGCCCAACCCTGGTATTAATGTATCTTATTTGTGTTGTCTGCTTCCTGTGTTGGAAAGATCAATTTGCAGCAATCTGACTCCCATCTTACAACCCACCTCCCCGGCCTGTACCTCCCAGCTTTCAGGAATATAAAGAGCTCACCAAACATTCCTACAAAGAAAAATGAATGTGTCACAAAATCAAAACCTGGTTAGAAAATTCCATTTTGTAAGCTGCCTTTGCCCCGAGAGCTTCTGCCCACAAAGTGAGAATGGAGAAACCTACATTTATATTCCGTTTCTTCTAATTATTAAAAAAAATCCAACCTGAACTAACATACATTGATTTCCGTACAGTTAGACATGTAATCAAGACACTCAGTTTTCATTTAGCATCATTGCTGGAGGGAGAATACATAGATTTCAATTTTGATTACTGTTCCCAGCAACTTTTATTTCTTTCTTTCGATCTGTTCTTCCACCCTCCCTGAAAGACTCAGGGTGCGTTGCTTTTATTTATTTATTTCTAAAACAAAGAAGCTGAGTTACTAGCTAGCAGGCTCTCAAAATGGCTCAAAGTTTGCATATATAAACTTAAAATATAAGCTTTATATAGATATATAATAAAAAAAACCCAGCAACTACCACAATAAAATATATTGCAACTTCAGTATGCAGCAGGCAGAAACCAAAAGCAGAATGAAATGAAATCAACATCCATTGCCTCCCAGCAATCCTAAGTGAAAAACTTTTAAGTCATTTTCCAAGCATCAAGACTGAACAAGCCAGACGGGCATAATCAGGCAAGAAGTTTCAAAGTAAGGCTACTATGCAATGCACCAACATAAATGGAAAAAAATAAGGAATAGAATATTCCTTATAAAAAAAATAAGGAATAGAATAAGAAAAAAATATGGAAAAAATGAAAAAAAATAAATCAATCCAATGAGCCCAAGTATGTGCTTAATGGGATTTTCTATTTTTCTTTCCTGGCACAGCAGAACATCCTGCTCACACACCCCTCCACATCTGTTTAAAAAATGAGTTACCAGAAAGCACAGGCAGGCTCTTTTTTGAGAAGAGCCCCTTTTGAATATGTGAAAGTAATTACAGCGCTCTTTATATACAGTACTCATGACCAAGCCACATAAAATGCCATAATAATTCTCTCTGTTAGATCTCAATGAAACTACAAATAAAAAGGGAGCAATTTGACAGTATCCTCAGCCCCCGATGTAAGAATTGAGTCTCCCCCACATGGGTTATAAAACTGGCAATCCTCCATGCAATCCTAGTAGAGTGGTGTGCCTACTGATGGCTCCAGGCACTCCCGTGGGCAACTCAAGCACCACCTGAATCAGGCTGTTGTTGCAAATCTGTGATGATCAGTAGGTGGCCTACTGGTACACAGTGTTCCCTAATCTCAAGCAGACTTGAGATTTGACTCAAACCCTACTTTTCCATGAAGCACCCATCTTCTACTGTAAATGGGTTCTATGTCCATTACTCAGTCATAACTGACCATTGAAATGAGTGGGACTTAAGTTAGCCATGGCTAACTTGTCTTGGTGATTTCAATGCTCAGTCATGATTTATTTCCTTAGGATACAGCCCACCCACAAAGCTTAAGTAGGTGGAACCCAAAGACCAACACAATTATTAAGGTTCATCTAGCACTGAATGAATGCCCAAAACTCTTCACATGTTTTATTTTGATAAAATGCTTACAACAACCCTGTAAGGCCATTCATCATCTTCCATATTGCAGCTGAGGTTGGAAGGGAGCAGTTTGTCTAAGGCCATGACGTGAACTCATGATGTGGCAAGAGCTGAACCAGGTAATTCTTCATTTGAAGCACACAGCCTAATCCTAATCTCCGCTGGCACCATCAGGTTGCACAGCCTACACTGTATCTAGCATAGGTAAGAAGCAGACTGGAGGTCTCCTCGGGATTTTTTCCCCCTTACCCTGAGTAATAATGCCCCAGCCTGCCCAAAGGGGTTATTCAGATCTGTGCCATCCAAATTGCTAGCTTTCCCTTTGGGTTGGGAAGCAAAGGAGCAGGGAAAATCAGCTGCTAAGAAGAGGCAAAAACCAGCAAAGAAAAGATGAAGAAAGGCTGTTAGAAGGCCTACAATCTACTCAAGCTTTCTCTGCTTGTCTCCAGGAGAAACTTCAGAATTATCTGCCACCAGAGTTCAATTCTGTAGTTGTAAGGAACCACTGAGTTTTAAGACCCATCAAAAGAGGCACTGCTCCAAGTGCCCGTCTTTTCACCAATAGTAGCTAGGCAGCCTGACCCCACTGGAAAGGAGATGCTTTACTTACTGAGGTTCCACTTTAGGCCGGTTGTGGTAACGCAGTCACAGGAGCTTCCAACAGGGATGAGGCCACACCACTTGCCTTCCAATCCTGTATTTACATGCAGTTGGTGCTTTCCCTGCAACACAAAAAGAATTTGGGTTTTGCTTTCAATTATCGTCCACTGAACAGGATAAAGGAAATACACTTTGGGGCAAACAAGAAAATATCTGGATTAATGAAAATCTGAACTGTTAAATTGTGACAAGGAACATGATATGCCAACAGTGCCCAAGGCTGCAATCCTGCATGCTTACATGGCAGGCAGTTTAAAACATGTAAAACATTTCTATGCAACCTTTTGGTCCCAATTCAAGAGACCATCAAGGCAGCCAATGCAAAATAAATAAATAAATAAATAAATACCACACTAAAAACAACAATACAATATTGTTATATAATAATATAGTATAATACATATAGAAAAATATAGTGACAGTAATAAAACAGACCAGATATAGCAAATGAAACCAAATGATCAAAATGATCTTATGAAAAAAACACCTGAACAGAAATATTCCACCTGAAGATGGACTGCATCATAAAAAGAGCCCTGCTGGATCAAAAGGCCCATCTATTCCAGGTTGCTGTATCTCACTAGATGCCTCAGGAAGCAAACAAGACAACAAGATACCTGTTGCTATTCCCTTGTACCGGGCATTCTGTAGCCAACTTCTAAAAAACATACCATCATGGCTTGTAACTTTTCCTCTAGAAATCTGTCCAATCCCCTTTTAAAAGCATCTAGGCCAGATCCCATCACCAAATCCTGTGGCAAGGAGTTCCACAGAATAATTGCATGCTGGGTAAAAAAATATTTCTTTTTTCTTTTCTAACACTCCTGACACTCAATGTCTCCTGGTTCTGGTGATCAGAACCAGCCACACCTCTCAGCGCACAGAATTCCAAGGTTGTAGTCTGCAACTTCACATGAATCCAGTGCAGATCACAAAGCAAAAGGAAAATGTGAGCTGCAGAGGAACATGATGTTTAATGGGTTAGAGCCTTGGGCTGTTCTGGGGGAGTGGGGTAGCTGTTCTTATAATCTATTATATATTCTGTTAAAAGCTGAGGCTTACAGTTATTTATGTACTTTCCTCCCTGAGATTAGCACAATTCCAAGGTTATCAAATGGGGACATGTAAACAGCACTTTAAAAATTTTCCAGCGTTTGAGGAAAATATTGTTGTGCTGTCCAAAAGGCATCTGATTTTACAAGCTGCAACAGAAGCCTCTTGAATTAGGTATGATTTAGAAGAGAAGAAAATTACTAGCTTCTATAACGTATTTTAAGTTGACTCTACTGGGATTTGAGTGATAATGGGTCGTAATTGGAATGGAAAATTGATGAAAATGTGTGCTTTCTGATCGTTTGCAGGTTTGCTGCTTTATGTGAAACCAAAGGGGGATTGTTTAAACAGAAATTATTCTGAGAATGATGCAATGCAAGCTGAAATGAAAAAGAACACTCGTATGTCCTACAACTGCAATCCACTCTGGCAAACATCCCATAACACTCTGGACTTCAACTCATTTGTAGGTGTTAATTGGCATTTTCTCCAAGAACTTCTACTTGGTGACTTTTTTTTAAGGATTATATTTTTCCAACTAGAGATATACATTCTGAAGTCCCATTGACTTTTTTTCCCCCCCAACAAAATTATTTTTGTCTGCTTCTAGGCTTTTTGGAACTCCCAGAGGTTTCTGTGGTAGCTCAGCATCCTAAACGTTTCTGAGTCATATGCCTGAAGCAGCCTTGTTCTTTTGTAAAAAAAATAAAAATAAAACCAGAGCCATTACAAAAGGGCAGCATGACAACCTAGACAAGTACCACGTGTTTTTGCTGTTGATGACTGGCGTTCCCCAGACGCAAAAGATGCTGGCTAACTTTTCTGCTGAAACTGACATGCACCCAACAACTGGGCAGCCATCCACAGAGCTATGCAAATGAGTGGGTTGGGCTGGTCCCAAATGACCCTCACTGCTTAGGTTGGCTGCCCAATGACAGCAGCAAACCTGTCATGCACAAGATCAGCTGATCTTGGTGTTTTGTCTCTAGTTTGTTCCTAATGTGTCCATGCAGGGGCGACAGCACATTAGGTGACGTGATTAAAGTGATGTGAGTTGCATCAGTGGCAGATTACTGGGAGGTGGGGATGAAAAGGTGGCAGATTCAGTGCCCTTCACCCCAAGCCTCCGTCACATATGAATGACGTGACCCGCCTGAGGCTTGGCTCACTTCACTTATTTGCTGGTCCTTTGTGTTACAGTCCAGACTGGGGGTGCAACCTAACCTGGAGTTAGGCCAGCAAAGTTTGGCTGGCACAAAGGCTACTGTAAAGTGTGTTTGGACCACTCTCTGAGTCAGGGAGGATGGCTCACGTCTGTGTTCTGGCCTCTCTGACTCCAAGAGTGGTCCAAACATACTTTATGGTGTCTCTTATTCTGGCCAAACTTTGCTGGCCTAACTGTGCCAGCCTAACTCCAGGTTAGGACTGTGCTCTGGATTAGAGCATTTTTCACCAGCCACAACCAGTAGGCACCCATTTGCAGATGAGCTGCTGCTGTCTCACCCAGGCATCTCTGCCTACCCACCCCAGCTTTGTTGCAGTTTCACACCACACACTCCAGAACTGGTGGAAACTGGCATTCCGTCTCTCCGTCTCCAGATCAGATAGAGCACCTGCGTGTCCTTGAGGTGGTCAGCTTCCCAGCTTGTTAGTGCAACCTGCTACACAGTAGCTGAACTCCCTTTAGATAGTGTAACATAAGCAGGCAATGTTTCTCACGGGAAGCGCTGGCTAGCAAACATCCACTTTCTCATGAGATCATGATGTTCAAAGGGGCACCCCATTGGTTAACATGGGGCACAAGGGTCTTCAGGTATCCACCTACCAGATATGCTCTGGCTACACCCCTTTGTTCCTATATAACTTATATTTTTACTGTGTGCGCACTGAAAACTGCAGACTGAGACTGTAACTGAGAATGTAACAACATGCGTTGAAAAGCCGCTTGTACGCGGCAAGCCTTCGCCGGCTTTCGCTGACCGGCAAATAGAACTTCT
>JAJKFI010000032.1:10708676-10720478 GCA_029204185.1 Lerista edwardsae
GGTCCACAAGCCCCCAACTCTGCTATAAACACTCCAAATAAACAACAAGCTTGTCTCCTTTGAAGCTCCCTGTTTAATCAACACCCTGGCCATGAAACGCACCCCATTTTAGAAAATCAGCACCACATGTGGTTTCGCTAACAGAAGGATTTGCATCTATGGGACATATCCCTGCTTTTCAGCTGCTGAAAACAGAGGAGTTCTTCCAGACCAGGCTCTGGCAAAACCTAATATTTCATACCCAAGCAATCTCTGACAGTGCAATCCAAAACAGGTCTATTCAGAAAGAATTGCAATTGAACTCAGTAGGACTTATTCTCTAGTAAGTGGCTTTAAGATTGCACTATTGTTTGTAAAGCCCCTGTCTGTGCCCAGAACAATAGTTTTCCTGGTAATCTGTCATTTGAGGTGAGCACATATTCATAATTTGAGAGTATTTTGTTTTAAATACATTCCAATTACCATCTCAAATCAGGGATCTATGTGTATGCAGGATATACGTGTGCACACAAAAGATTAGTACTAAGCCAACAAGCAGTAAAACTGAGGGCACAATTCTAACCCACTTTCCAACACTGACATAGCTGTGGCAATAGGTCATGTTCTGCATTCTGCAGTGGAGTAGTAGTTATGGAGGCCTCCTCAAGATGAGGACACGTTTATTTCCTTACCTTGAAGCTGAAAGGTTGGTTAGGGTTGTGCACTGAATTGAATAAAATACAACTTTGATCTACATATATCATGGCACAGTCATACATGATAAAAGCAATGGCTGGAATCCAACGAGCTGTTTAGACTCTCATTAGGGACTCTTGCTTGCCCCACTGGAAAAATCCACTGATTTTCTGACATCGTGGGCCTAATCCTATCCTTCTGGCACCGATGAGCCCACATTGCAGTCCTGAGGTAAGGGAACATGGCTGCATTAGCACTGGAAAATGGGACAGGATTGGGCTCTGTGGCTTCCATGCTATACCACAAGCTGCTTTTGAAAGTCCCCTCAGCTTTCAAAGCATCTTGCTGTATATTACGGGGGAATGGTGTCTGGGGAAAAAAAAAAAAAACTAAAAATGCCCAAGGCCCTCTTTAGTTCACAGAACAAATTTTGCAGTTCTTTGGATCCTAGCCAAGACTGATTACTCAAGTGAAAAATAAGTTCATTACTTTTTGCAAAGGAGTGTGATCACTGAAGACTATTCTTGTGATTTTATCACTGAGGTGGTGTTGGGTAAGTATATTTGAGAGTGGGTGGGATAATTCGCTACACAGATGTACAGTGTGACATAGTCTGAGATTCTCTCTCCATCTTTCACAGCCCAAACCGAACCATGTCTACTCAGAAGTAAGTTCCATTGCGTTTGATGGGATCAACTCCTAGGTAAATGCATAAAGGTAAAGGTAAAGGTTTCCCCACGACCGAATGGTCTAGTCGTGACCGACTGTAGGGGGCGGTGCTCATCTCCGTTTCAAAGCCTGTGAGCCGGCGTTTTTGTCCGATCATGGTGGCCAGCATGATTCTACGCCGTAGCGCACGGAACGCCGTTACCTTCCCACCAAAGTGGTCCCTATTTATCTACTTGCATTTTAGGTGCTTTCGAACTGCTAGGTTGGCAGGAGCTGGGACAAGCAACGGGAGCTCACTCCGTCATGCAGTCTCGAACTCCCAACCTTGCGGTTGAAAGCCCAGCGACAGCGGATTAACTCGCTGCGCCACCACGTCCCATAAATGTAAATGCATATTGCAGCCTTAATGATTTTGTCCTCCTCTCTCTCTCTCTCTCTCTCTCTCTCTTTCTCGCTCGCTCGCTCGCTCGCTCGCTCGCTCGGCATTTGAATAGATTATTCAGCACTGCTATGATCTCTGGAAGAAAAGACTAGCTGATAATCAAGACTGAGGCAAGGACCATAGTCTTTTAAATAATACATTTAAGAAAAATGATTCAGGGTCAGATACTTTTAAGAAGTTAACAGCAAGAGCAATGCCAGCCCAGGGCTTCTTAAAAAGGCAACAGCATTATACATAAGGAAATAGGGTGGGAAAAGCTTTATAATCTCTGAGCTCTGTCAGAGTTGCCCTCCCTATTGGTCAGAAGGTAACTACGATCCTTCTGCCAATCCTTCTGCCAGCAACCATCTCAAAATGATTTTATTTTCTACTATACAGTAATGGGAAAGGAAAATGTTAATACAAAAAGGGAGGGGGTAGTGACACAAGGTATACACACAAGGTCATGGAGAGATCACATGCATATATTAAAATCTACTTTAACTACAATGCACTTCTTCAGCAATTATTAATAATATGATACTGCCAAGCCAAGCCTCATATAATGTTAAGCAAATGTATCCATCAAAGTTAATTTATTAATCTATATTAGTAGTCTTAATATTCCATTGTCTGTCAGTGTAATCCAGTCTTTAAAATTGTTTGGAGCCAAGAAGTTTCAGCAGAAAAATATTATCATTGACGTCAATTCTTATCTATTCCTGATTCTCATTGGCCCCTTTTCTCTCCCTTGTTTTGACTAAGTGTTATCATAGTACCTCCTTTCTCACTGAACAGGCAAAACATAGCAAATATTACCACTAAAAAAAAGGAAAGACAAAAAAAGGACTACATTTACTATTATAATAATAAGAGATATAAAATGCAGCCGAGGAGAAACTACTGCCTGTCTTTTGCTTTCAAATCTATTAAAAGCAACCATCTCAACAGTCTGATTTTTTCTCCTATGTTCTACTTAGCTCCTGGAAACCCAGGTTCAAATCCTAGCCCAGCCTTGTTTGGAGCATGGGCAGAATGTTGAGAGGGTGCTCCTGGATTTAGAAACAACCCCCCAAATGTAAATGGTTGTACAACCTGCCATTTTGACCTCATGGGATCTACTTCCCCAAACCTTCATTTTGTGCCAGTAGCTCCTAAGGCTCTGACAAAAATAAATCACCCCTGGAACCCTACATTTACCAACCCTCTTGCCCAGGTAATACTACCTGTTTATTTATTTTGCTTAGCTCTCAGATAAATGAAATGTCTTAATAAACAGCATTTTGGCAGCTTACAAACACTGACAGATCAAATTCATACTGTGAGCGTGCAAAGGCAAATGTTCTCAGTTGGTGTCTCTAATTAAGGAATTCCTTGCAGGGGTGTAGTTAAAAAAGTGCAGGTGGGTGCAAGTGCACTGGGCAACAAGATTTAGGGGGGGGGCAACAAGCTGAGCTTGACACTAGTAGCCAAAATTGTGAAAATCTTGATATGTATAAATAATACCATCATGTTGGAGACCAGAATTTAATGCAGAATGCAAACCAGAATGTAATATCTTTACCTATCTAACACTATGGACAAAAAACCAGAAACTGAAAATACACAGTCATACAAAAATTGTGATTTGTTAAAATCATGGTTTTTATATATATTTTGTATATTTTTATATACATCGGAATTTCATGCCGATGGCAATGAAACAAATTAGAGTGTAATGTCTTCATTCTATCAAAGGTTATGGGCAAAAAAAAAAAACACTAAGAAAATGAAAATACAACTGTGATGTCACTTCCTGTTGTAACATCATTCCGGGGTATCATTTTACACTCTGCACCAGGCTACACCTTCATTACAAACACCAGTGATTCCTTGAAGACTTGTCAAAGTTCAAGTCAGAGGATCTTTGGGTCGGAAGTGATGCTAGACCATCAGATCAGATTGAGACTCAAACTCAGTAAAAAAAAGTATAAAAAGTATAGTAATTCTCATGAGTTGTGATACTTTTTTGCCTTCTTTGAAACTGTCTTGAGTGCAGGGTGGGAGACTCTATAACTCTAAATCAGGGGTTGCATGACCTGGAACAATGTCCAACTGCTTAGTCAGGTCGGTTGCCTTGGACAAGGCAGTTGAGTCCCATCAGGTTGCTATCCTAACCTGGAACTGGCAGGCCAGCTGGCCTGCACTGTATCCAGTGCAGTTTAGGAGGCTGCTGGAGCCTCCAAGGGGGCAAGGGGACATTTCTACCCTTGCCCCAGGGTAAGCCCCATCTGGGCTGATGGGGCTTCTTGGACCTGTGCCTGCTGTTTAGCAGGCACAAGTCAGATGAGCCCGCAGTGGCCTGAATTGGGCCCGAGCTACACAAGGATGGGGATTTGGATCTGGCATAATTGCTGAGTCCGGGCTCCTCCCCCCTCCCCGGGCTACCCCACCCACGGGAATGCCCTCCTTCCGCTCTCCCTAAGCCCCTTCGGCCTCCCCCTGTCCAGGGAAGGCCATGCACTGGCCAAACTCTGCCAGTGCACGGGCAGCTTACCTGTGTGCGTCCTCGGAGCTGCAGGGCCGATACAGCTGCTTGCGTCACAAATGTCTTTATAGCATGTTCCCAACAGCGCTGGGCTAACATAAGTGGCTTGCATAGACCCAAGGGGGGTTAGGATGGCACTGCCCTACTCGACTTAGGACCTGGGACTCGACGATGGACTCCATTTTCAACTCTGAGTCCCTATGTGTATAGTGTGTGTGTGTTCACCCAGAAGTGCCTTCTCCTATTGCCCAGCTGATCAGTGGCGGTCAAAGCCCACAGGCAGCTTGGAGGGACATGATATATCATTACTGTATGTGTTAAATACCTTTCTTGTTATTCTTTATACAGGGGCCATCAACCCACATTGAATTTTACACAGAATACATTCACCTTATAAACAAGATGTCCAAATAAGCTCATGAAGAGTGTATGGCGTTAACGAATTAATCCAAAAACAAAGAAAGGCATAAGGTAGCAAGGAGGGGCATACAACTAGCACAAACTGATAGTACCGTGTAGGTGGAAGCCTCACCGTGCAATCACACAAGCAGTTGTGATTATGTGTGTTCTGAACCCAAGCAGTGCACCAGGTCAGGGGTGATGTTCAGTTGTCTCAGCCAAGCCTCTGTACACTGGTTGTAATGCACCTTCAAGCTTTAAAGTTAAAAACTAAACACACAATGACGCCAAACTGGATTAATTATTCTCCTTAGTGCTGCCGCCACCCCCAAACTGAGAACCTGAAAAGAGCTTTAACATTTTGGAGTCCTAATTAAAGTTTGACCATGCTTTAATTAACGCTACAGCTGATAAAACTGACATTATATAATGTGGCTGCACTGATTTTTTTTATCTTATTAAACTATTTCTGGAAAAAAAAAACTCTGATCAATCAGAAAAATTGATTCCATTCCTTTTTTCCATTTCCATTTCATGTCTGGTGATGAAAATAAAGATCAATTTTATGTTTCAGCCTTATGAGGAAAACATCTAAAGAAATGTGGGGGGTGTTTTCCCCCCCCCCCCTTCTGAGTGCTTCATCCAAAACAAAAATGAGTTTTTCACATTGTTTACTTGCATTTGTTTGGGATTTTTTAAAGCTCAAAATTAATGTACTATTTTTTTAGAAAGCACTGAAACGCTGAGGGCTCCTTCATTACATGTGGCCATTGTGACTAGCAGCACAATCTTGCAGGCTGGGAAAAAGAAGCCTTGTGGCAATGGAACTAAGGCTTCAATTTGCAACTCATTTACAACCCGATCCTAAACTGCCCAGCTCCTGTAGGAGAAGCGGTGCCCAAATGGCTACTGCTGCAATCCAAAGGAGCCATGGAAGCTGTTGGAGGCTTCTTGGGAGAAGGGGGCATTTTCCCCCTTCCCTAGGTAAGGGTGCTTGCCCTGCAATGGGTCTCCTCAAATCTACATCTAGGCCTACTCCGCACCCCCCTGCCCAGTTCTACCCTCCCCCTGCCCCCAAAGAACTTTCCACTGGTGGTGATAATGCTTACCACTGGGTGGCTCCATGCCGGGTCTTCCTGGCACTGGGCCAGCATTGGTAGTAAGCCCACCTTGCCAGTGCTAGAAGTGCCTCATGGCACTTTTGCAACAAGTGTACCGCTAGCTCTGGGCCCAATAAGATGGGATTCTCACTTCACAGTAGCATGAAATCTGGAGGGTGGGGGGTGGGAATATCTTTGGAGATTTCCCTCATAGGGATGTACCTTGAATTTGATCTTTTCCAATCACCCCCAGACATAGAGAGTTCAACCATTTGAGTTGATATTTGACTATTTACACAGGAGCTGGGAGCAGGCATGTGAACATGAAACCTGTGCAGGTCAAAGTCAAGGCCCTCAGAGAAGCAACTGCCCTTTCTTCTCCTCCGTGGATTGAACTTGAAAAGATATCGACGAGCCAATGGATTCTATGCATTCTGTATGTTTGCAAAGATGATTTATTTATATATGTCCTTTACAATTTGTTATTGCACCACTTTTTTGGCTTGGACATAAATGAAAATACTTGAGCTATATATTTAAATATGTGGTGGAAAAAATCCAGGAATATTCAGTAGAACAGAAATGGTGTTTTTTTCTAAGTTTGAGTGGAACAGAAACAGATAGATTTGTCTATCCCTAACATCCCTGAAGGAAATCAAAATTGGAAATTTTACAAAGCAGGACTCAAACAAAATTTTGGGACTAAGGTCTCAATGCTAACTCAGCTCTGATGACTTTTGCAGAATGAATTTCCAAATGGAAGATGCAATCCCAGAGCCTTTTCAGCACAAACACTAAGGTGGCAATCCTATACACACTTTCCTGAGAGTAAGTCTCATTGAACAAAATGGGACTTACTTTTGAGTAAGCATATGTAAGCTTGCACTGTAAGACTCTATACTACTTTAAAATGGAATCCTCTACTTTAAACCCAGAATTCAACTGGATGCTTGGGGGAAAAAAAAACTGCAGCCGTGTTAAACAAGGCCTGACCCCTTTCCTCTTTCATGGTTACCTCCTGCTAGATGTATCGCAGTCGTTCAAGCAGTGACCATTTTCTCCAAAATTTATAAACCACCTACAGCAGAATTTGCTTCTCCTTGGCATTTCATTTATCTTCCATAGCCATAATACTGATGAATTACCCCTACAGAACCAGAGTGCTATGTTACAAGATCACCAAAGGCTACCGAGAAATGATTTTGTGATCTAACACAGGGAAACAAAACAAAGCAAAACAGATTACGCATGAGCAAGCCCTGCAGGCATCCCAAAACCGGTGGAAGGTGTTCTTGATGAAGCTGATTTTCTGGGCCCATTTCAATCTGGCTTTATCATCAGGCAGGGGGAAGGGGGCTGTGGCTTTGGGCTGATTTTAACAGCTCTTTAAAGGCTGATAATGAATCTATCTGATCCTATCCCAGAGCCATTCTTGGCTGGGCGAGGCACCTGGGGCGAGGTGATGTCACTGTGCCCCCACAATTGCAGCCGCCCCGTCCACATGCGGTGCCCGTCCACACCTCCCCACCCCTGGAATTAGCTCCATTTAGGAGCGATCCGAGTGCAAGTGAGGGTGGGAGGGCTGAAAAGTGTGCGGGTTTTTCCACGATGCTGCACCCTGCCGCAGCCAGCGCCCACCACGCTTGCCTCCTCCCGCAGCTCCCTCCCTACGCCTCTGTCCTATCCAACTTTCAAGCACCAGGGGCAATACCATTTCAGATGGCAGTTCACAGGTCAGGATCATCAGCTGGCCAGCACCTCACCTGCTAGCCAGACTGCCCTCAACCCCGGCTAGCCGAGGGTTATATGGAGCATCCCTGCCCCCTTGCTCCATATCTTCCTCCCAGCCATACGGCATAAACCTGGCCTGGCAGCCTTCCAGCACCCAGATCCTGTGCCTCTGCTCCTCCAGAGCCTGCTGATGGCGGCTCCACTCCCCTTGCCTGGGCTTCCTTTCCCCGACTGGCTTTTGCCCTTGACTGCAGCAGGACTGGCTGTGATAAAAGAGGAAGGGCCGGGATGCTCATGCGTGTTGCCAGAAGCCATGGTAGTGCCAGTTGCTCTGCCGCAGGGCTGTCGCTCCTGCAGCCAGCCTTGTCCTCCCCCCATCAGTTGAACCATGGGGGCTTGGACCCAGTGTGCCATTCTCCTGGCTGGCACCACCGGCAATGAGAGGAAGACTTGCGCCACCACCGCCACCACCATGGGAGATCCTGCTGGTGAGGATCTTGGGCAAGCTAGGCTGCCCCAGTGAGTTTGGCCACAGGCTGGACAGCGACAAAAGTTGTTTTTTTGTTTTAATTAAACAAATTACAGCCCAAACCTAACCTGCTCAGGAACAGGCAGGCTGGTTGGCCTGTGCTGCACAGGACAGGAGGCAGCTGGACCTCACTGCAGGGCAAGGGGATATTTGTCCCCGTACTCTGGGGGTACTCTGGAGGTAACCCTATGGGGCCCAGACCTGCATCTGCTAAACAGCAGGTGCAAGTCTGAGTGGCCTGGATTGGGGCAGTGTGGCTCAAGTTTGGGGGTTAGGATCTGGCTGAATGGGGAGGGGGAGGGCAACTCTGTGGGCAGGACAGTCTGGGGAAGGGGGTGAAGTCAGGATCTGGCCGATTTCGCAGGCACTGATCTGAGCAGCCCAACAGAGCTGGCTGGGGCTTACCCCGGAATAAGGGGAAAATATCCCCTTGCACTGCGGTGAGCTCCAGCTGCCTCCCAGCCTGTGTTAGGATGCAGCACAGGCCTCCTGGCCTGCCCGCTCCAAGATTGGGCTTCCTGTTACATTGTAGCACAGCATTTATCATCCAGTGGAACTCAGACAACTAGTGGTACTTGAGGTGGTGTCCGATGGTATGCGCAGGACCTCAGACCCCACCTGGCAGCGAGACCAGCAACGCAACAAGACAAGCAGCCGTTGAAAGCTCGGTTTGGCAGGCAGAGGTCCAGCATGTGCTTTTTACATGCTTGAAAAAAAAACAAAAAAAACCCCTCCCATCTGTCCCGAGCCTCTTACTGGTGTTTGTTGCATTGCACCAGGCCTTCCAATTTGGAAGTAACTGATGACGACATCATTGCCAGTTACTTCTCGTGGTAGTTCCAAAGCTGGATCACGCCAAGTGCTTCAGCAGGGGGCAAACATTGCGAAACGATGCTGTAGAACATAACCAAGCATAGCTGTGGGCAGGACTGGGAACAATCCCAAGAGGACCTGTTCTTGGGACAAACAGGGCCTGCACAAGAGTCTCATCAAGCACTGCTGGCACATCATGCTCCATGCTGGTGCCACGTCTGTACATGCCTACGACTCGTTTGCTGCACCCAGAACGCTCAGGATCTAGCAATGAACCCTGTGTGAGAGGCATTTGGAATGCCAGATGTTTCCTGGCCACAGCTGAAAGCGCCGGGGTGCCAACACACTGGGGTGCTTGGCTTCTATTCAAATAAAGCAGGGAGGCTATCGGTTTTGGAGCTGGCTCCCACCTGGGGGGCAGAGCTGCCTTTGCTTATTGACTTGCAGAGCATGCTCCTGCTCTTGCTTTGGAGTCACATGGATTTCAAACACATTCACGAGCAAGCCGCTCATTAAAATGGCATACCCACTGTGGGTTGTGTGGTGTGTTTTTTTTTTTTGCATACATATACACACTTATTTGATGTGCCTTTTGAAGAAAGTTAGGGGGTTTGAGATTATAGGGGAGGAACAGACCTGGTGGTTGTCACTGTTTCAAAATTAAATTGTTCCTGACTTGTGTTTTTTCCCTTTTATATTTTAAACGCTGCTCGTGTGTTGTACATTTTTGTAATAAGATTAGGCGGCTGTCAGAGTATTACTGTCCTCATATAGGTGCCCTGCTATTTAATGTTAAATTTATAGGCTGTTACAAATTAGGAAGGAAGCGTCTATAATTTGCACTCCAGGACATAACTGTGTTGAATGGAACCAGAGCAAAGATTTAGCAAAGAGGGGAGAAAGGCCTAAGTCAGTTGGCACTTCTGCAGAAGCTCAAATGGGTAAACTGCAAGTTTTGCAATTCTCATTTATTTAAGAACATAAGAAGAGCCCCACTGGATCAGGCCAAAGGCCCATCTCGTCCAGCTTCCTGTATCTCATAGCGGCCCACCAGGTGCCCCAGGGCGGCACGAGACAACAAGATGCTTGCATCCTGTTGCCACTCCCTTGCACCTGGTATTCTGAAGTAGCCTACTACTAATGTAAGGAGGTTGCACAATCCATCATTGCCAATATCCCACATAACAATGGACTTTTCTTCCAGAAATCTGTCCAATCCCCTCTTAAAGACATCTAGACCAGATGCCATCACCACCTCCTGTGGCAAAGAGTTCCACAGATTAACTACCCGCTGGGTAAAAAAGTACTTCCTTTTATCTGTTTTAACTCTCCCAACCCTCAGTTTTAGTGGATGCCCCCTGGTTCTAGTGTCCTGAGAGAGGGAAAAGAACATCCCTTTATCGACACTATCCCTTCCATGCATAATTTTGTATGTCTCAATCAGGCGCCTTTTTTCTAGGCTGAAGAGCCCCAAACGCTGCAGTCTTTCTTTATAAGGGAGGTACCCCGGCCCCGTAATCATTTTCATTGCTCTCTTCTGCATCTTTTCCCGCTCCACTATGTCCTTTTTGAGGTGCGGCGACCAGAACTGCACACAATACTCCAGGTGCGGCCTTACCATCGATTTGTACAATGGCATGATAATATTGGCTGTTTTATTCTCAATCCCCTTTTTAATGACCCCAAGCATGGAATTGGCCTTCTTAATTGCTGCCGCACCCTGGGTCAATACCTTCATTGAATTGTCCACCAGCACCCCAAGATCTCTCTCTTGAGCTGTCACAGACAGCTCAGCACCCATAAGCCTATAGGTGAAGTTTTGGTTTTTTGCCCCAATGTGCATCACTTTACACTTGTCTATGTTGAAACGCATCTGCCATTTAGCTGCCCATTCTCCCAACTTGGAGAGATCCTTCTGGAGCTCTTCACAATCCCTTCTGGTCTTCACCACCCGGAAAAGTTTTGTGTCATCCGCAAACTTGGCCACCTCGCTGCTTATCCCTGTCTCCAGGTCATTTATGAACAAGTTGAAAAGCACCGGCCCCAAGACAGATCCCTGGGGCACTCCACTTTTCACCTCTCTCCACTGTGAAAATTGCCCATTGACCCCCACTCTCTGTTTCCTGTCCCTCAACCAATTCTGAACCCACAAGTGGACCTGCCCTCTTATTCCCTGACTGTGAAGTTTCTTCAGCAGCCTTTGGTGGGGGACTGTGTCAAACGCCTTCTGAAAATCCAGGTATATGATATCCACAGGTTCACCCACATCCACGTACCTGTTGACCTTTTCAAAGATTTCCAAAAGGTTCGCGAGGCAAGACTTACCCTTACAGAAGCCGGGCAATACGGAAAAATTTGCCGCAATACATCCTGTCCTCCTGGTTGCATAGTACAGAACTAGATGGGGAATAGTGGAGTTTGACATGATGCCCAACACACACACACACACACCAGTGGTGTCATCTAAATGATTTAATAACAGGTACTCACTTTTGATTGGAACGTGTCGGGACCCGCCCACCGGAAGTGATGTCTTAAGCCGGAAGTGTGGTCGTGGCAGGAAGTGACATGAAAAAAGCCCTTTTTGAGGCCTCAGACAATTTTAAACTGACCCAACAGTTGCAACAGTATTCAACAGCACCCCCAGAACATGTTAAGGAGGCCTGGCATCATGTTAAAGTGATCCAACAGTTCCAAAACCCCAGAGCAGCTCATTTTTCAGTGGCAAGGCAAGGCAAGGCTCTGCTCGCTGCCTGCCTGGCTCTGAGAACATGCAGGCAACTCAAACGTGCAGGAAATTCAAATGTTGCAGGGGGCGGAGTCAACGAGTGGGCGGGGCCAGCCATAATCCTAGAAACCGGTACTCGCGTACCCCCGCGTACCCCCTGCATGACATCACTGACACACACACACACACACACACACACACACACACACA
>JAJKFI010000032.1:10720488-10744762 GCA_029204185.1 Lerista edwardsae
TGTTCCATTGGCACAGCTGTGTCAGTGCTGGAAAAATTGGTTAGGATCATGCCCTAAGTCTAAATCAGTGAAGGCTCAGACACTGTATTTTAATTAAATCAATTATTTGGAATCAATTCCTCCCTCCCTCTGCCTGGTATGGAAACTTCACTGGTGTCCTTTTCTTAGGGCAGGAGTGCAAACTACATTTGAGAAAGGAAAAAGCTACACCTCACACATGCAGTTTTGTTCTCACAGAAAATGTGATTGTTAAAGAGTTCTTCTTTTCCTCTCTGCAATCTTCACAACTTTCACATCCACAGCACAAAATGTTGACTGCTTCCTATTAGCATTGCCTTTTCCTCAGGCAATTTTCATCAAAGAAGCTGGCAAAAAATTATATTTTTCCAACCTTGTGCTAGAGAACAAGGTGTGAAAGAAAGACCTCAGAACTCACCAGACATTACTCCTGGCCTTGAGCAACCAAACGCGCACCTCATCAAAGAATTCCTTGAATGTCATGGTCAAACTTTCTTTGGGGGTGTGTGTGTGTGTCTTACATTAATTATTGAAACTTTCAAAGTTAAAACTAGGATTTTTTTCTTAGAATTTCTACTTGTAACGCTGCTTTGGGGGGAATGCACTGTCTGATCTGCTCCTGCCATTTTATTTTATTTTTTTTACATTTAAGAGCTTGAAATGCAACATGCAAAATCACCAGCTTCCTTCTTTTCTGGTTAAATGTTTTTTTTGCCTATTCTATTGGTCAAGTCCAGAATCTTACAGGCGAACAGAGAGGGCTTTAGCTTTCTTGGGATACAAGGCGAAAATCCTGAGGAGCACTGGTGTAGCTCAGATTAAGAAAATTTCTTCTCTTTTGGGTAGAGTTCCCAATTTTCTTTAATTTCTCCTAAAATATACAGCTTGTTTCACTTGTTGAAACTTTATGGAGTTAGCTGTTCTGACAACATATTTTAGTAGTGTCCTTGCTCTGTGGTTATGGCACACTGTGGTCTGCATTACATAGGTTGGCTTATGGACTGAAAGGGACCGAGGAGGTGTATTGGAAAAGGCAGGAGATACCCCGAGGAGATAGGGAATGGTATCAGCAATGGCCCCTTGTCCCAGATAAACCAGGGATTATAAAGTTAACCCCCAAGGTCTTTGCAAGCCTTGGGAGCACAGCTGTAGGCTGATGAGGCCCCTGGCAATGAAGGGAGGTTAGCACAGGTGCAGATGGGTGTGGCTGATGAATTAAAGCCTGCCCACTGATTGGCTGGCCTCAGTATAAAGTTGGAGGCAGGAGATGTGGAAGGGAGGACCTGGGAAGGTGCTGGACTGATGGAGTGCTGGCTGGACTGCAGGATGGACTGAGGAACTGGCTGAAGGACTAGATAAGGTAAGGTTGTTTTGGGAGACTATAGTTGGGAATTGTTGTATGTCTGCCACACCCCTGGAGCCACCAAATGGAGGAGGCAGTTATGGCTTGGGAAAGCTGACTGTCTATTGTTTGTTGGTGCTAGACTTAGGGAAGGTCGGAGCTAAGCCAATGAGGGCAGTCTGGAGGAGGCTGGCCAGCCGGTGATCCCAAGCAAAGCTGCTGGAAGAGAGGAGGCCCAGTGGGTGACTGAGCCCCCTCCCTCTTGCCTATCTCTGAGGCTGCTCTGTGGGGAAACTAGTTAGCCTAGTGTGGGCATTAGGGCCCTTGGGGAGGCCCAGCAGGGAATTTGGCAGAACAGGAGGGTAGTCATGCTCTACAGCAGGGAGTACAGGCCTTAAAATTCTACTGTACTGGTGCCCCTCCTATATCTGTGTGGGATAGGTTTCAGTTGCCACTGTGGATATTGGAAACTGCAGATAGCAGCAAACCCTACAAAAAGAGGTTCACAAATCCCCCCATTGTGCAAATGGCCTCTGATTGCTCCCCCCATTGTGCAAATGGCCCTCCTGTCATTGTCTCCTGTGTGTCTGCGCTCTCTGAAAACAATAACAGGAATAAGGAAGTGTTAACAGGAAGTGGGATGCCGGGCTAAAAACAACATGATGTTAAGGTCTATAAACTCTGTGATAGGCATCGAGCTGTTTTCAGCCCTACCAATCGCTTACTGTTAGGCACAGGAGATGACTGGATAGTTGCAATCGGGAGCTGGTAAGTCATTTGTGCGATGGGAGGGGATTTGTGAATTGGAGATAAGAGAATCAGTGGATATAGGAAGACACCTGTACTAATCCTGAAATACTGAAACAATCACATATTCTTGCCCTGATTACCCCTGATGCAATTTCCGTTCCCTTGTACCCCGTGCGCCTATCAAGATGGCAAGTCACTTGGGACAAGGATCTGTGTTTTCATTCAGAACTGTGGCTTAGGCAAGCCAATAGTCTGATTCAGACAACACAATTCTTCTTGTGATCAGATATAACTGTACACCATTTCTTATGTTATGGAAGTTCTCGGGGGAGGCGACACAAGCACAGGAAGGGACCATAACATCAATCTCACCCCACCTGAACAACAGAACAGAAGCATGCATGCAGAAGCACCGATTGTCCATCAATTACAACCATCTCTTTTGTCATGCAATAATCTGATTTAAGAGGTGCTATGGGACTTGGGATGTGGTGGCACTGCGGGTTAAACCGCTGCTGCTGGGCTTTTTGACTGGAAGGTCGGGAGTTCAAGACTGCGCAACAGATTGAGCTCCTGTAGCTTGTTCCAGCTCCTGCCAACCTAGCAGTTCAAAAACACGTAAAAATGCAAGTAGATAAATAGGTACCACTTCGGTGGGAAGGTAATGGTGTTCCGTGCACTACGGTATATAGTCATGCCGGCCACATGACCACAGAAGCTTGTCCTCAGACAAACGCTGGCTCTACAGGCTTAGGAACAAAGATGAGCACTGCCCCCTGCCGTCAGTCACGACTAGACCATTTGTTCGTGGGGAAACCTTTACTTTTACCTTTATGTGGTATGTGGAACAGCCAAGACTAAACAGAGTGGACATTTTTCCTTTCTCTTTGAAAAGGTGGAGGTAAGGTGTTTGTAGAAGTAGGAAAATCATTGCTCATCACAGAACAACAGTACTAAGCACATATATAAATTACCGGGCGTTGCCCAGGTAACAAAATGACCTTCCAGAGTTTATGAGTTTCGCACCCCTTCTCGCCCCCCATGCTGATGGGGGCCAAACCCGGACTCCAACCGCATCAGGAGCGTCGCCGCTCACCTCGGTGACCCTGGAAACTACAGTTCCGACGCCGATTTTGGCCGTTTTTGACCATTTTCACGTGGGGCCCCCTGCGCACCCCACCCCTTGGGGCATTGGGGGGGGCCTGACCCCCGCAGTGTTTGTCGCCAGGCCGCAAGGCACGTGCATGTCGAGTCTGGCGCCAATCGCTCCAGCATGGCATGGCCGACATCTTGTTTTGCACCCCTTCTCACCCCCCATGTTGAGGGGGGCCGAACCTGAACTCCCACAGCATTGGGAGCATCGCCACTCGCCTCGGCGACCCCGGAAACTATGGATCCAATGCCGATTTTTTCCATTTTTGACTGTTCTCACACGGGGGCCCCCACGCACTCCCACCCCGGGGGTGCTAGGGGGGCCTGACCCCTGCAGTGTTTGTCACCAGGCCGCAAGGCACGCGCATGCCAGGTCTGGCTCCAATCGCTCCAGGCATTGCAGTGGGGCATGGCGGACGCCGATTTCAGCCATTTTCAGCTGTCTTCATGTGGGGCCCCCTGCACACCTCCACCCCCGGGGGCGCTGGGGGGGGCCTGACCCCCACAGTGTTTGTCGCCAGACCGCAAGGCACGCGTGTGCCGAGTCTGACATCAATCGCTCCAGGCATCACAGCGGGGCATGGCGGACATCGATTTCGGCCATTTTCGGCTGTCTTCATGTGGGGCCCCCTGCACACCCCCATCCCCAGGGGCGCTGGGGGGGGGCCTGACCCCTGCAGTGTTTGTCGCCAGACCGCAAGGCACGCGTGTGCCGAGTCTGGCACCAATTGCTCCAGGCATCACAGCGGGGCATGGCGGACGTCTGGTTTTTCACCCCTTTCCACCCCCCATGTTGAGGGGGGCCCAAACTTCCACGGCGTTGGGAGCATCACCGCTCGCCTCGGCGACATCATAAACTATAGATCCAACGCCGATTTCGTCCGTTTTCGACCGTTCTCATGCGGGGGCCCCACGTACCCCCACCCCCAGGGGCGCTAGGGGGGCCTGACCCCCGTAGTGTTTGTCGCCAGGCCGCAAGGCACACGCGTGCCGGGTTTGGTGCGCATCGCTCCAGGCATTCCAGCACGGCATGGCGGACCTTTTGTTTTAAACCCTTTCTCACCCTTCTCACTATAAGGGAAGCCTATTTTACTACCATCCTATTACAGAAGGGATGTGGAAGGGGATGGAATTGAGCAATGTGGTGGTGGGGACTTGTGTAGCAGAGGTCAGATGTGAACCAGAAACCTCCTAATTTACAGCTCAGACTCAGTCACTAGAGTACACACTAAGAATAGAAAGTTCCTGGGTCAAACTCGGAACTGAATACATTGGGTGGCAGGTCACTGGGTGGCATCCACAATGATGTTTGCGGAAGGCATTCTAATGGTGGCAGTGCTCAGTAATGTCTTCCACTATTGCAAGGATTACTTGTCTGGAACAGAGGCGTTTTCATTACTATCCTGCACAATGTCATACACTTGCACCAAACTATCTTTGCCAGCAGAAGACATTTGTGGATGCTGCACACCAAACTGAAGTCTCATCTTTTCAAGTGAAGTACGGGAATAACAAAACTGTTCTGCCTCACAAAGAGATTGTTATGAACACTAGCTATGAACTCCTTTGAGAGCACAATCCTGCAGTTAAGCTGGCCCAGTTAGGCCGGCTGAGTTCGGCTAGCACAAGGGCCACTGTAAAACGCATTTAGAGCACTCTCGGAGTCAGGGGGGATGCCACATGTCTGTTCTGGCCTCTCTGACTCCGAGAGTGGTCCAAGCACACTTTACAGTGTCCCTTGTGCCAGCCAAACCTTGCCAGCCTAACTCCAGATTAGGACTGTGCCCTCAATGTTCTAAAGCACTATATAAATACCAAATGTAATCTAATCATCCTATTCTCAGAAACTTGAGAGTTCTTGAGGTTTGCCAGCAAACCACGAGGTCCGCTGTTATGACAGTCACGGTCTCCACAAAGCTGCTGCTTGTGCAAAGGCCGGAAGGCTGCGTTCTGCCAGCAGTGCACCCCAGAGGGTGCTGTGGGGCTCTGCTGGTGCAGGGTGGTGGCACCAGCATTTGCTGTATCCAAACGCCAGTCCTGGGCCTGACACAGGCTCTTCAAATCTACACTGGCAAAAGATTTGGTGCAGATCTAGAGTCCCAAAGGAGACCAGGCACCAACTGGAGAGGTAAGTCAAGTTTTTCTTTACTTAAATCTCCCAGCCAGCTTGTATTGGTCTCCTGCCGGTCTGCAGGGAACAAATACTGCTACACTTGTGGCCCTGCATGCTGGCAATCCTAACCTGGCACAGTTAGGCCAGCTGAGTTCGGCTGGCACAAGGGCCACTGTAAAATGCATTTTACATTTTACTTTCCCTGATATAAATGGTGGTAACTTTTTACCACCATTAGGTAACTTTCCCTCATATCTCCCTTGAAATCTCCCTCTAGATTTCACCTCCCCGCTACAAATTAACTGAATATTTTCAAAAGATACCCCAAATTAATACTCCCTTATGCAATTCAAAGGAAGACGTCTGAAACGTCTCTTTTGAATTAAGCAGCAAACAATTTTACGCTATATAATGATTACTGTGATACACAGTCCATGGATGTTAATCAGTGAGCTGTTGATGCTGAAGTTAAACAAGCTCCTGCATAAACCCTGTAGATAATGACTTTGAAATTATTGGCATGAAGTCAGACACAGCTTGATTGGAACAGCCTGGTATATAATTATCCAGCACAACAACTCAAATACACTCTTGGAGGCCAAATCTCAGCTGTAGCAAAAGAAACATCTGCCATTTTCCAAGGAAGAAAGAGTTGGCTCCTATTATTCTGCTTAGAAGGCCTGACCATATTCCCCACCCCACGCTGGTCCACTAAGTTTTCCCGATTCTTACAGGGGCCTCTTTGACAATTACCAAATTATACTGTGGCCCAGAAAGTTTCTTACTTCTTTGCAGATTTAGATTTGTCCATATAGCACAGCATTAATCCCCAAAAGGTGTTGAAAATCTTAAGAGATAAATGAGTGGTATTTCTTGTGCAGGAGAGCAACTGTTGCAATGGCATTTTACAGAGGCTGCCTACTGTATGCTATAGTTGTTCTTAATGGAAGAACTTGCAGTGACCTTTTGTTACTGCAAGCAGACTGATATACATGACACTCGACGTTGTTCCTGCATCATTCAAGATGGGACTGTTGCTCAATGAATGAGCTCCTGGGTTGCATACGGAAAATTCCGTATATCTCAATCTCTGTACTGCTCAGGCATCTCTAGGTAGGACAGAGAAAGATCATTGTCTGAAGCCCTGGAGAGCTGCTGTCAGTCACAGATGACAATACCAGAGATGGATTCATGGACTGACTTGGTTTAAGGGAGCTTCCTATTTTCCCACGAAGAAAAACTCCCACACTATGTTTGCACTAGACAAGCTCGTCTCCTTCCCTGGGACTCAAGAGCCGAGTTATTTTCTCCCACGATATATATGGTGTTAACACCTGAGGTCATGTAAACAAAATCTGAGTTCTCATGACGAATTCATGATACTTACGGAACAGTCTTGTTTCAGGGAGATGGGATTTAGGGGCTAAGAAGACACTGGCAGAGCTATGTGCTAGAATTAGGCTGCTGCCAAATTCCTACATAAAGAAGGATGAAGTGCACTGCAGCACTAGGAAGAGGGATGCTCACTCCTGTTCCCCCCACGGGGACTCTTCCCCCCCCCCGTCACCACCATTTCCCCAAGTTGTTGATCCTGGTGGAACTCCAAGTCAAGAAGTACAGTAATGCCAGCTGGGAGAAAAATGGAGGCGGCTGTTTCAGGCAGAGGGTGCAGGCAAGTGGAGGGTTCAGCACTTGCCTCCTGGTTGTATGCCTTAAAATCCCACCATTACCCTTCTTTTGAATCTTGGCACAGTTTGCTTTCCAACAGCATTTGCTGTGTGATGTGCAGTTAAGGTCATCTTACTAAGAAAATAGGCATAGGCTTGCAATCTAAACCCTGAACTGGAATAAGCAGGCCAATAGACCTGCCTCATATCTAGCCTGGGATTGGGACTGTGCTGCCGTGCAACCCAGGGCAAAGGGAATACATTCCTCTGGGTAACACACAGTGGGCTAAATGATGCTACTTGGAGCTACCCAATTTTGCTGGCGCAACACTGAGCAGCCAGATCGAGGCCAGATCCTGTTTCCACCCCTCCCCACCCATCCACTGCCTGATCCTGCCCCATTCTGCATGTCCTCACCCTGTTCCACCTTCCTGCCACCCCATTCTGCCTCCCCCCCTCCCCACCCAGCTACGCTGGCTGAGCTCGGCTGGCCTTACCCTTGTGCTGCCATTGCTGTGGGGAGCCCAAAGCACATCCAAACACGGGCCTTTGTTCTCCAATCTCAGTGCAAATGTGCTTTATGGAGAATTTGCAACATGACTGGGCCAGCAGAAGGGACTTGTGCCGGTCCAATCCAGGGCTTGGGCTGCGCCCTTACTGTGCTTGATGGCCAAATTATTAACAGCAAAAATATCAACTTGATCAAAACAAGGCAGAGCAAAATATTAAGAAGAAAACCTTAAAAAGGTATGGGAAGCTATTTCTCAAGACAGGAGATGAAATCAACACTACTGATTAGGGCTGCAATTTTGTGCTTCATTTCTTCATCTAAGGAATTTATCTGAGCAGAACTAATGCCAGTTGTGCTCAGACAAAAAGATGATCTTGTATGTTAAAATAAGGCTATAATCCTAGGGATACGTTGCTAGGGATAAGTCTAAGAGAAATAAATAGAAACCAACAGCCCAATCCTACAAGCTCTTTATGCTGGTGGAAATAACCACCTAATGGCATTCTTAAAAATACTTCCGTAAACTAGCATGATCCTGGACTGCTAATATAATGGGAAGGCTGGATTGCTGGCCAAATGCTAGAGCCGGCAAGCCAGTGGGGCAGGCAGGAGAAGGAGGGACAAAACTGGGTGAGGAGGGGGTGGAACAGGGGCGGGGAGGCTTTGGGAAGGGGTACAATCCAGAATTGTACAGAATTAATTAAAAATGCACTGTGGCAATATCAGTCAGGGATTTAGGATTTGCAAAGTTATCGGTATTACACAATGTATTTGAGGCCATGTTCTCACAGGTCATGGAGAGCAACAGTGAGGCTCCAAAAGCCGGGCCAGTAGCCCACGTGAATTGAGCTTGTAGCCTGCCTAGAATGTGACCCAGAATCCTCTGCAACAGGCAAGAATTCTTCAACAGGTGATGTGAAATGGATCTCTGGATATGGAACAGGTTTGCCAGTTTGCAAAAAATGATCACATATCTGATGTGTGAGTGTGAGTGAATATGAGTATGTGTGTGAGAGAGAGGGAGAGGGGGGAGGGGGAGAGGGA
This sequence comes from Lerista edwardsae, assembly GCA_029204185.1. NCBI lineage: Eukaryota > Metazoa > Chordata > Lepidosauria > Squamata > Scincidae > Lerista > Lerista edwardsae. The sequence goes on from JAJKFI010000032.1 coordinate 10,729,086, forward strand.
GAGCGCGCGCGAGAGAGCGCGAGATATCTCAGGCTATTTGAGGGCTGTTGATGGCCTGCTGTCCAGGTACAAGATTCTCACCCACCCCATTTTTCAATCTTGTGATATCTCCAGGCCCAACCTGGAGTACTGAAGTCCATCATTCACATTCACGGTACCGTGTCACATGATACCCTGAAAGTTAAATATTATAAAAATTGAACTCCCCCCCCCAAACCTGACAGGCATTGATTAATCTGGCAAAGAAACAGCCCGATCCCATGTAATTCCTGCGTGGCAATGCAGCCGCTCCGAAGGGATGCATGCCGTACCCTCCAGGGGAGCTTCAGGCCCTGAAGGTCTCCTCCCAGTAAGGGAATATTTGCTTCCTTGCCTGGGGGTAAGCCCCAACCACCTGAATGGGCCAACTCAGGCCTGTGCCAGCTATGTTGCTGACACAAGTCCCAGTGGACCAGGGAAGGCACCTAGGGATATAGGTGGCACCACAACTGCCGATACGGCTTCCTTCCGGGTCTCGACCTGCCCTCCACCCCGCTCAGATCTCCGTTCCTCTCACTCCCCGCCTCCTTCCCTCCCTCCTTCCTGCTGCACTGACTTTCCAGCGCTGGGGGACATGGATGGCCTGTTGGTGTGCAGACTTGGCTGCTTGCCACCCACCGCGTGGAATGCCAGGTTGCGCTTGGCAACAGCCATGAGGGTCTTGTGCTCTTTGCTTCACTTCGTCAGCATAAGGCCCTAATAGGATTGGGCCGGAAATCATTTAAATGAGATACCTAATAAGGAGTTGATAGCATTGGGTTGTTTGTCTTAGAACAGCAAGGGAAGAACGGTACAGGCTTCTGCATGACTTACAATTGTACTCAAGGCCTGCCTTTCTAACCATCCATTTTCTTCCTCTATGCAGAACTGTTATTATGTTTAATAACATCCTCTGCACAAATACATGTTTGTTTCTTGGAAACACATTATTAGATTTATAATGAAACAAGTTAAAATGCTTAGTTATTTGCTGGGTGAAATGAGCATGGAATTTGTTCTAAGCCCGCGCCATGCATCTCTGAATGGGTTGGACTGTGACTGTGGGAGGGAATGTCTAATTTTACAGTGAAAGTAGTTTGTTTCATTCTTGCATGTCACTTGGCAAGTTTGTGATCTATCTAATACATTTCATAGCTATAGCCACATATCGCAAATGGAAATATTAGGTACGTACGACCTAATATTGCCCAATACTTGCTCAGGCCCATGTTCAATCTAGTTCAGAATCATGTATGTTGACTGCCAACAGTCCTCCAGGGTTTTGCATGGGGGTCTTTTCCAGACTCACCTGAAGAGAGTGGGGATTGCACCTGGGATCAAGCAGGTGGCTCTCTCACAGAGTATGAAGCCTCATCGCCAACAGTCATGGCTATATAATTCATCACAAATTCTAGCATAAGAAAATGTAGTTTGCACGACACTATATGTGTTTGATCCAAAGTCCAACGATATTAACTAGAACTCACTTCCAAGTAACTGTACAAAATATTGCAGCCTTGGGAAATCTAAGGTACAGTCCTGTTATCAATGGTGCACTGACAAATCCCATTGGTGTCCATGGAACGTTTGAATAAGAAAAAAGCACAAGACTGCAGCCCTCATTAGTAATCCTGAAATAACTTTTACATGGTTTAAATCATGTTTTCCTATTTAATGTTTTTCCCATTTTATTTTTGCTCAGGTTAGTATTTAAGTTCTACAGAGATTTTGTATTGCTCAAATACACCACTGGATAACCCCAATATGCCCTATGTGGGGCTGCCCCTGAAGAGCACTTGGGGAGCGAAGGTAAGTAAAACGTTGCTTTACTTGGCTCTCCGCAGCTGCCTGGGCTCCTTCCAGCCTGCGGGATGCAATGGAGGCCCCATCAGCATCATTTCACCCCACAGGCCATCTAAGGATAAAAATGGGCTGTTAAGTGGTGGATCTGCAGAACTGATTTATGCACAAGCAAGGGAAATGTGTGTACAATCAGAGCTTGCTTTTCAAAATCTTCTCACAGCAGTTTCACCCTCGAGGAGTCAATAAGCTGCTTGTAAAAGCTGAACAAGGGATTGCGTCCTCAGGAAAGAGAGCAGCTGCAGGGGAAACCTCTCTTACTGGCAGGCAAATTATGTGTTTGGATTGTAATCTTTATTATAAACGTACATCCCAAGGGCTCACAGTTGGCAAAATCCTGGCTTCTATACCAAGGCAGAGATTGGGAAAAAATTAAATATGAAGTGGATCAATGCAGGTTTGTTTTTTTTTCAATAATCTTTACATTTTAAACCAGTTCCCAACTTTTCTGTCCCATTTTAGTGTGTTTAAGGGACAGAACTCTGGACAGGACTACATATGGAGATAGGAGAGGCTGGAATCTCAGTGGTGAAAGGTAGTCAGGGGTGGTCCGTTGATGGGCAGCCCAATCCTATGCTTCCCTAGTGCCCAGGGCTATAGCAGTGCCAAAATGGCTACTGCTGTGTCCTGTGTATCCAGGGAAGCTGCCTCAGGTCTCCCTGGGGTAAGGGAGCAAATGTTCCCTTGCCCTGTGTCGACCTACAGCTGCCTCAGTGGGTCTACTGAGACCTGCTTCTGAGTTTGAGCGGGTGTAGAGGAGACCAGCGTCGAGTCTCCTGACTTGGGAGGGAGCCTAGGACACAGCGGTGGAGTCTGCCACCCTCTCCATCCCCCTCCTGGGCTGCTCCTCAGGCTGCCATCCCTCTACTCAGTTCCGCCCCTTCCCACCTTCTCCGCCCCCAAACCCATGGTGCCAGCTGGTGGTGACACACTGCTGCCCAAGCCTCAGTGTCGACTTCCTGGCACTGAGGCACAGCTCCAACTGGCACTGTGTCAGCACCTATGGTACCCCTTCAGGCCGCGCAGCTTCCTCGGTTCTGTGCCTGCTAAATAGCAGGCGCAGAGCCAAGGAACCCTACAGGGAGGCCGAAGGCTCCCCTGGACCAAGGGAACGAATGTGCCGTTGCTCCAGGGAGACTCCCCAGCGCACCTCAGGTGTGCTGGATGTGGCGCAGGCCCGCCAGGCTCATCAACCTAGGATTGCGCTCTGTGTGCCTGCAGTGAGATTTGAACTAGACGACTTTCAAGTCCCAGCTCACACACTAGCATTGTGCAACATAACAAAGGAATAGTGAACCTAACTCAGAAAGACAGTTGTGCTGGTGACACACCAAGTCAAACTGTATGAAAGAAAAAGGTTACCAAAACATTCACGCATCCTTTCTGCAGTATTACACAATTGACAAAAGAGAAAAAAAAATAAGCTTCCATAATGGATTTTCAAGTGTGCAAGTAGAAACATCTTCCTCTTTCCCCATACTGTTGAAATCTCACATGGGCTACACTGAACTCAGCTCAATATAATGTACTACCCATGCCCCATTAATTCTTGGACATCTTCTTATTTCTCAGTCATAAATCCCAGTACCTTGCATTATAAACTGCCGTAAAATTCACAGATAAAAGATAATTTATGCCCCGTGTACAGAGCCTAATGTTTCTGCACTCCCAAGGAGCACAGTGGCAGAAAATGAGAAAGTATGCACGTGGAACTTCAAGCCATTCATTCCGGCCACAGTGAGCAATGATAAACATGACTCTGCAGGGACTGGTCGTCTTCAACGGAGGCTTAGCCTAATGGAAATTGACATCAGTGGAATTTTGAGTGTAAAAGGGTATGGATTATTACATAAGGCCTCTTGCTTATGAAGAGCAATTCCACCTTATTAATGATACATTTTTATCACTCAGAATATTATTGTAATTATTATTTAGCGAAACTGTTATCACATAATTCTGCTTTTTACATTTTTAACCAAAGTGGCTGAGTGCCTTGAGAAGTCTGTCAAATAAGACGTTCCCCACTGCAGCTTTAACAAGGAACATCATCACTATAAGCACATGGTTTTTCCTTCATTGCCGTCCTTGTGAAGTGGAAGTGAAATAGTGGGACCCCCCCCCCGCTTCCTGCCGCCCATTAAGGAGGCTTGCAATGGAACCATTTGGAATGCTTTCGGAGGGCTGATTCAAAGGGGTTCTCTGGACAAGCAGTTCATCGCAAGGTAAAACTGTTCTTGGATTGTTCGATTTTACCCAGCAGGTGAGGATGGACTGAATGCTCCAACTCCACCTTATTTAAACTTCCTGTACTTTCAACAAACAAAAAACAGGCTGTGGACAAGGGTTCTAACCTATCCTTCTCCCCAACGAACAGTTCTATATTTATGCTTTTCTTTTGAGGTGGGGTGAGAAACCATTCAGCCATGTAATTTTCTCACCTGCAATCCAAAAAGGTGCTGTCTGAGAACAGTTTTCTCAGGCTACTGTATAATCAATATGTCTAGAGGACCTCAAATGATAAGGCTGCTTACACAGCTATATTTCAGCAGATTTCACACAAGGGGAATTGAGTCACTTGTTGGAATGAGTCTCTATGTCAAAATTGTGTTCCATGCAGTGATGTCATTCAGGGGGAACGGACCAGAACGGGCGTTCCGGATCCTAACGGGCTCCGTGGCTGGTTCCGGGTTCTCGACAAGTGCCAATCAAAAGTGAGTTCCTGTTCCTAAATCATTTCAATGACACCACTGGTTCCATGGGCACATATATTACAAATCAGCCCCAAACCAAGTGTGCAGCTATCCCATGAAAAAATGCATCTGTGGGTTTCAACTCACACAGGATTTGCGACCACACATTCACTGCAGTCCAGAGCTTTCTTTGGGGCAAAGGTTGTGCTAGTCCCTCCTCTAGTGCTGCCGACCATCATTTCCTGCGCAGACTTCCTGTGTCTGCATGTATCCCAGCAGCGCTTGCCAGGGGTGGGAGCTTCCCACTGAGGGTTTGCACTTCTGAGGCAGTAAATGTCCTGCTGTTACCGACGTCCTGCAACATGATGTTGGCTTTCTGCGCCAGTGTTCAAAGGGCTGACCCTCTTTCACAGGAGCAAGCTGCTGCCCATTCTTTGGGGCTTCCGAGCAAACAGGCATAAGATCATGCCCCAAGGCAGGCACCCCATACCCACCTACACCCTTTCACACCCACACACATGCAAAGAGACAAAAATAGGTCAGTTTTATCCTCCCCTAAATCATTTTCATGTGTGCCCTGCTTATGCCACTAAGGGCACAATTCTAGCTTGCACTGGAGTGTGCAGGCTAGTGTGCCCGCACCATGTCCATGTCATGACAGACAGAGAAGTGGTCTAGGCCAGTGGAAAAAACCAGGCTTTTCTCTGTGTGCAGTAGCTCATGGCACCAGGCCAAGGCACCTGAGTGCAGCATAATTAGAGATGAGCTACAGCTGTGGGTTGAGGTGTACGTGTCTCATTGCACTAGTGAATGGCCACCAAATGGACTGCACTGATTGGTTGGCAAGCCTCAACTCAGGTATATGAGGAAACAGATCCCCAGTGCTAACTTGTGGGTAAGACTGATTAGGAGGGGATGCTGTCCGGTTCAACAGAAAAGATCTGCTGTGTAAGTTGCCAACTGACTTATCCTGTACGCTGTGCAAATGCCTGACTGATCTGTATGGAATGAGACCTTTTGCCTGGAAACTGACAACGCTGAATACATTTCTTATCTACACTAAGACTGTGTGTTGTGCATTCCTTTGCTGAAGCAGAAGAAGCCTTGCTGTTATCTTGGGAAGGCAGTTTCCTCTGTGCAACCGAGCTGTAACTCTGCTGAACATGCCAGGTGTTGGTGTGAGAGCCCTTCACTTTTGGGGTCGTCTCCAATGCCACCTGGGCATAAGTCTTGGGGAGACGCGACAGTCCAGAGCATGTTGGAGCTGCCTGGAGCCTCCACGGAGCAAGAACATGTTTGTGCCCTTGCCCCGTGGAGGCTCCACTGGAGGCTCCACGTTCATGCCCTTGCCCCGGGGTAGGTGCCAGCAGCCCCAATGGGCTCCTTGGATCTGCATCTGCTATTTAGCAGGCGCAGAGCCGAGGACGCCGTGCAGTCCAAATCAGGGCAACAGACCACTTACCAGTACCTTGCTGTCCAAACTCCATTTTGTCACTGATATATTTGCATCAAAACCACACAACCTGTGATCCACACAACTTGGGAGACAAACACCAACATGGTTTCTACAGTGCCAAGCAGGAAGCAACACTGATTGTGCCTCTGTTGGGCTGGTGAACTGCATTCAAGCTGTGTGGGTCAATTGCTATGCTGCCTTCCTCCACATCAACACATGTTGGCACCATTCGTCTCTCTTGCAGCTCTCATTTAGACTAGTTGCCAATTTCAACTAGTAAATGATATCCAGTCAATAAAGGACATCTGAGGTTCATTCTAGGGCCAGAAACACTTAAAAAAAAATTCTTAAAAGTGCCAGGATAATTGGGAGGGGGAAAAAAAGAAACAATGGTCATGACACCACCTTGACTACTCCTTATCAGCACATTTCAAAAGAGATTAAAGTAAATGAGAGTAAACAACTTTCAGCTAAACAGAATAGGCACCTGACGTTGTAAAGTTGAACAGCAATACACAGAGCACAATTATTAATAATGAGGCAGGGCGAATTGGCAAAATTGTTAGTGGTTTCATTATTGCTTCAAATGATCTCTTTGCACAAACTTTAACTCTGCCATTTCAAAAACCATTTAGATGCTGTAATGCAACCATATAATGAAAGCAAACATCTTATGTACTGAACTGGGCATTGCTACGTTCTCAAAATGCTTCACAAGGTTCTTGCCGGTCTTTTCCAAAGTCATCTAAAATTAATTTACAGCATCAGTCAGTGTACAAGCCGGTTACATGTGAACGACTCTCTAATTTCAAATTACCTCAGAATTATCCTCCAGACCTTCATTTATACATTAAAAAATATTTCTTGTTTTTTTTCAGCTCTGCATATACCGATAAACATGAGTTTGTTGTTGTAATGATAAACGAGTGTCTGCGTGTAGCATCTCTCCTAGACCTTGAGGGTCTCATAAGTTAAGAGAACAGATTTTACTTCTAGATTCCAATGTTTTATCCTGGTCGTTGCTTGTATGGAGACGGGGGCAAAGTGGATCGTCAGGGACGGGATCTGGCTGTTGATGATCCCTGCTCCATTATATAACCAATGGGCTTTTGCAAATGGGAGAAAACAAGGGTATTGTAACATGCCTCAAAAGGGTATTTTAACACAGTGATAGTGAGTATTTTCGGCCAGTGTGCCGCTGCCACAAGCCGTCCAAAGTACAAGGCAATGCCAGTTCAGTGCACATTACTGCACATTCCTCATAGAGCTTTTGAGGCAATTTTTACTCCAGTCTGTCCAGACAGGGAAGAAGCAGAATGCTGGAAAAGCAAGCAAGTATGTGGGCCTGACTAATATCACCAGGTGCAGGAGTGGCACCAGAACAAAAACAACACAGTGCTGGCACAAAAGGAACACATGCAGGTAGGAGGAGGGTGTGGGGGAATGGCCCACATACGTGATTTCTGACAGAAAAAAATAACGGTGTATTTCACATCAAGCCTAAGCACATCAAGCCTAGGCTCACTGAGAGCAGAATCATACATATATGACTTTTTTTTAAGCACTCTGAAAAACTGTATTTCATTCCAGTTACTATAGGGGTTTGAGTGGTGAGGAACATTTTTTTTTGGGGGGGGGAAGGATGCACGCTGCCCTCTGACAATGTCCATGTCCAGCTTCCAGTTGCTATCCATGTGTGAACCAAACTTTCATGGCCTTCACCTCTTGTGGTAAACTATATTTCGGTCTGTGTTTAGAAGTCAGGTAATTTGAGGGTCTAACCCTACCCTTTCCCTTCCCCACCAGGAAGCTGTGCTGCCGGAGTGTGTGCTTATCCGGTGGGGGGGGGCAGTCTTTGGGGTCTCCTCCAAATAAGCCTCTGGCATCAGAGTGGATCTACTTGGATCTGCACTAGCAATTTTGCTGGTGCAAGTCCAAGTGGACCTAGGAAGGCAGACCCGGACCTGAGAGAGACCAGGAAGGAAATTGAGGCCTGAAAGGGGGGTAGGATATTGGCAGTGGTGCTGCCAATACTGCCACTTTACAGCCTTAATTCCACCTCCTGTTCTGCCCATCTCTTCACTATATCCTCCCCATCCTGTTCCTACCACTCCTCGTCTCCCTCCTGCCCTGCCCTGCCGATTCTGGGGAATGTGACTTACCTGCTGGTGGGCCACTGAAACCACTTATAGCAGCAGCCCAGCTCTCCAGCTGGCATGTAGCGTATGCAACAGCTGGAAAGCAACCTATGCCGCCAGTCAGAATGCTAGTTCTGTTGGCATAAAGGCCCCTTAGGATTGGGGTATAAGAAAACCTAGGGTGCAATCCTAACCTGGAGTTATGCCAGCACAGTTACGCCAGCACAAAGGACACCATCAAGTATGTTTGGACCACCCTTGGAGTCAGAGAGGCCAGCACACAGACGTGCGCCATCCTCCCTTATTCTGACAGTGGTCCAAATGCACTTCACAGTGGCCCTTGTGCCAGCCAAACTTTGCTGGCCTGCCGACCTATCTCCAGATTAGGAGTTAGTTTAATCAAAAGCAACTGTGATTGGCCTTAACTTTTCATTTTAGATGGAGTGCATGGGAAAGATTACAAAAGGCAATATGGATCCAACCTAGCCAAAGTTAAAGATTTTCATGCAACTGATTTCAGAAGAAAAATTAAGCATGTGCTTAAATCCTCTTGCACTGAAATGAATGGTATTTAAAGTACCTTGACTTTGGTAGGATCATGCCCTTTCCCTTTCATTTCTAAATCAATTACTACATTGTAAACCTCAACAGAAACAATGAGTTGGCTGCATTTGAACACACATATTGATTTTCCAGATGTAACAGTCATAACTCCTACTTGAAGGCAACATTTTTTTTGAAAGTTAAATGATTTATCATCAACATAATGTGTTTAAACTGAAAAACCATAAAACAGATTCAGATATAGATACAAAACAGATACATAAAACAGATTCAGAAATCAGACTAACAAAGCTGCACACACAGGAAGACAAAATTCTATAATCTTTGAATAGGCAAAGGGATTTTTCATAGTGCCTGCCGCACAGGATCAGGCCTGTGATGGTGATTTCTGACAAAATTATGCTTCATTTTACTTACTGGTTGAAGGAGGTAGATCAGGGAACACTCCTGAACGACAGTGATGGGAAAGGGGGTTATCTTAGTGGCATGGAAGAGTGTCTCCACGGATGCCATGATTTGGTCAAAACGACCTCCAAGTCCACCCAAAGCCACAATCATGTCAATCTAAAAGAAATACAAAACAGGCAGCAATTAAACCAAGAAGCAGAATTTCAGGGTACAATTGGCAGACAAGAAAACATCTCCATGGCTTTTTGGCCATCACATTAAAATGAGAACACAAGGTGGAAGTACAGATATTAAGCATTAAGATGGTGCCGAAGAGCTTACCCAAAGACAAGCCATTTGCAGTGCAATCCTAGGCTTCACTAGCGCCAGCACTGTAGCTGCTGTGCCCGTGCTAGCAATTGCAAAAGTGCCGTAAAGTGATTTTCAGCAATTCGAAAGCAGCACTAGCAGGAAGGCCTGCAGTACAGGGGCGGGTAGGGATGGGGTGCTTCTGGGCAGGAAGAGGGCAGAAAAGGGGGCAGATCAGGCCCGGGGGGGGTCAGGATCGGCAAACCCAGCTTATGCCATATTCTGTGCACCCTTCCTGAACCCTCCCCCCCCCCCCGACACAGGCTTCTTGGATTTCCACCAGCTACCGCCCATGATTTGATGTCAGTAAACTGCGTTAACTTTTTTTGGCTGAAAAGCAATATATAAATATTATTTTATAAACAAAAACAAAGTTTTACAGCAGAGAGATTATTTAGGAGATGAACAGAAACCTCCAGAAAGATTGGACCAAATTAACCTAAATTATCATCTCAGCATCTCTTGTATTTGCACTAAATCTCTCTCTCTCTCTCTCTCTCTCTCTCTTTCCCTCTCCCTCTCTCAGGCACACACACACCCCTCTTTCTCTTATATCATGGCTAAGAAACTGAAACAGGGATGGGGGCAGAATAGCTAGTAGCAAATTTTTTTACTCATGGGTGGGATAACGAGGGGAAGGAAACAGTTATAGCCTCCCCCCACAGCTCCTTTGCATGGACTCATTAACTTTCAATCATATTAGTATATGGTTGCCCAGGGCCGGCTCCAGAAGTGGTGGGGCCCAATGAGGGGCATTCCTGCGGGGACCCCACGCTCCCTGTGCCCCCCCATTCACCAAAAAAAGGGCTTGTGGTGCCACATGCGGCACCTGGAAATAGTGGGGACATGATGAAGTTAATGCCAACTGATACCAGGAGGTCCACTTTGGGCAGTTTGGAGGCAAGGACAGGCAGGAGCACCCAAGGTGAAGCTGCTCTGCTCACCCCTCTGCTTTATAGTAAATAGAGAGCCTGGCTGCTACAGCAGGCAATATGCTTGCTGCCCCCCCCCCCAAAAGTGCAGGGTCCAATGTGACGATTAACCTAAGTGTCACAGATCCTGCAAGGGGGTGCTGCAATGTGTCTCTGCACATCCCTGCAATATCCAAGCACTTCTTCCATGTACTGTATATCCTACACATCACAATGATGGCTACACTGCTAGTAAAATTATAGTGCCCACCTGAGAAAAGGGGTGGGTGGGTGGGGTGGGTGGGCGATGTCTGGAACAAGCACTAACTATGGGGAACAAAAGCTGATAATACATCATAATAATTACACCGCTTTAAAGTTCTGTTTCCCACTGGGACTAATGGAAGGGACAATTAGTTTTAAAACAGTTTATAAGCGTGTTAAACAACATGCCTCTATGCTAATTGGTGCAGCAGACATTTCTCATTCTTGTATGGATAGCTAAATAATGAAGAAGGTATGAGCTGGCAATTAGAGAAATATGAATTGATGTAGCAGGTGGAAAAGACACAGGGGACAGCAAGGTATAAGAATGATATATGTGAAAAGAAGCCACTACCTGTGTGCTTTTAATAGGCTCGATCACACTTATTAGGAGGTGCTAAACGCAAATTAGGAATCACACAAGGAACAACTGTCAGATGCCACAAGCTTTCATCTGATTTCATTTCTGCCAGGTTGTCTAAGTGTACATGGTATTTTTTAGTCACAAAAGCAGCTGTACAATTACAGTATCCCACACATTTAGCATATTGTCAGGAAACATTGACAATATGCTTCATTGACTATGCTAAAGCCTTTGATTGTGTGGATCACAACTAACTGTGGCAAGTTCTTGAAGAGATGGGAGTACCAGACCACCTTATCTGTCTTCTGAGAAACCTGTATGTAGCTCAGGAAGCAACAGTTAGAACTGGACATGGAACAACCGACTGGTTTCAAATTGGGAAAGGAGTACGACAAGGCTGTATACTGTCACCCTGCTTATTTAACTTATATGCAGAGTACATCATGAGGAAGGCAGGGCTGGATGATTCACAAGCTGGAATCAAGATTGCTGGGAGAAATATCAACAACCTCAGATATGCAGACAATACCACTCTAATGGCAGAAAGTGAGGAAGACCTAAAGAACCTGCTGATGAGGGTGAAAGAGGAAAGTGCCAAAATTGGCTTGAAGCTCAACATTAAAAAAACATCATGGCAACCACTCCCATCACTTCCTGGCAAATAGAAGGGGAAGAAATGGAAGCAGTGACAGACTTTATTTTCATGGGCTCCAAGATCACAGCAGATGGTGACTGCAGCCATGAAATTAAAAGACGTTTACTTCTTGGGAGGAAAGCTATGATGAACCTAGACAACTTAATCAAAAGCCGAGACATCACCCTGCCAACAAAGGTTCGCATAGTCAAAGCTATGGTTTTCCCAGTAGCAATGTATGGCTGTGAGAGCTGGACCATAAGGAAGGCAGAGCGCCGAAGAATAGATGCTTTTGAATTATGGTGCTGGAGAAGACTCTTGAGAGTCCCCTGGACTGCAAGGAGGTCCAATCGGTCCAATCCTCCAGGAAGTCAAGCCTGATTGCTCCCTGGAAGGACAAATCCTGAAGCTGAAGCTCAAATACTTTGGCCACCTCATGAGAAGAGAGGACTCTTTAGAAAAGTCCCTCATGCTGGGAAAGATTGAAGGCAAAAGGAGAAGTGGGCAGCAGAGGTTGAGATGGTTAGACAGTGTCACCGAAGCGATGAACATGAAATTGGGCGAACTCTGGAAGCTAGTGGAGGACAGGGAGGCCTGGAATGCTGTGGTCCATCGGGCCGCGAAGAGTCGGACACGACTAAGTGACTGAACAACAACAACAACAACAACAACAACAACAACAGGAAACATGGCAATTTTATTCCTCATAAAAGGCATACCATTTGTCCTACCAACTTGGTACAGATAATCTCTTAATTGAGGTACATAAGCTGTCCAAATTTCCACACACCTGAGGGCGCAATCCTAACCAATTTTCCAGCACTGACATAGCTGTGCCAATGGGGCATGTTCTGCATCCTGCAGTGGAATAGTATCACAGAGGCCTCCTCAAGGTAAGGGAGTGTTTCTTCTCTTACCTAGGAGCTGCATTGCCCTTACCCTGGGGCTGGAAAGTTGGTTAGGATTGCACCCTGAGGTTCCAGGTATTTGACAACATTTTTGGTTGCTCACGCACATATGCTCACACATGCATGCACAAGTGCGCACACACACACACATGCACGCACGCACACACACAAACACCCGCCCACAGACCTTGGTATTGGTGGCCATTAGGGCTGAAAAACATCATTTCCAGTGTTTGCCAAAAACTGTAAGTGACTTTTTTGGCTGTAGTGGCCATTCTGAGGCCTGTAGAGGCCCCCAGGTATTTGCGTGTGGCCTCTACGAGTCTCAGAAACCATCTGGACCTGACTGGAGCTCAGCTCTGGTCAGACTTGGAGAGTGAGGGTGGCCCCTTTGAATTTGAATTCAAACATGAATTCAGCAGGTTTGAACACCTGTGGAATTTGGTATCCACAGGGTTTCTGGGAACAGATAATGAAGGCCCACTCTGTGTGAATATATAAATTACACATGAGTGTGGACGCACACACTCAGAGAGAGAGAGAGAGAGAGAGAGAGAGAGAGAACGAACATGGGAACATGCAGTAAAAACTGCAACAATAAAAGCAGTAATAAAAACAGACAAACAACAAAGAATTATAAAACACTGCACAGCATTAACAGCTGCCAGAGAGTAAAAAAAAAAGTAAAATGATAAAGTGGAAGCTGAAATGTTATAACGTGGTAAAAAATAACAGTGAACAATCAGTTGGTAAAAAATAAAACAATAAATACAGCAGCGAAGGTGGGAATAAACAGTGGGCAACAACTACCATCAAGACAAAAATGCCAAGCGACAAAGAAAAGCTTTAAGCCCACACTGGAATACCTCCAGGAAGGAGGCAGTTTTCAGATCAGACAGAGTTCCATAGCTGCAGTGTTACCACTGAAAATGCCCTACTTCTGGTTGCTACCCCCCTAACCAACACTGGGAGCAGCATGCTGAGCAGATTCTACTCTGCAGATCTCAGGGAGTAGGCTAGAATGTACAGGAGAAAGCAGGCTGGACTATACCTTAGTCCCAATCCATGAAGGGCTTTAATGATTAAACCAGCACCTTGAATGGGCCCAGAAATGACCCAGCAGCCAGTGCAGCTGCTGGAGGAGCAATTCAACAGAATCTTATCACCGGTAACCACACAGCTACCACCTGGTGATCCAGGAGCAATTGTGGATCCAAAAAGACTCCCAAGCTAGGGACGTGTTCCTGCAGAAGGAGCGCAACACCATTCAGAACAGATTGATAGTCCAGCACCTGCATCATGGATTGCACCACCACTTTCAAGGTACCCTCCTCTCCCTGACTCAACTGTCCTGCCCACTCAGGCAGACCTAAGCAAATCCTGCCCAGATCCTAAGGAATTACAGGCCGAATATAATCCATGACTACAGGACGAACAGACGCCCAGGGGACATCCACAGACACTGTCAATGTGGAGTCCAAGCATGGCAGATGTGAGCAATTTTACCTGCAAAGCAAACCAGTCATAACAAGCAACCGTGCACTCCTGTTCCAGGCCTGAAGGGCCAAATGAAGCAAGCGTTCCCCTTGTTCATTTGTAGATCCCATCGCTGGCTCTACTCCTAGGGGCCCTGGCATGGACAGTGCCAACATTACTAGCTGGGTGCACTCCAATGTTGACACAGCCAAGGAGACTGTTGGGTAGCAAGGTGGGTGGTATATCAGCAGAATCCCTACCTTGTCTTGCCCACCCAACATAACACAGAGGCACACAATCCCAGAAAACTCTTGACCCGGTGTCTGGTTTAGGGAAATGAATGCTACAAGTGATGGGTTTTTTTGGAGGGGGATCCCAACTCCTCACCGCTCTTTCCATGGCCCCTGCTGCACCCAGAAACCCAGTGGTCATATCTGGAAGAGGCTAACCCCTTCTACTTCATTCAACCAGATCTCCATGATACATGCCAGGTCAGTGCCCTCCCTCACCCTGTCCCACTGTTAGGATCTCCCACAATTTCGTCAGTACAATCAGTACAAACATTACAATTTATATGTAATGTTTCCTTTAATTGTTTCACACATGTGAAACAATACCATGTTTTTTAATTGCCATCTGTGTTGGCTGTATGGCTGCAACAAATCTCTAACAAAGCTCTTGGCTTTTAGTTGCCTAGTATCAGTAAATTGGTATGCATAATAACAGAGAGAGCACATTATGGCGATACCCTCCTGACTCTCTTTGGGAACAAAAGCTTTCAGGGGATAGGTGTCACCATAGCCAAGATAGCCCTCAATCAATTTCATTGTCACCTCACCAATTCCATAAATCTTTACATGGTTTTGTTCCAGGTCACTTGGCGGCTCCTTCACAGAGGATTTCTCTCTCCTCTTCTGGTCCCTTTACTTATGTTTTTATGATGGTGTTTTTCTTACCTAAATTGTCTTTATTGGATGATGGGGAGGATTTAATTTGTTAGGATAGCAGCAACAAAATGCAGTAGTGGGCTGTGTTCTTTACAAACAATGTGGTGTGCAATGAAGCTCAAGGCTGAAGGGCTATTTCATGGTTAAATCCTCTGGATAGGGCACTAACATTCGTAGCTTCCTTGCAGCTGGTGTGTGTATGTGTGCGCGCGTGTGTGTGTGCGCACGCGCGCGCGTGCACAGCCCACTGTGCCTAAAAGTCAAAGCTAGCTTTGGATAAAGAGACAACTGAGACGTCAAACAAAAACAGAGAACATGTAGATTGCAGGAAAATACAAAATCAACAATGAAAACAAGTCTAATTTCAACATAGGCTGATGTTTTGAACTATCCATAGTGATTGACTGTGGAAGTTCCAGTTTAAACAACTGAAATAATCCTTCTGAGCTATTGGCTCAGTTTCTGGGGTGTTAAGGAACTTTTCAGAAGCTTTTTAGAAAAATCTGAAGATTGGGATTCAGGCTATGGGTTAGAAAAAGTAGAGCAGAGTAGGAAGTAAGCAGCATTATCATGGTGTGGGCTAATTGCTAGACTATGTAAGAGAATGTAGTACTCATATTTAAATTTTCTTTTAAGTATCTGTGTCTCATTTGCTGGCTTCTGGGTGTCTCATTTGCTGGCTTCTGGGTGT
>JAJKFI010000032.1:10745130-10769222 GCA_029204185.1 Lerista edwardsae
AGATAGATAGATAGATAGATAGATAGATAGATAGATAGATAGATAGAGTTTTATCATCCCAACGAAGTTTGGATAACATAGGCCCCTTGGCAAGTTGCACAGGACAGGGCGTGCACACCTGCAAGTTGAAGTTAAACCAGATCCTTAAGGGAAAATGATCGCTCAAAATTAGGTCATCCACCGAAAACTCATCTACCAGTTGCAACAAGGGGAGCGAGACTAAGATATAGTCTATAATGCTACAACCGAGTGCTGAGATAAAGGTAAACTCGGATGACTTTGGGTAGTGCAGGATACCATTTAACCACATCATATTCAATTGAAGGCTGAAGTTAGCTAAACATAAACCTGCCTCATTCAGGTTTTTATCTTTAGATTGCCTTATCCAGGAATTAAGAGGAAGGCCAGTTAGAGCATAATCACAGGTTAGGATTTTCTGGAAAGTTTGGTATTCACTACCCACTCTGGCATTTAAATCGGCACCCAATATTAGAAGAGCCTGCGGGTGTCTTTCACTCAAGGAGACACAAAGTTGGGTGAAACTATTCCAAACCATCCTACACTGGTCCTTGGTGCCTTGAGGGGGGATATAGGCGTTTAAGATTAACAGATTTACTTCACCACATTGAACCTTGACAATCAACAAGCTAAAGGACGTGTGTGACAACACAAGTGGGCTTGCTTTCCAAGGCTCTTTAACTAGAGTAACCAACCCCGCCTGTGGCCGTCCATACTTGTTATTTTTTACAGCTGGCAGGTGAAAAGATTGGAACTCGGTGAGTGAGAAAGGTTCCTCCGACCACGTCTCCTGCAGACAAATAATGTCATTCTGTTTCAGATAGTTAAGGAAATCAGGATCTTGCACCTTTTTCTTTAAACCAGCCACATTCCACGAAATCAAGGAAAACTTATCACGCAACTGTTGTTTAGTATGGAAAGGCAGTTGTGGGACATGATTATACTTGGAATCCAAATTACTATTCTCTGTTTCTAGTCAAAAAGAGGCAAGCCTCAGCCCTTCTCTTGAAGTCACGATCTTATGTCTTTCTTCTACAGGATCATCCTTCTGTCTTGGACTTAACAGTTTACTGCATCTGTCCTTGTGTAACCGCGTTTCTAGGTAATCTGCAGTGTTAGGTGTCCACTTCTTGGGATTGCTTCCAGTTGAAGCGTCGTCAGCCTTCCCTAGTTTGTTTAAGTGGCTGGATCGGGTAAAGATTCTGGTTCTCCGTGAGGAGTGTCTGTGCCGAAATCTGTCCTCTGGGCCGTTTTTTTCTGACCGAACTCGAGGAGGGTTGCCTGGGGTGTATGTCGGCTTAATATACGAAGGCGGCTTTCTAGAGGGGGCACAATATCTCCTGGATATGTGCTGATCATAATTTTTATTTTGCCTTAGTGGTATATTATTGGGATACGACACAAATGGGGGATATAAGTTAGATTGGCCCACAGTCCTCGCCGTACTTGGGGCTGCGTTCTTAACATGCCTGGGCGCGTAAGGGATATGTGACTGAGCAGTCCTCGTATTCTTCCATCGTCTGGGATTGTGCTTAAACCCAGTTGACTTGTATGGGAATTTCCCTTTGGGCGCCTTGGGTCGCCTGGCGCTTGACGTCTCCCCGTGGCCCCATTTAAAAGATATATGCTCTCGTTTGAATTTGTGCAATAAATTCCAAAAGAATTGCGCATGCTCCGGGTTTATGAACGTTAGGAGGATCTTTCCTCTTCTGGCGGAAGGCACCGAGGGATAGCAGCACTCACAGATGAAGGACTCATCGAAAGGCCAGTCCGATCCCAACATCTCCAGGATAGAGGATTTAACCTGGTTGTCGGATATCCATAGGCCATTCTCGAATCCAAGCTTCCAATTGAAGATGGTTATGTGCTTGTTAGCGTGAGCAGTCGCCTCCGTCCATTTGGTTGAAGAAAGTCTACTGTCCTGTAAGTGCACTTTATCAACGGGCTGGCCATCAGCCGCCATGGGCTCCAAGTGCCCATCCCCTACTACCGGCAGGTGCTGTATTGAAGACCCTGCCGAAGTTTCTCTCCACGAGTCGAGAATCATGATATCCTCATTCGAGAATGTTAGGTTAAAGGGAGCTTGCTCAGAGAGCAGCGAGAGGTTTTCTGACGGCACTGGGATGGTGGGGACATTGTTAGCTGGAAGTTGCTCGGGAGTAGGTTGCATATGACTAGCCTTGGCGTTAAGACTGTTCCAGACAGCCTCATTATAATTGGAGTAATTTGGTCCTACATTTTCTCGTGGGCCGTGGAGGCTGGAAGAGCATTCGGGTTCCTTGGCAGATGGAATGTAATGGTCACTCATTGGCACATCTTCATGCGGACATCTACAGAACGGGTTTAGGACAGCGTCGATTTTAGACTTTATTTCGAGTATCTCTGAGTATAGTCGGTTTAGCTTATTAAAGGTGTTCTTAACCGTCAGCGCCACAAGATTACATTGATCTCTCAGTAGAGTACTCTTGGACATAGTTTGGGATTCCGGAGAATCTGAGGAAGTCGAGTTACTATACATGGAGTTTAATTCAAGGCAGTCTTTAAGTGGTGAGATGGAGAGTCCCGGAACGTCCCGGAAGATGGGCTCCGGCCAGGTAAGGTTCTCAAAAAGTAGAGGATCAAGAGACCATGAGCCAGTGTCTATAGGGGAGTCCACCACTTCGTTGGAAAGAATCCATTCGTTATGTTCTAGGCCTCCATGTTTAGACTGTGGGATCATCATAGTGGCTTCCAAGGAGACCCTCCTATTATGAGGACAAAGTGATCTTGTATGTACAGGATTAATTTGTGGGGCAGTCTCCTTTAAATTTGGCCGAGGCACAAGATACTCCTCTATCCGTTTTTGTTCACAATTTCGAGATTTAGGCATTTGGTCTTTTTTTTCTGCTTGGGCTCTAGTCATAACCATCTTGAAGGCAGCAGGCTGTTTATCTCAAAAAGGAATGATTAAACAAAAGTGACCAGTCGTGCAGGCAAAGACGTAATGAAATTGCTGCCAGGTGCAGCGTTAATTAATTAAAGCTCTCGCTTCCACTAGCTGGCAAAGCAGGAAAGTCTTTATCTATTTCATTCAACTCTTCAAAAGAAGGTCGAGTTGTGAGTTCAAACATGCCAGCTTTGGGAGCAATAAGGGTCACTCAACCGCCTGCGGTAGTCACCAAACAAACATCGAAAAGATAAACAGCAAGACTTACTGCCGAGACGCCATCTTCCACCTTCTTCCACCAGTCGAGAGTCGAAAGTAAACAAGCAGATTGTTATTGTTGTAAGGAATAAATTCGTCCTTGAGTTCCAAGCACAGGGGATGAACGAGATTTCTTTAGGGCAAAGTCATAGGTGTACAGGCTGTACAAGGCGAAAAAAAGATAAGAAAAGCAAAGAAAACACGGAGCTCCCACTCTGGCGTACGCAGCTGGGACTCTCCCGACCGGAAGAGATAGATAGATAGAAATTTATTGTCATTGTCCTCAAGGTATGAGAACAACGAAATGAGGTGCTCTTCACATCATACAACTGGACAACACCAAAAAAACATATACAAATAACGATTAAAACAACACTAAAAACCATAAGGTATACATTTGTTAAGACCACCAGATTCAGAGCTCTGCATTTAGCCTGATCACAGCACTTGGGTAAAAACTATATTTAAATCTGCTTGTCCTAGCTTTCAACATTCTATATCTTCTTCCCGACGGTAAGATTTCAAACATCGAGTGTCCCGGATGTGAAGAATCTCTCAAGATCTTTTGTATCTTCCTACTACATCCCACGTTATACAGATCCTCCAATGAGGGAAGAGGGCAACCAGTGATCTTTTGTGCCCTCTTTATCACTCTTTGGAGTGCCTTCTTCTCCACCCCTGTACAGCTCATGAACCACACACAGAGGCAATAAGATAAAATGCTCTCTATAGAGCTTCGATAGAAGGCAACCAACAGACTCTCTGACAGTTGTTGTGATCTTAAGAGTCTCAGAAAGTACAATCGTTGTTGGGCCTTTTTTTCTAGGGCTGTAGTATTTGCACCCCACGTTAAATCTTGTTTCAAGGTAATACCTAGAAACTTACATTCTGCCACCTGTTCTACCATAACACCATTGATATACAACGGCTGGATGTCCGAACTATTCATTAAGAATTAAGAGTAAAGTAATCCACCCTCAAAGGCTTTCAACAAACCAGAAAGGATAAGGTCCGTGAAACTAAGATGGGGCAATTATCTAACGTGGGATGCTTAAAAATATAAGCACTTCTGCCCAGTGGCGTCGCTAGGGTTTGCATTGCCCAGTGAGAGAGCTCATTGCATCACCCCTGTGATGGACCTCCTCCTATACCAGGTCACATACAGAATAAATTACAGTATCATACGCACAACTTAAATGCAGTGGCATTGTTAGGTTTGGTGTAACACACACACACACACCCTTAACTATTTATTTTACTATATAATAGTACTATATAACAACAAATCAGTAACCAATTTTTTCAGGACACTGAAAAACCAGTGGCCAATCAAACCAATGAAAAACTAGTGAGCGCTGACTCAAACTAACACTTATTGGTTCCTTGCTGTGTCATAGTGACACCTCATTGGCCAGTTCTGAGTTAAGAAAACCCACGTAGGGCACTATCCTAAGCTGCGTAAGGCTGGCATAAACTAAGCCAGCAAAGTTTGGCCAGAACAAGGGACACTGTAAAGTATGTTTGGACCACTTTCAGAGTCAGAGAGGACAGCACATAGACATGAGCCATCCTCCCTGACTCCGAGAGTAGTCCAAAAATGCTTTATGGTGGCCCTTGTGCTGGCCAAACTTTCCTGGCTTAGTTTATGCCAGCCTAACTCCAGTTTAGGACTGCGCTCTCAGTTACATAAGGCAATTGTGTTTTCATTTTCTGGTTATTTGGCTATAACATTTGATAAAATACAGATATCCCAGGATGGCTTGTTTATTTACTTTCTTCATGAAATTACACATCAAATGATATATTACATGATGGTATAATTCGAACATACCAGGATATTAGAATTTTGGGCAGTAGTGGTGTCACCCTCCCCTGTGTGCTTCACCTGGTGCATGCCGTACTCCTAGCAGTACTCTTGTGGTCTGCCTGAATAAAAACAGACTCAATTCAAGGCAGGAATAGCTCTTCCTCCACACTCCTCTGATTCAAGTTGGGGCTCACACCCCATCTGAAATGACAGATTTGTAGAGCCCAGAAGATGGCACCAGCCAATCACCACCCAGCATCCCTTGCTAGTATAGGTTGACCATCCCTTATCTGATGTGCTTGGGACCAGAAGCATTTTGGATATCAGATTTTTCTGTATTTTGGAATACTTGCTTCTACCAAATGAGATATCTTCAGGATGGGGCTCCAGTCTAAACACAAAATTCATTAATGTTCACATACACATAGCCTAAAGATAATTTTATACAATGTGTTTTAATAATTGTGTGCATTTTGTACAACCTGCCTCATCAGGTTCAGTTGTGGAATTTTCCATTTGTGGCGTCATGCTGGTGCTCAAAAAATTACATTTTTTTGAATACTTCGGTTTTCAGACATCATATGAGATGTCCAATATGTACTCACAAACTCCAGGATGCTTTTCAAATACTCTCACGGCATGCTTGCCAAAAACAAGAAGCCAGATTTTTTTTTCCTCATCTCTACTGAGGCCTCTGTTAGGCCATCTAAATTAACACATGCACTTTTTAAAAGCCGTCCTTCATTTTAGATTTATGGCATGTTTTACTGCAAAGATTGATCTGAAATTCTACTATGTTATTCTTTCCCAGCATAATTACCTGAAAAATCTAATTTT
Source organism: Lerista edwardsae (assembly GCA_029204185.1). Lineage (NCBI taxonomy): Eukaryota > Metazoa > Chordata > Lepidosauria > Squamata > Scincidae > Lerista > Lerista edwardsae. The sequence goes on from JAJKFI010000032.1 coordinate 10,750,977, forward strand.
AATCTGGAATACATCTGAGAGCGAAATCCTAACCTGGAGTTAGGTTGGCACAGTTAGGCCAGCACAAGGGACATCATAAAGTATGTTTGGACCACTCTCTGAATCAGAGAGGCCAGCACACAGACGTGCGCCATCCTCCCTGGCTCTGAAAGTGGTCCAATGTTCTTTACAGTGTCCCTTGTGCCGGCCAAACTTTGCCGGCCTAACTCCAGGTTAGGATCGTGCTCTGAATCTTCCCTGTAATGTCACTGACCCCCTTTCCCTATTTTGGTTTAATTTGACTGTTATCTGTCAAGAAACACACTGCAAAGGCCTCATCAACCTTTATGCCCATTGAAAGAGAAATGAAAAGACTCTGGTCATAAGAAGCAAAAGAACAAAAAAAAAATTGACAACTCCCTAGGAAAAACTTTAATGGAGGCAATTAAAATTTTTCCCCTTCAAGTTTCAGAGGCCCTACTTGGTGCCTGCACTGTGGCTTGAACTGAATAATGAAATTCTCTTCTCTGACAATTGGATACTATTAATCTACTGCAGAATGATTGCTGCAAGAAAGCAGAGGGGATCAAGACAGAAACTAGGCCAAGAGAAAGCACCGGGATGTGACGCTTTCAGATCTGACTCTTTACATAGTCTCCATCAATCGCAAATAGTGGTGTTCCTTGAAAGCATCAAAGGGGCATGTGTGCAGCAGTGGCAGGATCCTGCCTGTCAGCCAGGATGGTGTGTGGTGGTTTGGGAGTTGGACTTAGACCTGCAAGATCCAGGTTCAAATCCCTCTAAGCTTCCTGGGTGACCCGAGGCCAATCACTTTCTCTCAGCCTCGCCTACCTCACAGGGTTGTTGTGAGGACAAAAGAAGGAGAGGAACTACATACATCACCTTGAGCTCCTTGGAGGAAGGGCGGTATCAAACAATAGAATTCCCTGCCTTCAATTTTTGTGCAGAGAGCGGAAGTGCACTCCAAGTGCAAAACAGAGTGACTTTAAACATTGGGGAGGCCTGCAGAGGGCACTGTGAGCTTCCAAGACCCTCCCCAAGGCCAGTGCAACCCCGCCTGGTAAGAGCAAAAGCCCCTGGGTGGGCACAGCATCATGATCGCTGTGGCGCCATCGGGATACCCTCCCTAGCCACTGTCTCCGGCCCTACAGAAACGTACTTGTGATCCCGAAGTCTGAGAAGGACTTTGGGAACCGCAGGTTTAAAGTATTTAAACTGTTGTTTTGGGGAAGGCCCAGACCTTTTGCCCTCTTATAAAATATGAGAGAACACCAGGTTGCTTTCTGCATTGCTAATCTTGGTGCCAGCTGTTTTGGGGAGGGAACCATGGCAGTTGTCTTAGCCACAGGTGTGCCCATGTGTGGGAGTGCTATAAGGAGGGCTTGTTTTGCCTGCTCTGTCCTTGCTCTTGTGCTATAAAAGAGGAATCTAAGAAAAAGAACAGCCACCAGAATGTTAAGGCTCTGGGAAACGGATTTCAAACTGATTGAAAGGGTATCTTCCTCAAGTTCCTAGGGAGTTGCAACTCCAGGCTTATGGTGCTACTTTGCAGGGACTGTGGCTAATTCACATGGTCATAACCAGTGGTGTCATTCAAATGATTTAGGAACAGGAACTCACTTTTGATTGGCACTTGTCGGGAACCTAGAACCAGCCACGGAGCCCGTTAGGATCCGGAACGCCCGTTCCGGTCCGTTCCCCCTGAATGACATCACTGGCCATAACTATTGAACAAACAGAGGGTTGTAGTCTAGGAAAGTTTGAGTTGCTAACTTCCATTGACATTCATGGCGCTTAAGTTGGCCATGACAAACTGCCCTCATTGATTTCAATGGTATTTAGTCAGGATTCACTTTCTTAGGAGTCAGCCTCAGAGACACATAATATATTCCCCTCCTGTGCATTTGTGTGTGCAGAAATGCCTTTAAGGAGGTTTGACTGTGTGACTACTAGAGATGAGTATATTTGTCCCACTACTCTCAATTATTATTCCAAGGGTGCACTTCTTAAATGTGAGTTCTTCTCTGCCCTCCTTCAAATGTAACCGAAGAAAATGTTTAAACTCTTGTGGAACTGGCATACATGCAGTTTATCACAGATTTCACTTCCTTCTTTTTATTTGCACCTCCCCCCCCCAGGTCACTAATGCAAGTGACCATGCACCCATAACCTGTACAGAAGAAAAATCACCTTCCACCCCTAAACAGAAGGGACTGACTGCCACAACAAGCTAAGCATGAGTGGCACACAGTACAAAGCGTGACAATCCAAAAGAGAAGAACAGAGGATGTCTAGCTCATCAGTGCATCAAGACCAGGGAATCAGGCACTCCACAATTGAAAGAGGAATTGAGATGGGGAGCATTTTGTAAGCATCGCTCATCTGCTCTTCCAAACAGTGTGCCTGTCATGAATTCCCAACACTTGCGGCTGGAAGAAGCCTGCAACATAAATTAATACATCAGCTGTGCTACACACACAAAACAGTGACAAACCTTAATCAATCCCCCTGTAGCAGAAATAAAAAGGTCAAAATAGGGGGGAAAAGAGAGAGAGAGAAAACCTGATGTTATTTGATAGATGATGGTACCTTTTGGAATAAATCAACCTTATTGAAGAGAGAGAACATCAGGAAACAAACAAGCTGCACTTCTGTTGACAGCCAACTTGTCCTTTCCTTTGTTGGCATCTTTGGAAACGCAGCACATTTGTAGAGTTCAGAGCTGCTCCCTGCAGCTGCCATTACATGCGCAATGTGACAATATAATTGAACCAAAATGCTGCTCTGTGCATCGTGGTAGGCATTCAACACAATGACTACCCCCAAAAGAGATGCTTCCCCCCTCTCCGCCCATGCCGTTAGTGTGAGCTTATTAAGTGTCAAACTTCAGATATTTGCGGAGTGCAATATCCATCACCGGGCCGAACAATGTATTGCATTCTTAGCAGCGCGACAGCAAGATCAAAGCACTCCGAGATTTAAAGAGTATGTTGAAAGGGGTATTGTTGAAATACCTTTGCAGATTTTATGGCTCCCATTGTTCTCATTTGAACAGTGTGCTTTTATAAGTCTTTGGGGAGAACTCTTTATTAGCCGACCACCTGGAAGTTTGCGCAAGTCATACTGCATGAGACAGCAGGACTTTGGCAAGTTTATTCCTCCCTGCTCTGCTGGACGTTCAGGAGTGCCTTCCTTAGGAGAGGCTTCATTATTTCTACTTGAACAAAGGTTTCTAGTTCAACAAGGTGCTATACCTGGAAGGCAAGATCAAAGAGGTTTACTGGACCCATTTTTTTCCCCAGCCATTCCACCTATACAAATGAAAGTCACTTTGAACATGGCTGAATTGAGGTGTACAGCAGAGGAATGTGGTTGGATAAATGCAGATGGACTCATGAAAGTGCAGTAACAGAGTGGGCCAAATTATATAAGCTGCTTTTGTTTATTTTAATTGATATTTTGCTTTATCTTCAATGAACTAACAGTGATTGAGCTGGTTTTTCATTTGCAATCAACCAAAGCAGGTGAAATCTATAAAGGATTCCTTCTTACTGAAGACGTTCACCGCTCTTCTATTTTCCACTGTTACTAGTGCCAAATCTGACGGAATGGTGATTTGTGCCCCAGGTCCTACCCTCTCTGCTTGTTCTCTATACATATTCCCAAACCATACTTTTGATTTCTACTCACAAAAATATTCCTTAGTGTCCAAATTTTCCTGGCAAGCTACTATTGATTCTGTAGTATCTTTCTCCCCTTTCCTTCCCAATTCTTTGAAAACATACTAAAATATTCCATCATATCCATCAGATCACAAACCTCTAATCCCAATTTTTTTCCTTCTTATTGCTCCCCATTATCTACTATCTCTTCCAAATACTGACCTTGTTTTCCTAGATCCTTTTCCAAAAGTTGCATAGATTTATTGAACTTCTGAGAAGCAGGTCTTTGCCTATTGTCAGCCGCGTCCAGGTTTTTTTGTTTATATGACAGCCTATTAATACTGCACTTTTATCTTACTTCCACAGCCACCAATCTCCCAGTTTTCGTTCTCCATTTGCTCTACTGATTTCATAACCTCATTTTTAATTCCTTCCACTGATTTTTTTTTGAATTCTTATTTCCCAAATTCTAACATAATACATCTGAGGGCACAATCCTAACCTGGAGTTAGGCTGGCACAGTTAGGCCAGCAAAGTTTGGCTGGAACAAGGGACACCATAAAGTATGTCTAGACCAGTGATGTCATTCAGGGAGAACGGACCAGAATGGGCGTTCTGGATCCTAACGGGCTACATGGCTGCTTCCGGGTTTTTTGTTTTGTTTTTTTTCAACATTTGAATTTGAACTCAAAAGTGAGTTCCTGTTCCTAAATCATTTGAATGACACCACTGGTCTAGACCACTTTTGGAGTTAGCTCTGCCAGCACACAGACGTGCGCCATCCTCCCTGACTCCAAGAGAGGTCGAAACACACTTTTTGGTGGCGCCTATGCCCACCAAACGTTGCTGGCCTAACTATGCCAGCCTAACTCCAGGTTAAGATTACACCCAGAACATCTTCCAATGTTGAAAAGTCAGCCAACGTTAGTCTAGAGACAAATTTCTTGATTTGTCTAGAGAGGTAAATTTTTTTGGAAATAATCTGCAATATTATTGGCAGGTTAGACCCCCTCCTGACACCAATTGATTCACAATAATGCCTTCTTCCAACTGTGAGGGATTAACAATTCTTTAGCTCCTGTTTGTTAATTCCAATCCCATAACAGGAAGGAGCCTCAGAAATTAATTCTCAAAATAACAAATATAATAGTCTATTTGTAAATAGTTTCAAAATATTGTGCCTTCCTATTTTACATACAGTAACTCAACCTCTACATATACCTTCCTATCTAAGAGGAAGCATCATCAACAAATCATTCTTTCGGGCCTCCACTTGCTAAATGTGACAATTTGATCAGTAGTCTTCAAAACATTTCATTTAACATTTAATGTTCATCAATAGCAGCTCAACTTCATTTCCAGTACAACATGGATCCAGACTATGTTCTTCCTTTATTTCTAAAGCACCCACCAGCAAATTCGCACAAGGAAACTGGTAAAGGATAAAACACAGTCTTTCCCCTGTTCTCAAGTCCAATATGTGGTATCACAAAATTCATAAAAGACTGACAGTGAACTTTGCATATAGCATGCTCTATCTTTGTTTGAAGGGGCTCACTACAGGGCCACTGCCCTCTATACTGGGCCCTTGTGTGCCTCCCACAGTATGGCCACTGACTGGAAGCAGATGGAAACAAGAGGCCCCTGGAACCAAATACTTCTGACCCTTCTCTCCACCAGCCAAGTTCAGGGATGTACAGGCCATTGACTTGTGCCAATACTAGTGCAGGACTCATGTGCCTTGATATATGCCTTTAAGATGCAAAACACTGTTACACCCAATTCTGCCTGGCAGCAACATTCTTGGAGAGGAGGTTGGTATTTCTATTGGGCTCATCCCAATCTCCTAAAGACAGTGGGTAGAACCCCAGGGTTTGGGGAAAAGCTTTAACTTCATGCACCTAGAATCTCTCTTAGCTATCCCATTGTAGGGTTATTGTTTTTAATGTCACAAATCCTCTGTTATGGGGTTCCAAAATACCAGTGCCCAACCTGTGCAACATGACACAAGGGATAGCTTCTCATACACACATGCACAGCATGTCCTGTGGCCTTCATAAGGACCATGGAAAAGGTCGATGAGGAGATGGGCAGCAGGTGGCCAGCTGGCCCAGGAGAGGCCCCTGCAAAGCAAAATAGTGAATGAAGGAGGACAACAACTGAGTGATACGAAACTCCTTTCCGTCTGAATCCAAGTCTGCAGTGGGGAAAGCATCACAGCTGAATAGTATAACAACACTGTAAACTGCCTTGTGGGATCCATTCCGTTACATCAAGAAACTGGGAAGAAATATTTTTAAGGCAAAATAAATAAATAGCTAAAATGCAAACACGCATGCAGCACTACACACCAGCAGGAAATTGAGACAGCGTAAACTTAAAACAGCCACTCACATAAACCATAGGGAAAGCTTTGACACTGTGCAATGGGTATTGAAAGAAAGGCTAGCATTACCTGCAGGTCTTTCTGCTCAATCTTGTGCTGGAGTATCTGAAGGCACTTTGTGAAATCAGTTAAATCTTGATCTGGTGTCTCTATGAGCTCACATCCCTAGGAAGAGGGAGTCAAAGAACAAGAAAGCAAAAGCAAAATGTGATTATCCTGCCACTTTAGGATCAAGCACAAACATTTCCCTTGTTGTCTCCTGCTATAAGGCTCAATATTTTGACAGTTGTGCTCTGGCATAAACACGAGGCTTGACTATACAGTTTTTGGTTCAGATCTGTAACACTGCACAGGAGGCAGCAACTAGAACCATCCCAAAGAGAAAGAAGTGCAAGAAGGCCAAGTGGCTGTCTGACGAGGCTTTACAAATAGCTGAAGAAAGAAGGGAAGCCAAAAGCAAGGGAGAAAGGGAAAGATATACCCAACTGAATGCAGATTTCCAGAGAACAGCGAGGGGAGATAGGAAGGCCTTCCTAAATGAGCAGTGCAAAGACATAGAGGAAGACAATAGAATGGGAAAGACTAGAGATCTTTTCAAGAAAATTGGAGATATCAAGGACAATTTTGTGCTAAGGTAGGCACGATAAAGGACAAGAATGGCAAGGACCTAACAGAAGCAGATGAAATTAAGAAGAGGTGGCAAGAATACACAGAGGAACTCTATAAGGCCGATCTAAATGTTCCTGATAACCACAATGGTGCGGTCACTGAGCTCGAACCTGACATCCTGGAGTGTGAAGTCCAGTGGGCTTTAGAAAGCATCACTAACAACAAAACTAGTGGAGGTGACAGCATTCCAGCTGAGTTACTCAAAATCTTAAAAGATGATGCTGTCAAAGTGCTGCACTCCATATGCCAGCAACTTTGGAAAACCCAGCAGTGGCCACAAGACTGGAAAAGATCAGTTTACATTCCAATCCCAAAGAAGGGCAATGCCAAAGATTGTTCAAACTACCGCACCATTGCACTCATTTCACATGCTAGCAAGGTGATACTCAAAATCCTACAAGCTAGGCTTCAGCAGTATGTGAATCGAGAACTACCAGATATACAAGCTGGTTTCTGAAGAGGCGGAGGAACTAGAGATCAAATTGCCAACATTCGCTGGATCATGAAGAAAGCAAGAGAGTTCCAGAAAAACATCTACTTCTGCTTCATTGACTATGCTAAAGCCTTTGATTGTGTGGATCACAACAAACTGTGGCAAGTTCTGGAAGAGATGGGAGTACCAGACCACCTGATCAGTCTTCTGAGAAACCTGTATGCGGGTCAGGAAGCAACAGTTAGAACTGGACATGGAACAACTGATTGTTTTAAAATTGGGAAAGGAGTACGACAAGGCTGTATACTGTCACCCTGCTTATTTAACTTATACGCAGAGTACATCATGAGAAAGGCTGGGCTGGATGAGTCACAAGCTAGAATCAAGATTGCTGGGAGAAATATCAACAACCTCAGATATGCAGACGATACCACTCTAATGGCAGAAAGTGAGGAAGACCTAAAGAACCTTCTGATGAGGGTGAAAGAGGAAAGTGCCAAAATGGGCTTGAAGCTCAACATTAAAAAAACTAAGATCATGGCCACCACTCCCATCACTTCCTGGCAAATAGAAGGGGAAGAAATGGAAGCAGTGACAGAGTTTATTTTCTTGGGCTCCAAGATCACTGCAAATGGTGACTGCAGCCATGAAATTAAAAGACGTTTGCTTCTTGGGAGGAAAGCTATGGCGAACCTAGACAACTTAATAAAAAGCTGAGACATCACCCTGCCAACAAAGGTTTGCATAGTCAAAGCTATGGTTTTCCCAGTAGCCATGTATGGCTGTGAGAGCTGGACCATAAGAAAGGCAGAGCGCCGAAGAATAGATGCTTTTGAATCTACTGGAGAAGACGCTTGAGAGTCCTCTGGACTGCAAGGAGATCCAATTGGTCAATCCTACAGGAAGTGAAGCCTGATTGCTCCCTGGAAGGACAAATACTGAAGCTGGAGCTCACCTCATGAGAAGAGAGGACTCTTTAGAAAAGACCCTCATGCTGGGAAAGATTGAAGGCAAAAGGAGAAGAGGGCGATAGAGGATGAGATGGTTAGATAGTGTCACTGAAGCAATGAACATGAAATTGGGTGAACTCTGGAAGCTAGTGGAGGACAGGGAGGCCTGGCGTGCTGTGGTCCATGGGGTCACGAACAGTTGGACACGACTTAGCAACTGAACAACAACAAACAACAACAACTCCTCTTTCACAATGGCTGTGATGCTATGGAATTCATTTAAATGGATGGACACAAAAAAACAGTACTTTCCTGTAGCTTGGGGAGTCTGTTCTCAGGGTTTGTTTCTTTTTAAAAATATAGATATATATATATCAGGTCCCCTTATACTGCACTAAGTTATAGATGTCAAGATTACACTAAAATGGAGCAATACACAAGTTCATGTCTTTTAATTCAGAGCTCAAACAGTCCCTAAGCTTCTGCCAAAGAGCTGAGTAAGGAATAGTGAAGTATGTCCACCCATATAAAGTCGCCATTCAAAGAGATTTCAAGGATACAAAACACCTATATAGCATCATAAATTATAATAAGAACCACAGTTGTTAGATTTAAAGGATCCTTTACCTACCACTTCAAGGTCTCTTTAAAGGCTTCCCGGCTCTATCTATCAATGATTCATTTCATACTTTTACATTGTACTGTAGTGACTGATAAGAAAATTAGGTTCTCACCAGTATTTTTTTTTTAAAAAAAAACAACCTCATATTATGAGTTTGAACGTACCATTTACAGCTTGGGAAAGGCTAATAAAACAAGCTTGACAACTTTTAGAAGTGCATATCCAGAAATGCAGAGAGTAAAAAACAGAATTTCTTACCTGGGAATTCCTGTTCTGGGATGAGGAAAGGGGGGCCATTCAAGACCTCTGGGAATGCTCCTCCTACTCCAGGAGGCAGGGCCGGCTGCACTTTTGAGGCACCGCCAGTAGGGGGTATCCCATCCCCAGTACGGACCGATGAGCAGGAAAAAAACCCCAATTCTGAACTCCGGAAACACCCTCTGAGAAACTCATGTAACGAAAGAAGAACTGAGAGAAAAAATGGGGTCCTGAAAACAGAGGGACCACGCCAAACAGGTGAAAAACCGGAATGAACAAACGTCACAAGGACAAGGGAAGATCGGTATCCCTACCCCTGAGATTCCCCACTCTGCCAACACCCCCATCTGAGCCTGGTGAGAGGTGGGTCGAATGGCCCCCCTTTCCTCATCCCAGGCCAGGAATTCCCAGGTAAGAAATTCCATTTTTCTCTGGGAGGCGGAATAGGGGGGCCATTCGAGACTTCTGGGATTTGCCAGAGCAGTACTGAAAGGGCGGGACCAGGCGAAGAGATCGCCTAGGCCTCCACCACCTTCTGCAGCACCTGCCTGCCGAAGCTGGCCTCTGCGGATGCCGCCAGATCCACCTTGTAGTGCTTTATAAAGGTGTGAACCAATGACCAGGTGGCTGCCCTGCATATCTCCAGGAGGGAACCAACCCCATCAAAGACTGCTGAGGTAGCAGCTTCCCTGAGTGAGCTGTAATGCCTTCTGGGGGCACCTTGCCCACAGACTTGTACGCCATCACTATGTCCTCATGTATCCAGCAGGAAAGGGCTGAAACTCACACCGGTGACGAAGCGCTGATTTTTCAATTACCAACTGAGGCTGAGCTTGAGCTCCTCTGTGATTGTCACTTGCAAATGTCTCTGCCATTCTATTTGTTTCTGAAAAGGCATCAGGATCCTCTGCAGGGGTCGCATGTGGAACCGTGCCCAGTTCACCAGGTCCTGGCATGACACTAACATGCTCAAAAGCGAAGCTAGGTCTATCAAGTCCATAATTGCCGATTTCAGGGCTGTTTTGAGTGCTAATGTGAGTGCCAGTCTGTGCTCTGCTGAGATGGCCACCCTGAATGTCTCGGTGTCGATCAACAGGCCCAGGTGTTCTATTCTGGTTCTTGGAGTCAGGGAACTCTTTTCTAGGTTTATGAAGCCCAGCTGTCTGAGGCAGTCCATGGTTGACATCCTCCTGGGCTTGCTGTGGTGACGGTAATTTCACCAAGATATCCTTCAGGTACGGGTAAACCTGGACTCCCTGCTGTCCTAGGAAAGCCACCGGGGCAATAAGGAGTTTTGTAAATCCCTCAGGGCTGCTGTTAAGCCGAAAGGAAGGACCCTGCTAAGACAAAACGCAGGAACCGTCTATGACTCCTTCAAACCAGGACATGGAGATGTGCCTCAGAAAGATCCAGAGAAGCCTTGAGTTCTCCTTGCTCCAGGGCCGTTATTATGGAGCGCTATGTTCCCATTCTGAACTTCTTCCTCTTCAGGAAGCGATTGAGTCACTTTAAGTCCAGAACAGCCCGCATGTCCTTGTTCTTTTTTCGGACTAGAAAGAGAACTGAGTAAACCCCAGTGCCCCCTGGCTCTTCAGAACTGGCTCTATCGCCCTGATATTGAGGAGGTGTCTGATGGCTCGGCACTTTTGAAGATGTTTCTGCCGGTCTCTGGAAACGGAGTCTTTCCAAAAACGGTCCCGAGGTTGCTTTACAAACTCGAGAGCATAGCCTTGCATGACTGTCTCTACTATCCAGGCGTCGGAAGAAACTGCCCGCCATTGAGGAGCAAAAGCGAGGAAACGCTTCCCGATACTTCCTGAGGATGCGCAGGGCCTGGCGTCATGCGTTACGGGGGTCCTTGGTAGACCTGGAGGAGCTGGCCCCAGATCCTCCCTGGCGTCCCTTGGGCTGGAACCTAGCTTTGTTCCACTTTAACTTTGGCCTGTCCGGGTCTCTGGGGTGGTCGTCACTCTTGAAAGAACGAAAGGACTGCACCCTACTCCTGGGCATCCCTCTCTTTCTTAGAGGAGGGAATGACTTTCCTCTTGTCCTTATTCTCAATGAGCAGCAGGTCTAGTGCTTGTCTGAACAACTTGGATCCTTGAAAGGGCACTGCCACCAGACGGGCCTGGGATCCGGCGTCCACGTCCCAGCTGCATAGCCATATGTTTCTGCGTGCCATCGCATTGGCTGCCATGGCCCTGGAATTCAGCTGCAGCGCGTCATTTTCTGGCCTGCCTCAAAAAGGCTGCTCGGAAAATGGCGGGAAGCGCGTGGTCGCGGACAGAACTAACCAGGCGCTCTGGACACAGCTATAGACTGGAGCCGCCTCCTACCTTGTGTTGCGCCCACTGCTGGATCATGCTACTGCCCTCCCGAGGGGACGCAGTCGTGAGATAGGGCAGCCAAAAAGGGTGGGAGGAAACCTGGGCTCTAGGCCACGCAGGGTTCTGTTGTCAAACGTGCGGTGGCCTCAACTCCGCAGCTCCGCGCCTTGCCGCCTCACCACTGTTGCTTTTGACGCCAAAGCTGCGCCGCTGCCCTCCTGAGGGAACATGGTCACGGTTTGGTGAAGGGTAGAGCCAGACCCCTGTGCCCAAGGCCGCTTGGGGTTGAGAGGCACGCGGGCCTCTAAAGGCCCGCTCCTCCGCTACGTGCTGAGAGACCTCACATGTCACACTCCGGGCCTCAGCTCGTTTCCCCTCCTTGAGACGCAGCCACATCTCTCTACTCATTGGGACTAAGGCCGAGTTGGACCGGTCCCACAGCTCTGCCGATCGTCCGTGGGGTGGGAAAGAAACATGAGGATCACAGCAAGGGGGAAAAAGACAGACAAAGGTAATAGGAAAAAGGAAAAAAGGGCCTCGGATTGTTGAAAAAGCTGAGCTCTGTGGAGCGCCGCAAGCAACCGTCCTATCCCTTAGGGAGGCAAGGCCGGACTGGGGATGGGATGCCCCCTACTGGAGGTGCCTCAAAAGTGCAGCTGGCCCTGCCTCCTGGAGTAGCATTCCCAGAGGTCTCGAATGGCCCCCCTATTCCTCCTCCCGGTGAAGGTAACAGTTGCTAACAGAAAGACTGCAAAAATGTCTGTAAAGATTGTCACACCATGAAACTAACAGATTTTCCTGGGATAACAGGATATTTATGAGAATTCTCAGCATTTCTGGTTCATGTTAAAAGTCTATATTTTTGTGATCAAAGTATGCAACTTATACCATAATTTCTGTAAGTAAGCTGGCACTTCTCCAGCCTTCTCACAAGGCTCACTCCCAGATGAATCCTCAACTGCCAACCTCGCATCTTGGGCTAGTTCATGCAGTACCTGGGAAGCGTGACTGCGTCGGGAACATGTGGAATGCAAAAAGCAAGTGGGAAGGGCATACTGATGTGGCTACTCTCCATTTTAGAGCCATTTGGGGTGGGGTGCTGGGGTGGGGCATGACCGTGTCATATTTGCTACCCACGTGGCTTCTGCACCTCAAACAGGTCCAGCAGAGCAACATGGAATCTGACTAGGCAGAAGTTGCAATCAGGTAGCATAACACTAGCTCTATGTTTGTGTGCACAGATTGTGCCTTGGAATACATCTGGGGGGATGAGAAAAGAACTATGCAATGTAGTATTTCCCAAACTTTTTCAACTGGCAGCTCCATTGACCTACTGGCAGACATGCATGTCTGCCTACTGGCAGACATGCTGGCGCCAAAACCGCACCCCCAGGACGTCGCCCCGCCCCTGCGCGTCACTCTGACGCACCTCCCTTAGCCCAGAAGCATTCCATTTCTGAGCATAAGGGAAGCATGGGCGGGCAGGAGGCCGAAAACCGCGCGGTTTCGCCCGGACCACGCGCAATGCCGCCCTGCCACTGCCCGGCGCCCATGGCTCGCGCCATCCCACACATCAGGTAAATATGTGCCTGCCTACTGGGCCATTGGCCATGGTTCCCCATTATGGCTACAATCCTATACATTGAAAAGGGAAGTCTGTTTTTTGTGAGGATTCCATGGCTTCCCTGGCTGGTTTCCATGGCTCCCCAAGGAGCCATAGCTCACAGTTTGAGATTCACTGGTGTTATATCTCTGTGAAAATCATTTAGGGCACAATCCTAACCTGGAGTTAGGCTGGCACAGTTAGGACAGCAAAGTTTGGCTTGCCCAAGGGACACTGTAATGTATGTTTGGACCACGCTTGGAGTCAGAGACGTGCTCCACTTCTGTGTGCTGGCCTTTCAGACTCTGAGAATGCTCCAAACTTACTTTACGGTGGCCATTGTGCCAGCCAAACTTTGCTGGCCTAACTGTGCCAGCCTAACTCCAGGTTAGGATTGTGCCCTTAAAGACAGACTTTCACCTTTACTTTTAAAAAAATTAACCTCTGGAATCTTGGTTTTAACAGCTTTTGACCTGCAACTACTATATTTCAGAAGTTGGCCTTCAATAATGAAAAAAAGGATTACAGGCAGCAGTTCTGAATTCATATCATCTATGAAGGCAGCAAGATTGACAAGGAGCTCATTCTTTCATTCTCACATTAAAAACAAAAATTAAAGTCTATGCTTTCCCCCCAGAGCCACTTTTATTTCTGTTTTTTTGTGCTTCACAGCAGTGGCACAAGGAAGCTGTGTACAGATACAGCCATATAAATAAAAGATGGAAACCCCTATCAGCACTTTTGAAGCAATGCTTTGACTGCAGCAGATTTCTTACCCCTTTCTTACAGATTTCATCTGACCTCTGCAAGAGGAATACAGAGGCATTCTGAGCTTTAAAAAAAACGTCAAAAAAGCCCATTGCCACCTATTGCCGAGGGCTGTCCCTTCTGCAAGGAAGAAATCTTGGACCAAGGCCAATGAAAAGCAAAAAGGATGATAAAACGATGTCTTAAGTACAGATGCAGCTGCTGGTGCATCAGCTGAGCACATACCTAAGTGCAAGGGCAAACTGCTAGTAAACATTAAAGCAAAACACAGCCTGTTCCATGAGTCTGGCTAAATTATACCCTGACTAAATTATCAGCCCCCACAAAAGGATTACTAGCCCCCCTGCACATGCATGTGCTACTTGATCATGGCACATCAATGATGGTCTACAACAGCAGTCTCTAAACCAAAGACTGCTGCATTATGGACGAGTGGATTGCTGTGGACTCTCTGGGAGTGGCAGGTTTTTTGTTCTGCGTCGCAACCACTACATTTTGTAACCAATCTTCTCAGAACCTCATGCAGGGCAGCCGCTTCTGCTGCCCGTAGCCCCAGAAGGTTCTGCACCCTGATTTCTGGGTGGAAGCAGCTGTCAGGCACGGGATTCTGAGAAGATCAGCTGCAAATGTAGAGGCTGCAACGTGGAACAAAAAGCCTTCTCCCCTGCTGTACCAGGATGGGTAAAGTTAATCTGGCCCATGGACCGCCAACTGTAGGCTACTGGTCTAAAAGAATGGGGAGATCACTACCTCCCTTTCCTGCTTGTCTGACTGGATTGATTCTTGAAGGTGGTAGAACACCTTCTATTTTAGAAGACACCTTGCTATTTTCAAAACCAACCAACCAACCAACCAACCAACCAAAAACAGAAGGCCTGATCCAAAATAGCAAGGAACTATATTTTCAAGTTCTTTTTTCCCTTTAGTGAAAAGCAGTGTATAAATATTCTCTCAACAACAACAACAGGAATTATCTAGTGTTTGAAGATCGCCAAAAAAAGCCTCGTGGGCTGCAAGCAGACCATGGGCCATGTGTAGGATCCAGTCATGAGGAGCAAGCTTCAATGAAAGCTCCCACAAAGTATGAGTAAACAGAGCAGCAGCTCTGGCACCAGCTGACTGGACACCCCCATAGTCCCCCCTACCAGTATATCACTGCCAGTGTTCAAAGGTCAGCTGGCCAAGTGGGCCCTCTGATGGGCATGGGCCTACGGCTGGATTGTATTAGGTATAGTCTGAAGTACATTTAGTATAGGGCGCAATCCTAACCTGGAGTTAGGCTGGCATAGTTAGCAAGGTTTGGCCAGCACAAGGGCTACCATAAAATGCGTTTGGACACTGTCAGAGTCAGCGGGATGGCACACGTCTGTGTGCTCACCTCTCTGACTCCAAGAGTATTCCAAACATACTTTACGGTGGCCCTTGTGCCAGCCAAACTTTGCAGCCCTAACTATGCTGGCCTAACTCCAGGTTACGATTGCTCCCTTAGAGCCATATGGCCCAATCCTATCCAACTTTCCAATGCCAATGCAGCTGAAATGCAGTCATGAGGTAAGGAAACAAACGTTCTTTTGCCTTGAGGAGGCCTCCGTGACTGCTCCCTCACTGCAAGATGCAGCACATGCCCTGTTGGCATGGCTACATCAGCTGTGGGAAGATGGATAGGATTGGGTCTAAGATTTAGGGCACAGTCCAAGGAAGGATGTAGTGCCAACGTGGGGGCGCCAACCGGCACCCCCGCATCCGTGCTATGGCTCCCAGGTCAATGCTAGCGGCAGCACTGGCCTGGAAGCACGGGCAGAGAGCTGCCCTTGTGCCAGCTGAACTCAGCTGGCACAGGGGCAGTTCTGGGCAGGTGGGTGGAACCAGGTGGAGGGTGGAAAGAACTGGGCAGGAATGGGGTGGGCGGGCATTAGACCGCATCCAAGGCCCTGTCCCCGGGCCACGTGGCCCCAATTCTGGCCATGCAGCCACCTCGGAGCTGTGCCTGCTGTTTAGCAGGTGCAGATCTGAGGAGCCCATTGGGGAGGCTGGAGCCTCCCCTGACGCAAGGACACAAACATGCCCCTGCGCTGGGGAGGCTCCTCAGGCCTCCCATGTTGTGCTGGATTTGGCGCAGGCCCGCCGGCCTGCCTGCTCCAGTGCAACATAGAATTGGGCTGTTAGTTCATGCAAGGGAAAAGAAAGGACCAACAGCTTCCTGCCTACACAGTGTACACTGTGTACACCTGAAAACCTGGTCCAGAATCTTCTACTATATGTAGGTCCTTCCTTGGGGGATCTCAGATTGAAGTTGCAAGGCAGAAAGTTTGAAAGCCACTGGCAGAAGGCAACACCAGAGAACGTATGGAAACCTGTGCATCCCTCCTCAAACTCAAAGCTTCATGAACTTGTCAAATCTGACAAGTGCCCCCCCCAGCCCCTCCCTAGCTTCACTTTGGACTTCAGCAGATGCTGCCTCTTCCCCTCTGCCTTTCTACCTTGAAGTGTTATTTTTTCAAAGTAAGTTTCTTTTCCCCCCACAGGCAGCATCTGGCTTCCGGCTGACAGTGTACTTTTTGTAACGTATATTTACTGTGACAGTTGCAACAATGAAAGAGTTAGCCCACATCAGCTGCAAATGCTCTCTCTCAACAGCACGTCTTGTTTTGCCTTCGAAGGCTCTAATGATTGAATCAACTCTCAAAATATGCAAAGGAATCAGAAAGGTCCCTAGTTCAGGGGACATCACTAGAGAGGATGCTGGGATGACACCAGCAGGGTAGGAAGCAAGCGGCTGATCTTCTTGGCCACAGACTTCTAATCAATGAAAACTCATGGACTTCCCGAAGTATGGGTCCGAAACCCACTGATGTTCCTGAAAAGAGGAACTGGGAAGATCCAATACTTGTGAGTCCAGGAGGGAGGTTAAATTGTGTGTGGACTAAGGAGGTGCAAGAACTGGAGCGGGAGTTGGGGTTTGTGCAGCACAGAGAAGGTGGAGAAGCTGTGTAGATAAGGAAGAAGTAGTCCTGGGGTCATAGGAACCAAGTAGGTACACTCAACGAGGTTACCCCATTGGAGAAAAGCACAGAAAAACTAGGCTGCTAGAATGGGAGTCCAATTTCATAAAGTTTGGGAAACATCAAATTACAGCACAAAATGCTATAAGCTCCCTACACCTTCCGAGGTCCACTGGCACACGAGGGAAAGCTCCACTTGCCCCACTGGCGCTCCAGCAGCTTGCACTGGCATCTACCTGCACTGCCACGTGAGAGGTAGGACTGAGACATTAGGGATTAAGCAGAGTTAAAAAAATACACCCCAGAGTATATACCAAGAGCAAAATTAGTAAAATAAATTCCCCAGCGACGGTTCACATTAAAATAAGCTGCTGATCAAAGGCATAAAATTGCAAAATTAAGAAACGC
Source organism: Lerista edwardsae (assembly GCA_029204185.1). Taxonomy (NCBI): domain Eukaryota; kingdom Metazoa; phylum Chordata; class Lepidosauria; order Squamata; family Scincidae; genus Lerista; species Lerista edwardsae. Next base: position 10,768,065 of record JAJKFI010000032.1, read on the forward strand.
AAAAGTAGTTTCCATTTCCATCGGAAGCTCTCCCTCTGCACACATTAGGGAGTTCAGGCTCATAACGCCGGTGAGGAATGTCTTGCTAGTCCCCACTCAGTTCATCGTGTGGCTCAGCAAAAATCACCAAGGGGAGAACTAGAGTTGAAAGTTAGCACGATTGCATGGGAAATGGCTCTTGTCCAACATTTCTTTCATGATAACAAGGTTATAGGTTTTGCTGGTTATGGCTGCCCTTGTTTATGTAATGCTAGGACTGTACTGGCCATGATGCTGCATGCAGAGAGTGAGCCTGGACACCCCTGAGCCTTACAGTGGAACAAATGCTCTTCTCTGTTTGCACTGCACACTCCTGAAGGGCCTCTCACAGAGGCCAAGCCATCGAGATTTGGGAGAAAGGTGTGTGGCACCCTTTTGCACCCACATCCATCAACTGTGCACTAGCATACGTTTTTGCTGTATACAGAGCCCTACCTTATCCCATATAAGTGAATGGGCGTCAATGAGAATTGAGACCCCCTTCTCAGCATAGCTCCACTCCGTATTCAGTCCTGCCATGGATTGTGTTTCCTCTATGGCAAAGAAGGAGACCCCAAAGTCCTGCCTCCCACCCATCTATCTAGATACATCTCCACATAGCACAGACGCTTCTAATTGAGGGTCAAATACACTACAGATGTGTGGCATGCTGTACTGGTCCCAGAGAAATCCATTTTTTTTCTCTGAGAATAATATTTCTCTGAGAAATAAATGTAAGTACTTGTCTTGCATGTTACAGTGCGTGTATGCAATGAACACACGGTAAGCCATTTAAATCTCTGATTTGTGAAGAGGCCAGGCAGTATGTTACAGATATGACACGGCAGTTTTGCTATGTGCAGCTACTTCCCACAGACTTCAAGGGGATACGTACATGCATGAGAAGCATTGGCGAAGAGGTGCCTTGTTTCTTGACCAGCTTTAGCGATTGTCATGGTCAGTCTGTTGCACCTGGAACTTGCTCCTCAAACATGTATGCCATGAGTCTCCTTTCATTTAGCTTTGAGAACTATTTGTTGCACTTAGGATCCAAATCACCCCTTTCTACCCCCCTCCACACTGGTACAGCTATGATGTAAATCCTAATTAGAAATGGGATTTAACGCCCCTTACGCTTTT
>JAJKFI010000032.1:10769622-10817644 GCA_029204185.1 Lerista edwardsae
AATTGGAGATGTCAAAGGACAATTCCATGCAAAGGTAGGCACAATAAAGGACAAGAACGGCAAGGACCTAACAGAAGCAGATGAGATTAAGAAGAGGTGGCAAGAATACACAGAGGAACTCTATAAGGCCGATCTAAATGTTCCTGATAGCCACAATGGTGCGGTCACTGAGCTCGAACCTGACATCCTGGAGTGTGAAGTCAAGTGGGCTTTAGAAAGCCTCACTAACAACAAAGCTAGTGGAGGTGACAGCATTCCAGCAGAATTACTCAAAATCTTAAAAGATGCTGCTGTCAAAGTGCTGCACTCCATATGCCAGCAACTTTGGAAAACCCAGCAGTGGCCACAAGACTGGAAAAGATCAGTTTACATTCCAATCCCAAAGAAGGGCAATGCCAAAGATTGTTCAAACTACCGCACCATTGCACTCATTTCACATGCTAGCAAGGTGATGCTCAAAATCCTACAAGCTAGGCTTCAGCAGTATGTGAATCGAGAACTACCAGATGTACAAGCTGGTTTCCGAAGAGGCAGAGGAACTAGAGATCAAATTGCCAACATTCGCTGGATCATGAAGAAAGCAAGAGAGTTCCAGAAAAACATCTACTTCTGCTTCATTGACTATGCTAAAGCCTTTGATTGTGTGGATCACAACAAACTGTGGCAAGTTCTTGAAGAGATGGGAGTACCAGACCACCTGATCTGTCTTCTGAGAAACCTGTATGTGGGCCAGGAAGCAACAGTTAGAACTGGACATGGAACAACCGACTGGTTTCAAATTGGGAAAGGAGTACGACAAGGCTGTATACTGTCACCCTGCTTATTTAACTTATATGCAGAGTACATCATGAGGAAGGCTGGGCTGGATGATTCACAAGTTGGAATCAAGATTGCTGGGAGAAATATCAACAACCTCAGATATGCAGACGACACCACTCTAATGGCAGAAAGTGAGAAAGACTTAAAGAACCTGCTGCTGAGGGTGAAAGAAGAAAGTGCAAAAATTGGCTTGAAGCTCAACATTAAAAAAACTAAGATCATGGCCACCACTCCCATCACTTCCTGGCAAATAGAAGGGGAAGAAATGGAAGCAGTGATAGACTTTATCTTCCTGGGGTCCAAGATCACCGCAGATGGTGACTGCAGCCAAGAAATTAAAAGACGTTTACTTCTTGGGAGGAAAGCTATGGCGAACTTAGACTACTTAATAAAAAGCCGAGACATCACCCTGCCAACAAAGGTTCGCATAGTCAAAGCGATGGTTTTCCCAGGAGCTATGTATGGCTGTGAGAGCTGGACCATAAGAAAGGCAGAGCGCCGAAGAATAGATGCTTTCGAATTATGGTGCTGGAGAAGACTCTTGAGAGTCCCCTGGACTGCAAAAAGGTCCAATCGGTCCATCCTACAGGAAGTCAAGCCTGATTGCTCCCTGGAAGGACAAATCCTGAAGCTGAAGCTCCAATACTTTGGCCATCTCATGAGAAGAGAGGACTCTTTAGAAAAGACCTTCATGCTGGGAAAGATGGAAGGCAAAAGGAGAAGGGGGCGGCAGAGGATGAGATGGTTAGACAGTGTCACCGAAGCGACAAACATGAAATTGGGCGAACTCCGGAAGCTAGTGGAGGACAGGGAGGCCTGGCGTGCTGTGGTCCATGGGGTCGCAAAGAGTCGGACACGACTTAGCGACTGAACAACAACAACAACAACGCTTTTGTAAGGCTCTTGCTCCACAATGAGTCTCCTTGGACCTGCACCAGCATTTTAGCTGATGCATGTCCAAGGAGAGAAAGGGGAGGTTGCTCATAGAGGGAACAGAATCCAGTGCATGCCATTGACACCAGCCCCAGCCCCTTCCTGCAGCCTCCTTGCTCCCTTTCCCATAAATTCCCATCATTCTTCCATGTCTCACCTTTGATTTCTAACTTCTTGTCTCAAATCCAGGAACTCACAGAGTTACAGTACAATCCTATGTATCTCTATTCAGAACTAGGTTCCACTGAGTTTGGGTAACTGCATCCCTGGAATCTCAATTCCACGAAGACAGAAGTTTATAGTTCTCAGCTCAGCTCTCCTGAGATACTTCAAAACTTTGGGAAGCAACAAAATTTCCCTTCCTTCCCTATTTATTTGGTTAGTCCTCAGACACCACGAACCTTCATGGGCTCTCAGACCAGTTTCCCAATAAACTAGGAGCACTATATAAACATCTTGCCTCTAGGAAAATGTCAGCTCCTTTAGATATGCCTATAACTTGTTGCTTACGTATTAGGACTTCTTTGCTCCACTTCCTTGCTCCTTTGCCTTCAGCCAGTGGCATTGCTAGGGCATCTGGCATCCAGAGCAAATAAGGCCTCCTGGAGGCCTTAGAAAGGCACTTCTTTCTAAGGCCTTCAGAAGGCTTTCTGACACACCCTCAAGGGGTGACAGCTGGTGCAATGTACCCTTCAGCCCCATCTTAGCTATGCCACTGCCTTCAGCTCTCAAACTCTTTTGTATGTCCCCTCACTTCCTTAGACAGTCACAAAACTGGCCATGCTCTTGGTTTTGAGAAATATGGTTTTGCGGTTCTCACCAACCTAGCATGGCAGTTAACATTACAGAGCCACACACCCATCTCTCAGCAAGATGAATAAATGTGCCTCTGACTGTTTATCAAAACCCTGCGTGTAAAGGAAGATGCACATGTACAAATCAAATCATTCTCCATAACTCTATAGCTACAGATTATAATGATACAGATTATGGGCTCTCTTGATTAACTACTCCATGGTCAGACAAGACAAAGTAGAAAAGGAGGAACTACTGCCTGATAAACAGTGTGTAACGAACCCTTGCGACAAGTCGCCAACTATTTTTTAATGTCTCCGGTACTGTAAATGTTAAAAAGTGTGCTAGTATTTGCTCTGGCTAAAGCAATTGTCATGACTGACCCTGAACAAGGTTCACAACCTGAACTATGGGGATTGAGTAGATTGAGCAGGTAAGGGCACAGGGTGGGCAATGGGTCTCCTCCCATTGCCCAGTTGGCAGCGAAGGTGGTTGCCAGCCCCACTCCTGCTTCACCCCTCCCCTGCCCAGGAACACCTTCCTGCCCTGCCTTCTCCAGGCGATGAGGGGCCAGTGCTGGCCTAGCACTGGTGGTAAGGCCTGCCCCAAGGCTTTTTGCTGGCAGTGAAGGCGCTTTATGGTGCCTTCATGACAGAGACATGGGTGGTGTGCTCATACCGCCTGCTATAAGCCCGATAGGATTGGGCCCTTGGTCTCTTATTGAAGTGATTGAGATTACCACCCCAAACATGCTGCCATGCATCCAGGGTGCTAAGCTCACAAAACTAATGCTGTTGGAGATAATCTTTTCTGTCCTGTTCTTCCTACTGAATCCCGCAAGCTTCCTGAAAGGGTTGGGGTAGCCTTAGTAGTGGCATGGTATGTGGTGTGGGAGGCTGACTGGAAACGAGGAGGGAACCATGAGCAGAAGCGTGGTTGAAAAAGTGGTTCCATCCCAAATTCCATGTCCTCCCTCCTTCTGCAACCCTCCTGTGCCACAGATCATGCTGATGCCAAGGGTCTCACAACAGTGACTTTTGGGGGGGGGGCTTGAGGGCCTCAGTGAGGAGGGGGTGGGTGGGGAAAGCGGCTTCTGGCAATGTTATTTCTGCAAGCACAGCACTCTGGATGCAAGCCACTTGCTAATGAGGAATCTCTATTGGGATTCACCATGGGATTCACTGGCAATGAGATTTTCAGCAAAGTTCAAAGACCTGCTGTTGGACATATTACATGACGATAAAGAAGCATTTGTTGTGGTTAACTGGCAAGCCTCATAACAACCACACATGATGTTGCTTTTTGCCAATAATGGGAGAAGCACAGTGCCAGATCTCAGACACCACATGGAATTCTTGAAATAGCAGAAGACTAATATAGAGAATTGCACTGCTTTGAAATACATGCATGCTATTCAGCTATTAGTAGGAGGTACAGGTCCAACCTTTTTATACACTTGGTTTTTTATACACCGATTTGAGTCAACACCGATGGCCACTGCAAATAAGGACCCTGCTGATCTCTTGAGAAGGGGAAAATATGTTCCCGTTTAAAAAACCTCTTTTCTAGGGAATCAGTCAGAGAGTCAAACTATTAGAACTGCCATTTTCAGCTCACTCCGCGACCCTCTCTGGCTGAAGAATGGAATGCAAAGGTGATTAATCACATTCCCATTCCATTCTTCAGTAAGAGAGGGCAAAGGGAGGGGGTTACTTGTCTCAGATTGAGCTGAAAATAGCAGTTCCAATTGTCTGACTGAGGGTGCAATCCTAACCGGGAGTTAAGCCGGCACAGTTAGGTCAGCAAAGTTTGGATGGTACAAGGGACACTGTAACATATGTTGGAGCACTTCGAGTCAGAGAGACCAGCACACAGACGTGTGCCATCTTCCCTGACCCCAAGAGTGGTCCAAACATACTTTATGGTGGCCCTTGTGCCGACCAAACTTTGCTGGTGTAACTGTGCCGGCCTAACTCCAGGTTAGGATTGAGCTCTGACTCGTGTTTTTGTTTTGTTTTAACTGCGTTTATTTAACAAAGTTTTTGGTATCAGCAGGGAGTCCCAGAACCAAACTCCAGTGGATTCTGAGACATGACCAAACATGCCTTATCGTAACTCGTAACTTATCGTATGTCAGGAACTCTGAGATACATCATTGTGAGTTTAGCTTCCTAGTGGTTGTTTCTAGTTTGCAACTTGGGTTTGCCAGTATGTGAACCACATGAAAATGTCCTTGAACATGACATATAAAACCAAGTGATAGCGGTTGAAATTTCTGGTAGTATGATAGCTCAACAGTTCCACTAATATACCTTTGGCAGTTGTGTCACCCTGCCAAGAGGAAGTTCAATCTGTAGGTGGGAGAAACACGAACTTGGGTCAAGCCTATTTAAAATAACTTTTGCAATCTAACTTGTTCTACCAAGAACATGAGCTCTTAGGCCGACATCAAAACCTGTTACTCACAGGGTAAAAAACTATTGAACTATTCTTACCACTTCAGCAGCCAGGTGTGCGGTGACATGATAGTACAAACACAAATCCATAGGAATGAATTTCAAGAACAAATGCCTGTTGGAGTGAACAAAAACCTTCCATCCCACAAGAGCAATTACTTGGAAACAGTGTGTCAAAGTAACCCTTGACAAAGTAATTCGGCACTTATAGAATTCCTTGACTATTGACAGCAACTTTAACTGCAGGCATAATCACAAATCCAACTGAGGGGTGGGGCAACCCAAACAACCTTTCATTTCTGCTGAAAGTTTTAACAGGGAAACATTACCATAAGAAGGCATTTCTCTTCCATCTTTCTATAGTTATTTGTTCTCAGAAACTCATCCATAAGACCCCGTGGCAATAAATCATGTTTATTCTTCATGCTCTCAATGTTTCATCCATGCAAGAGCACATTTCTGAAGAAGACCACACAAAAATGACTGCATATGCATACCTTGACTTTTGATATACATCTCTTTCTATATACAGTATATTTCAGCCAGCATGAAAGCTGTTGTGCTGCTGTGGATGGAGAGGTGGATTATAATGGGACTTTTGGTCAAATCATCACTGGACAGTTATGGGCAGGTCACTGACTCAAAAGACTAACCTATCTTACAAGGCTTTTCTATATAGCAGGTGTGCAGACACAGCAGTGTTTTACAACTAATAGTACTTGTACCACCTGTGGTACTTGAAGTGGTGCCTGGTGGTATATGTGGGATCCCCAGTGCTCTGTTGTCTGGCATCCTGGCCAGCAATGCAGTGCAACAAGCAGCAATAAGAGGGTCAGCTCAGAAGGCAGAGCTCCAGCATGTGCTCTCCATGCAGCTGAAAAAGCCCTCCCATCCACCCTGAGCCTCTGGCTTCCCAAACTGGAAGTAACTGGTGGTCATCACTAGTTACTTCTGGTGGTACTTCCAATAGGGGACCCATGCAAAGTGCTACAACAGGGGAGAAACGTTGAGAAACGCTGATTTGGGAGCAGGCACATCAGCGATGGGATCTACAAATGAACAAGGGGAACACTGGGTGGGACGTAGGTGGGACTTCTGCTTGAGTGGCAGCCCGTCTGTAGCGTTCCGCGGCTGCCCTGGCCTTGGGGGGGGCTCCTGCTCGCCGCGGGGGACAGGTGAGGGTCGCGCTGGGTGCCTGGGCGAGCAGTGGGGGGGGCGTGCTAACCGGGGGCAGCCCCCTGAGGCCAGGACAGCTGCAGAACGCTACGGACGGGCAGCCAATCACATGGAAGCCCCGCGTAAGTCCCGCCCAGTGTACCCCTTGTTCATTTGAGATCCCATCGCTGAGGCACATGCTCTGTCTCCCATTTCCCATAAATAAAACTTGACTTCTGCTTTTACAGAGGACTTTGAGTGGTGTCCCCTCCTGGTGACTGACTAGCTGTGCAGTCCTAGGCATGTCTACTCAGAGTTCAGCAGGTTCAATGGGACTTACTCCCAGGTAAGCGTGTATAGGATGGCACCCTAGGTCGCTGCCTGCTTCGCTTTAGCACTAGTGCAGTCCCAATAGCTCCCAAATCCCATCTGTCTCTTAACAAAAACAGGGGTGAATAAACCATCATTGCCTGAATTATCTGGAATATTTCAAACTGTTTTTTGGCCAATGGACAACAAAGATAGTGATGCTGGACAGCTCCAGCAGTGAGAAAGTTTGTTTGTATATGGTGGCCATTTTTTTCCCCTTAACTTTGATATACAAATAAACACTTTCCATTAAAAAGGGAATTAAAGAGGACCTCTAATTCATTTCGAACTACTGCAATGAAAAGAACAAATTGCCTAGCCCTCTTTCAAATTCTTTGCTTTCTAACAACACCATATCAAAGTAGAATTAGATAACGTTTGGACATAATCCAGCCAAAATTCAGTTTTGTTGAGGGATTTGCAAATACTATGTCAATAAGGTATATTACCATTTCATATTTGCATAGCCATCACCATTCCTTGACACTCCTGAAAATTTTGCTTGATACCAATTACATGTTTTTTCTTCTGAACGTCAATCTTTTCTAATCTTTTTTTGCTGTAATAACCCCAAAAATGCAATAACAAAAAGCTGAGTCAGACAATATTCTGAAAGTGACAGCCAGCCGCTGAAATTGGTATCTAAATTCAATCTAATCAAATGAAAAATAATATGCCCCACTTTTAATAGACCTCCTGAGGTGCAAGAAGGAGTCAGAAAACTCAGAGCACTTCCAGCAAATTCACTGATGTTTTGAAATGTTCGGTGAGACTAGTAGATGGGAATACACACGCACACATAGAAAAGGAAAATGTACACAAATATAGTTAAAATACATAGATACTAAACTGAGTACACAAGCGGCATCCCCCACTGTGTCCCCCAATGTATTTATGCACATTTCTTAACAAAATTTTAGGAAACCTAAAAGCAGGAATAGTCAACTGGAGTCCATCAGCCACAGCCAATTCCAGTGCAAGGTTACCTGGACCCCAGAAAACTCACCGAATTTCAATCAATATTTTTTCCACGGTGGTTTGCCTATAGTTTGTTTTTAAAGAAAATACATTTATTGTTGTCAGGGGTGAGCGGGAGTGGGGCCGAGAGTAGGAGCAGGAGCCAGCCCCTCGGAGCCAGAAACCCCAGGCGTTGGCAATTATTACCCCCGGGGGAAGTTTAAAAAGGGAGGTAGGAGGGCCGGCAGGGGCAGTGTGTCTGGGAGAGGTGAGGATTGAGTTCCCTCGCCGCCTGCGGGCTGATGTCGACAGAGCTTCTGATCCATGGGGAGACACTCCAGGAAGGCACAAGATCCCGTGGGGAAACCCCCCGCCCTGCGACGGATGACCAGCCAGCGCGTGTCGCTGTTCGACCCCTGGGTGGTGAGCAGACCCAGAAGGCATCAACCTGACCAGTCGTGGGGGGCCGGTGGCCCGAAGACGTCCTGCCGAGCGCTCTGGTTGTTTGCCCAAGGGACCCGGACCTTTTGTTTCCCTTTTGCCCGGGAGGGCTGGATCTTGGTTGTTTCTTTGCTGCCCAGGAAGGCCAGATTTTCGGTTGCGTGCTCTGGGGTTCCCAAGAGGGGAGGATTTGGCTGGTCAGGGTTGGCTCGGTTGTATGCACAGAGGGGGAGGGAATGTTTGTCAGGGATGTGAAGGAATAAACAGTGTTTCCCCTGCCTCTTGGTCTCTTGGTCATTGCTGCACACCGCTTCCACCCACATATATGCTGCAGTGATAAACTGCAATGCCAAAAGTGATAAGAAAATGCAATGCCTTACATTTTAGTATCTCTCTTGGGGATTTGCATGCAAAGGTCTGGGCATACCTGAGCACACACACTCCACGACTGCAAAACCTGACTGACACATTGTGCCAACTTTACTAGGGAGCTCAACTACTGCAAACCTCATGGCAGGTAAGGGAATCATGACAGGGCCCTTGGGACCTATCCCATATTGGCTCTGAATCCTCTTCTTTCCAAAAGCCAATGTGGCACTGGTGAATGTACTCCATCCAGGAGGTAGAATTGATACCTGGGAGAAATTTGGGGCATGGAAGGGATGAACTGCCCCCAACTGCTACCTCTCCCCAGTCCCAATTAAACTGAATGTATGGGATGAAGTATGGGGCAGAGCTGAGGGCAGGGAAATGAGATGTGGGGAAAGGTAGAGCTGGGGTGCACATGTAGCAAACTGTTCCAGAACCTTATGCACCCTGACACTGATATCTTTGTCAAGATCTCAAAGGGCATCCTAAGGCTTGCCTTAATCATGAAGCAGAATGAGGTGGTAGAGCTTAAGGTTACAGAATGAATGGTACCATTTCAAAATGTTGTTGGGAGGGATCATATTTTGGAGCACTTGGTTTTAAAAAAACCAACACCAAAAGGGCATTCAAAAATTGCACCCTCCACCAGCTGACTGGAGTGGTACCATCCATTTTACCATCTGATGCAGACCAGGCTTAAGGATAGCCATTTCAGTCCTTTCATTGGGACGTCCATCACAGCAATAGGAAAGTATGACTTAGATGATCTAGTGCTCATCAAGCTCATGCAGAGGCTGAACAATACTGTCCATTCTAGGTGAAAACACAGAAACCAGCAGTGACATCCCTGTTGTATTTGTATGAAACCAGTAGTTGTATGAAACCAGCAGTGATGTCCCTGTTGTAGCCCTGTTAAGAAGCTTTGCCCTGTTAAGAAGCTTTTTTCTAATTAAAACCAAAACTTCTGTATGGTTCAGAAGGATATTTTGCCTCCACCATTCAAGTCCCACATTATTTAAAACTTTGCTAATTCCTACACACTTCAGAAAGAAATCTGATTTAAAGCTTTGTCTAAGTGCCCACTTCTTCCCATAAATTTGGATAAGATTTGAAGATCCTGAGCAGGACTCATTTTAAAAACAGCAAGCTGATTGTGCATAGGAAGAAATACAGCCCATAATACAAGAAGAATTAGTGGAATGCCGTAAATAACATCTGTGCACTTACTGTATATCATCTTGGTGACAGAAGGTATTGCTATGCAGACTGATCAGCCATCTCCGATGAAGCAAAGCCAATTATTTTGATAGGTTCACATGACAAATTGCTGTTATTAGTCAACATTAGAGTGTTTCATGAAGTTCTGCAGGGCAGAAATTAACCTGAAATGGCACATTATTTTATATGCTAAAACATCCCCATAAAAATTAAATGGTGGGACGATGCCAATATTTATTTACTTTCAATTACAGCAAATCCTATTCATTCAGTTTTTGAGTCATGTTTTTCTCCTTAACTGCCAGCCTTCATTCAAATATTTGACAGCAAGAATGCAATGGTCTTTCCATCTCTTTAATTGCTGCAATTGAAAGAATGTTCTAGAATGAAAAGTTAGCTGGGTGATTTTTTTTTCATGCGATGTGTCAAAGAAGAGAACCCAAACTTTCCTCACCAGATTCTGATAACTCACAAGTTTTGATACTGGAAGTTGAACTGGAAAATATACAAAGCATAGTGTTTGCATTAAGTAGTTTGCATATTTTAAGTATTTTGAAATTATTCTTTTTGAATAAAAACTTTTAAACAAACATTTTGTAAGGGGTAGCAGTGCCTTTGCTGCAGCAAGAGAAAAAAAAATACTCTCCTTTTTCATCATGCTATATGTACTTCTCATCAGCATCTGTTAACATTGTGGAGCTTGTTATGGTTCCAGAAAGGAACCAGAGTTCAGAGGCGAAGGGATCAGGATAGGATGAACCTGCAGTCTCAAAGTGAGACAGTCTGTAGAGCTCTGCTGAGTGAGTAGAGGAAGTTCAAAGTCAGGACCTTGGAATTCATGGCGTGAGCCAAGTCTACTGTAGGTTAATGAGGAGGACCTCAGTCGGGGAGCTGGTAATAGCAACTGTTGTTCCAACACTGGTCTGGATCTGAGTGAAACTGAAATCCTTCTATACCTTCTCAGTGCCACCTTCTCAGATAATCTTTTTGCTCTCAGTGTGTTGTGTTGTGCGCCTCATGCTACCTCTGAATCTGGTGTGGTGGGGAAGGCAGTCTCCCTGGAGTTAGGAGTCTATCTGAGGACATGGGCCATCTTTAGAAGCAGAAGATAGAGGAATCACAAGAAGCAGGGGCCTCTCTAGAAGTAGGCGATAGAGGCATCACAACCCTCTATCACAACCATCATCACAAGTCCTCCTCCAAATCAACAGAAATGTCTGGTAGAGGGGCTGCTTCACTGATTTCTCCTTGAGATGGTCCAAGGAGAGGTTCTACTCCACCCTCTGAGTTCAAAGATGCCTCTGCTGATGTAGAAGTGTCGGTCATGGTCATTCTTGTTGCTCAAGAACAGCAAGAGACAAAGCAAACTGGAAAGGTTACCTTATAAGAAGGTAAGAGAAATCTAGAGAGGCTACAGATCTCCTGCCAGCTAAGGGGTCTAATGGACTAGGGAAGGATACAAGCTCAAGATCAGTAATAGCCTACGGTCTACCCACCAAGAGTGACTTTGGGCACTGGGCCTAAGCAGGGAAAGCACATGTGCAAGTCAAGTTGTCTGGCAGATAAGCCTTCTGCTCAGCTGTGGCTGACAAATGTTTCTTGCATGTTTCTCTTGTTAATTAAGAACCCTGCAGATGTGAGGACCTGTCATATGCACTGGTAGTTTCATGTCATCCGGCTAACTTTTCAATGGAAGTCTGCAATCCATCAAACTTGGTGCTGAACCTGCCAGTTCGATTAAACTCCTTCATGAATGAACAGCAGTGGTGAATCTGCAAAGGTCCAGAGAGGCTTAGTTCCTTGCACTGAGAAGAGGCAGCCATTGTCAGTTAAGCTTGAATGGTTTATTTTTCAGACCTTGGAAAGTGTAGAACATAGAAGGGTAACCTTTACTTACCTAGGAACAGCTCATTAGCTAACAGTTATCACCATTAACCAGTAACAGAAAGCAAACAACCAAAAATGGAAAAGCATCAAATACCGGCCTTCTTTGGAGATCTGGGTTTTCCTGTCAGCCTTTCCCCAGCTATTCTAAAGCTGCTGCCACAAGATCTCTAAAGTCCCCTTCCAGGCCCAATCCAGCCAACTCTGCCCCTGTCACTGCTCTCCCCCACCCCATTATACTCCTTGCCCCCCCCCCCCCGTTCCATCCCACCTCCTGCACTGCATGGAGCAGCTTTTACACACACTCCTTCTGGATCTGGTGCTGGAGGGAAGACAAAGGTCTTCTTGTCAGCATCACTAACCTCTCTGCAGTTCATGTGCTTTATGGCACATCTGGGAAAGGCTACAATGCTCTGCAAGTGCAGAGGGTGGTTGTGACTGGCCCATCAGAATGTGCTCTCCTGGATAAGAAAGGAACCTCTACCCCTTCTTCATAATAGAACATGCCAACAGAATGAACATGACTATGTATCAGGTCTATGTTTTGTATTCTACATATCCCTCTGCTGGCTACTCTGTGATTAGAGACTTTTGTGTGTCCAGATCTCCTGTCACATTCTTAGACACAATGACTAGAATTTGCTTGCGTTCTTCACTAGTATTTCTGTTCCTGAAAACACTGATTTCTCAAAATACAGGTTAGCTCCTGTATCGGCGGGAGTTCCACACACTCCCCCGCGGATAAGCTGCACCTGCAGCCCCACCTGCGGATAAGGAAACCGTGGATATAGGGGAGCACTACATAGATAGTGGCCCCTGTGCCCTCCCTGCTTGCCCATTACAAAAACCTTTGTTTACTGTAGTGGCGCTTGCAGTGTGGGTGCTTCTTGATTAACATTCTTCCTTAACTAAGAACTGAGCACGCTGGCAACATGCCTGCCTGCTACAGAGAGACTAACAGGAAGCAGGAACTGTCTTGCTTCCTTTTAGTATACCTCTAGGGTGCAGGCTAGAATTGAGCCAGCAAACTTGTTTTTGGCTGACAAAAATCCAGCTGAAATGGGAGAAGGATGCAGGCAATGACAAAGGGCAGTTTTCCATGTTTGTGGACTGCACTATCTGTTCAACAACAGGCTTACTTCACAGTCTTATGAAGCCACATTTGTGCAAGAAAAAACCCCAACAGGCCAATTCTCATATCACTTCTGCTGGTGGGCATACTACCAAAGCAGCAAGGCCTTTCACACGAAGAGCCCTGGGAGAATGACAACTACTGTCACTTTGACAAAAAGCATTTCCCCAGGTGTCCCAATTTAGGTGGTGTAACATTTTTGTTTCTTCAGCTGTGATTGACAAAATGTGATTGACACCTATAATTCTGCTCTGATTTTCACTGCTACTTTGGAGGATGGAAATGCGAGAGCCAAATTTTGGAGCTAAATGGGACGTTGCAGCTGAATGGTAACAAGACACATCTATTCAAATGGTCCTGGAAATGGCAGAGCTGTCTGGGGATACCTTACCTCAAGAATGCGCTGTCATTTACACACCATCTTTAAGGACCAATCTGCTTTTTAATATTCACACTCAGGGCACAATCCTACCCAGCGCCGGAATGGCAAGCCTGGCCGGCCAGCACCATATCTAATGCTGGGTGGGGGGAGGCTGGAGCCTCCTGTGGCAAGGGAGCATATGCTCCCTTACCGTAGGGGAGGCTCCAGCCTCCCCTATGCGCTCCTCAGATCTGCGCCCGCTAAACACTAGATAGTGTTAGACAGTGTCACCGAAGCAATGAACATGAAATTGGGTGAATTCCGGAAGCTAGTGGAGGACAGGGAGGCCTGGCGTGCTGTGGTCCATGGGGTCGGGAAGAGTCGGACACGGCTTAGAGACTGAACAACAACAACAACAACAACAACAACGCCACACTGGTTTGCAGCCTAACTATCCAGATCATTTCTGCATAAGACAATTATTATTTCATGTTAAAAAAATGCCTCTTCACAATTTTGCCCACCAGAAGCTAACAGATATATCACCAGACAGGATTTATACAAGAATATGTAATTTAGACCAACAATGATGGTATTTGCTGAATATTTTTTGATTAAAGTGTTGAGTTAAATTTAGATTTGCTGCAGTAGAAGAAGCTGTTTCCTTTCACCCTGATGAGCAGCATCTAATTCACACAAGCAGCAAATGCACTTTTCAAGAAGCGAAACCTGCTTCTACCTTGTAACACTTCAGTCTGCAGGTGGAGGGAAATCACACGATCGAATGATTTCCATACCAAAAGAAATGACCTGAACAGAGAAAAAAAATATGCCAGGGAAGGCTGGGCTGGCATCCTTCCCCGACATCAATTTTTCAATGTGCACGGTTTAAAAAATGAAAACTAGGAACTAAAAGTGGAAACACATCCAGTGTGGTTACGTGCTCTTTGAAGTGGGACAGTGCTGAAATACCTTGACCACTTCATCTCCTTTTTGGGCAGACCAGACCTAGCTTAACACAATGGAGATATAGCAATACCTTGACTTTCATCCACTTTGACTTGACTTTCACAGCTTTGCTCTTTCAGCCATTTTCAATTATAACCACATTTCAGATTTTGTCCCTGCGCTTTTCTTTTTTGTCCAATTTCTTCCAAACTTCCATGCATCACTGTTCTTATATTATTTTTTCTTTCTTTTATTTTTTAAAGGTTTCATGTGCATTTGCATATATCTTATAATTAATTTGGGTTTTTTACCGGTCAAAATAAAATTGCAAGCTAAATAAGGCTATAAGGCTATGTCTTATATACATCCATCAATTTTTGACTTTCATCCATGCTCTGCTCCCTAACCAGGTGAAAGTGCAAGGCATTACTGTCCTATGTATACAATCCCTTAGCCAGTTTTCTTTTTGGAAAGTTTTCATCCAGCAATCTTTTTTTATTATTATTTAAAGGCATTTTCTGTCTGTTTGTAATAGAAAAAACACATAAAAAAGTTGAAATGCATTAGAATGAAAGTGACGTACTGTATGTACACAGAACGTTTTAAACAGCAACAGTTTAATCTGAAAAGGAAAATGGAAGGCAATTAGTTCATGAGTGAACCACTTCAAACAAAAGAGACAGCTCTGATATTGTGCAAGGTGCTCAATACTTGGGATGCAAATTGGTTTGTTCTATCGTGGAGACTTAGTGAAAGCCGGCTTCATTTCATTTCAGGCACTCATCATTGATTCTTAAAGGCAAGGCATTTCAGAACGCATGTTTGACAAAGCCCTCAGCAACCGCTTATTGGCTATGTGCCACTAATTACAACTGCACTCACTTTGAGTTGCTGAATGTATAAGTACACAGTTCATCTCACCATGCTACTTTGTACCTTGTTGACCTTTTATAGTTGCAAATGTAAAAAACCAGCTCTCTCTCTTGTACTCACTCACTCACTCACTCACACATACACCCCATTTCCAGGAGATGGTTAGGTCAGAATTCTTCTCCCTGATATGCTACTTTTCTATGTGCAATCCTTTTTTCCATATAGTAGAGAAGTGGTTCCCAAATATTTTCAGCTGGCAGCTCCCTTGCCCGACTGGGCCACTGGCTGTGGCTCCCCATTTGGGCTACAATCCTATATATTATACAGGGCAGTGGGGTTTTTTGTGCGGATTCTGTTGCTCCCCTGCCTGGTTCCCACACCTCACGGTTTGGGAAGCACCGCAGTGGAGCATTCAGACATGTAGTACTCAACTGCTGCCTGAAGTGGTTTAGCCCAGGAACACTTTTACCACCTCAATTTTGTTTGTGTGAGTTAGCCTAGATACCCCATGCTTTGTATGAGATAAGATTGGAAGTCTCATGCCATATGAGTTAAAGAAAGATTTTGTATTTAGAATCAATGCAAATATGCCAACTCTTGTGACCTCAGTGAGGACTGGGACACAGAAATGGAGGAGCTAGACTGGTCAGCAAGACACACAGCATCAGCTACAGAGGTGCTAGACCGAGGCCTCAAACCAGTTAGCCAGGAGCTACTTGAATGGAGACTCCTCCCCAGCAGCAGTACCCCCCTGAGCAATTTCCCCAAGCACCTTCTGCACAAGGGACCTTAATACTCTCCAACATCTGCTCACTATCCCAGGTTGGTTTCTAGAGGGCTCCAGGCCAAAGGTCTAACTTTCTAGGGCTTTCTCTACTCTCCAGAAAGGGTGTGGAGTCTAGGAGTCCCAGGAGGAGTACAAAAATGCTTACTTGAACTCCAGCTCCAGACAGTCTTGGATAACGCGGTCTGCTTGAAACTACCCAAAGAATAGAAATATGGTTACATATTACTTGAAAGGCATTAAAGGCACAATCCTAACCAACTTTAGGAAGCTAACTTAACCCTAACCCTAACCAACTTTCCAGCAACTTTCCAGGATCAATAAGGACAATGCAGCTCTAAGGTAAGGGAACAAACATTCAGGGCACAATCCTCCCCAGCGCCGGAATGCTGGGTCGGGAGACTGGAGCAATCATTCACACCCTTGTTCCTTGGATGTTCCTTGGATCTGCACCTGCTAAATAGGTGCAAGGGAAATGATGCAAGGATGATGCAAGGATTATGCAAGGGAGGCACAGTGCGGGTGCAATGGGACTAGCATGGCCTGCAGCACCTGTCCTATTGCCTTCGGGTTGCTGATCGGCGCTCCAGCATTGGTACTAAGTGCACAGCATTGACGCAACTCTGTTGCGTCGATGCTGCGTGGGTTATAGGATTGCGCTGTCACTTACCTTGGGGAGTCCTCTGTGACTGCTCCCCCAATTGCAGGATGCAGCACACACCCTATTGGCACCACTATGCCAGTGCTGGAAAGTTGGTTAGGGTTGCACCCTGAAGAGACTAAATCACCCACAAACAGTACTAAAACCATAAAGCAAAGCTCCTAAGCTTAAGTTAGTCCTAATGCTCACCTGGATCCTCCAACTCCTCAGCATAAGCAGAGGGCAGCTCTTATACCATGACTGGTACTGACAGTCATCCAGAATGCAAAGGGTAAGAAATAGCCCCCCACTTTAGCAACAGGCTTTTTTAAACTTTGAAGGTAAGTCTTGTCCAACCAGAAATTTAGACCAGCTGAAGCTTCTGATCACTGCTGGTCAAGCCCTCTGACCCCTCACCAACTGGAGAGCCACAGCTGAAGGGTATTACTCCAATTAGCCAGACAGCTTATAAACTGTTCAAGGGACAGGGGCTCCAAAAGAGCAGCTCTCAATCCCTCCAACAGTTGTCGAAGATTAAAGTTGCAAGTCCTTGACAGGAATGGGCCTAGTGACTTCAGACTGGGGATACTGTGGTGAAACAAGAGTGCCAGACAAGCTAGGCGGGGTATGTGTGTGTGTTGTGCGAAAGGCAAAATTAATATTTATGCTTGAATGTGAATGGAGAATGTGAAGGGAGAATACCTTTCTCCCTTCAAGGTAACATAAAACACTCAATGCAGTTAAGGAAGGAAAAAGAACAAGTCCTATTCTTTTTGCTGCTACACTGCAACATGGAAAACAGCACGTCCTAAGACAAGCACAAGAAGCCAATCTGTTATTTCAGTTCCTCTTACTCCCTGTAATGTCTGGACCAGCTTCTCTCCCATTCACTGCTGGAACGGCATCCCTAAGCTCTTAAGCAAATGGTGTTGTGGTTTGGGAGCTGGACTAAAGCCTGGAAGATCCCGGTTCAAATCCCCACTCAGCCATGAAGCTTCCTAGGTTACCTTGGGCCAGCCACTAGCCTCACCTACCTCACAAGGTTGTGGTGAGGACAAAAGGAGGGAGGGAACTATGTACATCACTGTGTACATCACCCTGAGCCCCTTGGAAGGAGGTCAGTAGAGAAACATGAATAAATGAATGAAATGCCCTTGTTCCTGCAGCCTGTGAATTTTACCATTTGGTGATACAGTACAAGTCCAGTTGGCTTGCAGAGGCCATTGGATGTGACACAAGGGGCCTTCACCTTCAAGTTAGAACAGCTGAGATGACCCAGTTCTGCAACAACTACACCAATGCCCCACAACACAAGAGCCCCACCTGTTTCCCTGTAGTAGATACCACATGAATGAAATATCCCCCTATGCTGGGAGCCTCACCTCGCCCTCAGTCCTTTGCAGGTTATTGCTATGCTGAAGGACTATATTGCCATTAAAATAGATACACATTTTTAGTTCATCTGCAGCAAAATGAGGAGTTCTCATTGCAAAATATGAAAGCAGTGTTTTTATATACGCCTCTGGTCCCCCTTTTCTTCTTTGCAATAGTTTGAATTTGATTGGCACGACCGCAGCAATAGATTTTTGTCTGCAAAATGGAGTTGCTCTTATTTGAAACGGATGAACAAATGAAGATAATCATGCCTGAGTTTTTGTTACTGTTAGTTTGAACACAACAGAAAATAAAAGTACGAAAATGATATACTGTAGTTCTCCTTCGGAAGATTATCATATTTGATGGATAGGGAACGAAATTGTCATTTATCATGCCTATTACTATTTTTGGCTTCTTTCCTGATTGAAATGCTTTCGGAGCACAGTGCAAATGAGAAATATTTGGAGCCAAGCAGCTTAACACGCACGTATGTAAACAGATCCCAGCTTCCAAGAGACATTATCTATTTAATAACATGTGAATTTTGCTCTGAATGGGAATGAAATATTAAATCTTCACCAACATACTTTAGGTAAGAAAGGATATACATTAGTAATATCTTGCTGATCTTTAAAAGGGGAACTGAAACAGCCATACACAAAAGATTGCTGGCAGCTGAAAGAAAAATAAATAGGCTGAACAAAGTGTTCTGCAAAGATGCACTCTAGTGTTTTCAAACTGTGGGTCGGGACCCACTTGGTGGGTTGTGACTTGATGTCAGGTGGGTTGCGGAAAGCTGGGAGCAGCCATCTTGGAAACTGCAGACCTTACTCTTGTTATATTCCTTTTGTGAGTGTTTACAAGTTTGAATTTTCAAGTGAGGGTTTTTTTTTAAATTTTGTTTTTAGTTCAGTGCTTTTACATCATATTTTGTCCTCATCTGGCTTTCTGTCAGGGATGTTTTATTGTTGTACAATTGCTGCAGTCCAAGAATACTAATTTAAATTTCAGGAATGTCATTTTATTATGTTACAATGGCATCACTTCCTCCTTGATGATGTCACTTCCTGCCACAACATCACTTCCAGGTTAATGGCATCACTTCCGGTGGATCCCGACACGAGTGCCATTCTAAAAAGTGGGTCTTGTCTAAAAAGTTTGAATACCGCTGCGGTAGATTAAGAAGACAGCACAATCGGTATGCAAGATGTAGCATACAGGCACCATTTCCAGAATCCAAATCAGGAAGGGAAATGTAATGTGACACTTGATGAGTCTTTGGGCTACGTGTCATGTGTAAGCCCTTTAGTTCTGAGCTGAGTAAAAAAGAAAAGAAATAGATACGGTACTGTCAGGGTTGGTTTTAAACCAATTGGACCAACTGCTTCCAATTGGGCCCCACACCCAATTACCTCACTAGGATAATTAGTCTTGTATGCAATTTGATATTAAAATGTGCTTAAATATATTTGGTCCATTAACTCACAGCACTTTTTAAACACAGATTTTGATTGCTTTCCATTCTACCATAGAGATATAACATCTATAATAAATTGTATTTATATCTCTAAGATTCTATAGGCTGTGAACTGTGGGCCCCACAAAAAATGTTTCCAACTGGGCCCTGCAGCTATAGACAACCCTGGATGCAACAACTCTACAGACCCCTCTCTACTTCCCAGTGCTATTATATTCTTTTTCCTTGGCTCCAGACTTTGCTCATCAGATTTTGAGAGCATCTTTACGTTACTGTTAACAGGGGCCCTAACCTAGAGCTAGGCCAGGGCAGCGGAGTAGTGCAATTCTGGTTTCTCTCCACCTCTGCTATTTTGCCTGCATCTTCAGTGGTGTAACCAGCAATTCTTTTGGCTCCACCTATATTCAGCACCATCCATTTTAGCATCTCTATGGACAACTCCCTTTGCCAACAAAGCTTTGGCCCTTTGGGGTGCTTTGATGAACTCCTTGCATCTGCTAGCAGCAGCGGATAGATCAATCTGTGGTTTTGTATTTTTCATGGACAAAACATTACACTCCCGGTGCCTAGAAAAGAAGAGTCTCGCTTCCCTTGTGTCTTTCATAATGCCTATGCAGGGCAAGTGAAAGTGGGTGATGGGGATCAATCATATAGCCATAGAGCAAGGCGATCTGTGGGAAAGAGCAGCCAATGGAAGTGGAAGCTGGAGACAACATCTGTGTGCACAAGTGTTCTTGAGAATCTGAGCCATTTGACAAAAGCGAGAGGAAATAATGTCTGTGCAGTTAGGAGCTCTTTCTTGCTTAACCTAAACTTAATTTTTTCTTTTAACCCATGTTTTTCCTCACTGGACGTGATGCACAATTCTGCCCTTACATTTAAATGAGGCCTGTCAGCCTCAATTAATTTAAACAGTATATTTATCCGCCAAGACTGTAATTGCCAGGGCAGTTTAATGAGAAGGGCTGTGAATTAAGGGCACGCTAAGATCTGTTCTGAGGCTATTTTCTGTCTGGTTGCCCAATACACTGGCAATGTCACCAGGAGCCGCCACAACTTCAGTTCTCACAAACAAAATGCCTCATATGTGTTTAGGGGTAGAGAGAGACAACTCTGGTAGCGGAGGGGCAGCTTTGCTCTTTGCATGATGTTAGTTCAATCTCCATTCTGAAACCTCATTGAACCAAAGGTCCTGGAGGCTGCCTGCAAAGGCCAAATGAAATGTTGAAGTTATTTTTTGAAGCCATGATGCACTGCAATCGGCAGCAAAGAATGAATGGTCAAGGCAAGGCCGGCCTTAAGCCAATGTGACCAATGTCATCACGTTGGGCCCCGCACTTTGGGGGGCCCTGCACCAGGGCAGAGTGCATACTGCCTGCTGCTATAGCTGGGATCTCTAGGACTGTAAATCAGTGCAGTGAGTAGAGCAGCTTTACCTTGGGGCCTCCCACCTGCCCCTGCCTCTAAACTACCCAAAATGGGCCTCCTGGAAGCAGTTGGCAGTGATGCCATCATGTTACCACCAACTATTTCCAGGTGCTGCACACAGCACCAAAGTGCTTTTCTTGGTGAAAGGGGGCCCCACATGGTGGGTAGGACCCCTGGGGGAATGCTCTACATTGGGCCCCACCACTCCTAGAGCTGGTCCTGGGTCAAGGGCAAGATTCTTTGAGATCCTTAGGCCTTTCCATATTAAGCTGTTTCTTCACTTAATTTCTTCCAACGCCTCTTTATTCTCATTGGGGAAATGTTACAAGTAACTGTGTCCCTGTTGTCGTCCCCCACAAGCAGAAACACAGTATAAGACAGAATTTAGAGTGGAGATTATCTTGATGGGAAAGGACAATGCTACCCCTTCCCTTCACTAGTGTGCTGCTCAAGACAGAAGCATCCCATGGCAGCTTTTTTGGTGTGAGAGGGAAACAAATACATGAAAAAGATCTGGGAGAAGGATACACGAGACCATTATATTGCATAAACCTTTATCCAGAACATGTGAGATTACTCACATGGAGTAATTGGTTTACTTGCTGTGGTAGCTGGTTTGGGCAAAGACTGAGTATGGGAGACACGAAGGAGTGACTGATGAAATTATAGAACTTTGAGGTTTAGGAGTGTTTCTTAGACGAACTACTGAAGTTTGGAGGAGTCACTCAAATTCAGAAGGTGCAATGACAGAGGCGCTCGAGCAGGCCAGCTCACAGGAGAGCACTTCCTCAGTTATTCTGTTTTCTTAACTGATAGCCAGAGCTAACAGGAATGCAAGACAAGAAAAGGGGCAAAAGGATTATGTCTGATCAGGATGATTCCATGATTTGGCTCCCTTGTTTGTGTCATAACCCCGTTCAATCTCAGATCAGATTAACTGTTAAACATTGGGCATTTGCTTTGTCAAGAGAAAGATGGGGTAATTTAAAAAAATAAAAATAAAACAACCAACAACACGGCAACTTGAGCAAATGCTTTCCATTCTAACATTTCATACTGCTAGGTATTGCATTAAGGCAAAGTAGAGGAAAGAAAATAGTTGTGCTGTGCTGGAACAGACACTGCTCTTCCCCAGTGTTGGGACTGGCTGCTAGCTCAGATTAGCAGATGATAGCCTCTGAAGAAGAGAGTAGAGGTGCAATCCTAACCAACTTTCCAGCACCGGGGTAAGGGCAATGCAGCTTCAAGGTAAGGGAACAAACATCCTTGACTGCCCCCCCCCGAAACTGCAGGACGCAGCACATACTTCATTGGCACAGCTATGTCCATGCTGGGAAGTTGGTTAGGATTATGCCCTAAGCCTTGTAAAAGGGGAATAGTTGTTTGCATGATAATTCTGTCAGAAGTTTTGTCAGAAAGACCTAAGGAGCAAGTGCTCAGTGTAGAGCACAAGAGGAGTGATGACATTTGTCATCGGAGAGTGTTGACAATGGTTTCATTACTTTAGAATATGGCCATGAAGGTTAAGTGATATATGGAGGAATGAGCACATCTTGTCAGTACATCACAGGTTATCAGTTTGCTTCTATGCACAATTCAAAGCAGTGGTTTTGAGCTTCAGGGCAAAGTCCAATGTCTGAGACCAATCTCTGAATGATCACCTCCTCCCATATGAATCTGTCTAGTTGATAAGATCTTTATCAGAGTCCCATCTCTGGGTGTTTTCAGAAGCAGGCTTGTCTGGTGGCGAGTGCTGATCTGCGCTGGAGCAGCTCACTTGACCTTCCAGATGAGACAGGAAGGTCCTTTAGGGGTCTTTCGCAGACTCCAGTGTCTGTGGAAATCTGTATCCATGCAGATCCTGGAAAGGATCCCCTGCAGATACCAAGGGACCACTGTATTCTTAATCATAAAAAATAAGACTTGCATTTCTGTAAGCAGTTTGAGACTACTATTTGTGAAAGGGAGGGATGTCTGCTGATCCTCCCTTCCTTGGCAGTGCACACAAATGTAATACTCAAAAAAATGTCCCTGGAGATTCCTCAGCTCTTGGGAACAGACTTTCAAAGGGGTGCTCGCACTTGGATGGAGGGGAAGCGCCGTCCCATGAGCGGTGTGCTATAAGTGGATCTCTAAATTAAAGCTATCCTACGTCCCCCTGAGAATCTGAACTGAAGGGTGGGATATAAATATTTTAAATAGGTACAATAAATACATGGAATGCAGCAGATTTTCCCCACCTCCCGTTTGCATTCTCAGCTTCACTTAAAAGTTCTAAAATAAATTTTGAAAAAACACACACACACCAAAACACCTTTGGGGGCTTATGGAAATATGAACAAACCCAACTGACCTACAGTTATCAGAACTTCGGATGCGCCTGCAGCTTTGAGAATCCATGTAAATTAGTTCTGCACCTTGTCAAACGGTGAATTTTCTCACCCGGAATTAAGAGCAAAGTGATATCTGCTTGCTCGCTTGCTTGCTGAAGAATAGCATCATATAAATTGTCATGTAAGCTGCCGAAGGAGGGCCCTGAGTGAAGAATTTTACATGCCAGTAAATCTGGTATCATCATAAATATCAGATATCATTGTAAATGTTGGATTTAAACATAAACTGCAGGCTAGCTTTTACAAACTGACCGGCAAAGGTAATATATCCGTCAATTGTCTCGAGCCTGCAAAAATGGCATTAAAAATGGGCAGTAGCTTAGGAAAATCCACACCACAACACGGTTATTAGTCTTCAAGGGGCCCCGAAGTGGTTCTTAAAAACAAACTTGGCATTTGTCTTTTAATTTTGTAGTAAACTTTCTTGGACCAAGAACATAATATTTCTTTCCTATATGGAGGTTGACAGTCTCACTGGAGTCGACACATGCAAGATTGGGTCATTGGTTTTGTGATTAAAGCACCACGAGATCAGTGCGTCTTCCCCAGCAAAACACTTTAAACTCTGCTAGTGCACATTCCGTTGACATACACTCAACAAGACATTAGCATCCCATTAAATGCCATAGGAGGCAGTTTCACCATCTCAGCCCCTTACTTTGCATAATAACCAGGAAAGATAAGCAGAAATCAAGAAAAATCAAGTGTATGCTATTTGCCCTCTACACCGCTTGTCAACCGATTGATAAACTACAAAAGGACTAAAAGGAGCTGCTATATAATCTTCATGTTCTCTTGCTGACATTTGAATAATAAGCAAATTGACTTAAAGCTTCACAGAGCACTCAATTCAAGTGAGTATCTTTTGAAGCTCTGAATGCAGGAGAAGATTAACCACAGCGCTACCTGCAGTGTTAATGTGTTTATTAATGAAGCAATGGGTCTGATGCTTGCTGGAGATATTCCCTTGAGACTGTAAACCAATTTAAGGTTTCTTTGACATATCACATTTTTCAAGCAGTCAGTCACCAGGTTTTTATAAAAGTATACTTTTCCTGGGCGGCTCTTTTTGTAGCTCTACCGATATTTAATTTCCCAAGATGCATTGCTACTGGCAACAGATGAATGCAAGACCCTTCGGAGGCACATCTGTATGATAGCAAGAAAAGGAGAAGCTGCATATGTATCAGGGAGTCAAACCATTAAAAGAATTGGTTCGGTTCCATTGCTGTTTTTCAACCCCATTGACAGCCAAATCTTAACTAGTGCTGGTGCAACATGGCCACTCTGTATCCAGCACTCATTAGGAGCATGCTGGTAGTTTCCTGAGGGTAAGGAGATTTTTCCCCTTACCCTAATGCTCAGCCTGTCCAATGGGGCTATATGGATCTGCGCCAACTATTCAGCTGGTTGCAAGGCTGAGCAACTCAGTGTAAGGTGTTCAGGCCTAGGAGAGAGGAAAGAATAGGGCATAGGCCTGCTCTGCAGATCCTGCCCACTCCCAGGCCTGATCTGACCCCGTTCCATCCGTCCCACCCAGAAACACACTTCTTCGCCTTTGATCCACCACCTGGTACAACTCTTACCATTGCCAGAGGCTGTCCTTTCGGATGCAGCACCGGTGGATCGGCATATGCCTTCCCACCAATGCTGCTTACTCTTCCATGCCAAAGAAGTGCTTTACGTCGCTCTTGCAAAGATAAAAGCAAATATATCTTGTTTTAGCTTAAATAGTCAGTCAAGAAGCATATCAGACTTGCTCCAACTGCAAGAAACCCTGGGGCAGAGGCGGATCTAAGGGGGGGCAAACCTGTAAGTTTTGCAAGAAGCCTTACCTTGCAGTGGAAAACACTCCTCTCCTGCACTGTTCTAGCCAATCCTCACAGGGAACAGCAACATCTTGGCATTGCTTACTGGCTACAGCAGCAAGGGAGAGGAGGGATTTACATGACAGGGTAAGGCTTCTTGCAAAACTTACAGATTTGCCCCCCCCCTTAGATCCGCCTCTGCCCTGGGGTCATTCATGTATGCAATCAGCCAAAGGA
Source organism: Lerista edwardsae (assembly GCA_029204185.1). NCBI lineage: Eukaryota > Metazoa > Chordata > Lepidosauria > Squamata > Scincidae > Lerista > Lerista edwardsae. The sequence goes on from JAJKFI010000032.1 coordinate 10,794,477, forward strand.
AATGATTATCTGCTAATTTGTATGTCAATTCTTTTTCTGATTGTGGTTGTAAAGTTACGCATTAGCCACCTCATGTAGTTCAGTTCTTTTACTGCTGCTATTACTACTACAGTGGGTACTTTCTTTTTCCCGAGTTCTCCCATTTCGAACTGGAAAGGTAAGACTGCACTATTCGCGAGAAATGTTTCAATAACCAACAACAAAAACCAGCGCAAAGCAAAACCCAGATTTATACCAATGGCTGTTAATACCCACAACATGTGTAAAGGATTTAAATCAGGAGGATTATCACAGCATGAAGCTATGGAAGGCGAGCATGAAGTCTTTTAAACTGCGTTTAATCCTTGGTTCAACAGCTTGCTGAATGCTGTATTTTATATACCACAATAATTAACTGCATACATTGTCTTCAGAACTCTTTCCTCTTAACCAGCAGGAGGTTGTCTTCCTTTTAAGACAGTTACTTGCCAACTGAAAGCAATCAACTCCACATGTGCCGTTCCACTACTGCTGTACAACCAACTCAGTTTAGCTCAGAGAACTGTACACTGAAACATTAACAAGTGCATTTATCATGGTCAATAAGTTTGGCTTAGAGGGACATACCATGTTTTAACAACGAGCTTATGAAAATGGGCAACATGAAATGAGTTCAGGACATTGAAATGAAATATACCTCTTCCTTTTTCTGTGAACCTACTCTGTTCCTGAAAATAGCCGATGCACTGAAAAAAAATCTGGATAACCAATACAATTATTACATTAACTTCAACGGGAACAATCCTAACTCGTTCCAAAACCATTTCCAATTCACTCAAAACTCATCCTAAATGCCTTAATGCCATGAGGAAAAAGTAAAACAAAATAAACAACATTCAATAACTTTAGACAGCATCAGTAAAGGGCTAGTCAATGATGAAAATGTTTCAGACTTTCTTGCATCACATAATGAGGTTTAGCTCCTCAAAATATAGGCCCCAATCCTATCCAACTTTCCAGCACTGATGCATCAAGGCCAGCAGGATGTGCGCTGTATCCTGTGGTGGGGGGAGAGTAACAAAGGCTTCCTCTAGGTAAGGGGACGTTTTTTCCCTTATCTTGGGGCTGCATTTTAGCTACATCGGTGCTGGGAAGTTGGATAGGATTGGGCCCTTAGTTGCAAACTATGAGCAACTCTGTTGTGTTTCACTCGTTTTTCTACTTTTACCATGGTTTTTCTCATCTTCTTCTGTCCTTTAGGATCCATATTCCCATTGTAGAAAGACTTGTGTGAAACAGATACACTGTAGAAAGGAGCGTGTACTGTATTGTCCCTTGAAAGCATGGGGGGTAGGTGTTACCCATCAGGCAGTCCATCTCCATGGAAGACAGCTTTTCCCCGGCTGTGCTAGGTCCTCTGAGGAAACAGCATTTGCCTTAAAGCTCATAGGAGCACACCCATGGAAGGCCCTTGTGGACCTCTGTCCTACCAAGGAGAGAAATCCAAAATTTGATCCGACCTCCTAGAACAGTGATGGTGAACCTTTTGGGTTTGCTGTGTCAAAAATGCCTAACTTGACTCTGCTGGTGTGTCATTCCCCCTGCCCCCACAAAATATAAACAATTATTTACATATTCATTTAGTTTAAAAAAAACCTAGTTCAATCATGTGTGAGGCTATCCATTATACAAAGAACATCAAATCATTACAAAAAATCCTCAGTTGTTGTTGGGTGTTGGCAAATGCTGGCGTGTTACCCAAAACGTTGTGGTGTGTCACCTTTGACACGTGTGTCATAGGTTTGCCATCACTGTCCTAGAACTTCGTTTTGGCCACGTGAGAAATTCATCCCCTTCTCTTCCTCTGAAGCTCAAAGCAGAGGGGAGATGTGCCCATTGGGTGAAGTGGGAGGTAGACCTTGCATCCACAAGAGATTTGGTCCTTTTCTCCTCCCACCATCCCTAGACTTTATATCAAAAATTTGGTATAGATAAAGAGGGATGGTCTTCTATGTGCAGTTTATGTAAGTGAAAATCTGTACTTCAAAAGTACTTCTAAAGAGGGAAGAGTGTATATACATTTTTTATTCATTGACATTGAAAAAAATATGTTTATGAGTGTCTACAAAATAATGAAGTGATCAGTTTTACCCCATTGCTCTCAATTATTCCATAATATTCCCCCAGCTTTTTAGTGGGTGCAATAGCAGCCCATCATGCATAACTTCATATCAGGCAAACCATCCTACCATTTCCAATCAAATTCAACCAGTTTGCATTAGAACATTGGATTTTAATGTTCAATGAAATGAAAAGCCCGCTCTAATTTGCTAATCAAATAAGATAGGGAGAGTCCCTCCCCATATTTAAAATAAAGCAAGCGCTTGCACATTTCTATGGTTAGTCAATTTCAAACATTTCTGTAAACAGTAATATCATTTTTAAATAAATGAAAGTGAAAAATGTAAAAAAAAATTTTTTTTAATAAGCATCGGAGCCAAATCCACAGCTGACCCTTGATTTTTCGATGATTGGAAGGCCAGTACAAATGCACAAGCAAGAAAACCAGGTGCTTAGGCAGTGAGCATCTTTCAGAGACCAGAGAAGCAGTTTATGCCAGTCCTAGAAAGGATCCCCTTGCAATCTTACAGCCACTTGTATTTACACGACACGATTGTGAGTGCCTGTGAGCATTGTGAAGGTCAGGCTTACGAGATTCACAGCCTACAGGAATATGTATCTCTCCCTGCAGCTGTTTTCTGTCATTCTCTAAAGTTGTTTTATTTGAGCAGGCTTTGAAGTTGTATTGCAATAGATCCATGTTAATGCCTTATACTGAGTTTCTGCGTTGCTTTGTTGTGTTTGCACACCTGTACATTCTTTATTTGGAGTTGAGATTGCCTTTGTTCTCCTAACAGCGTTGTACACGTTCAGGTGGCTTCTTGATTTTATTTTATTTTTTACTTTTGGTTGCTGTTAATTCTGCTGATGCTTTGGAACTTACTTTTTTAATTTTTAATCTGTATTGTACGGTATTTTTAAATTTGCAAGCCACCTTGAGCTTTCTTTTGAAATGGAAAGATGGGACATTAATGTATTAAATCAGTTAAAAATAACAATTACTTGAGATCTTTTGGGTTGAGATTGCTAGCAGTGCAGTATTTGGACAAATCAAAATGCAAGGGAGGTTGAATGAATCCGGGAGCAGGTGCTGCATTAGGGGGAAGGCAGCAATGGGAGGCAAAGGTTAAAAACAACAACACTTAGTGTTGATGTAGCACTTTCAAGCATTCGAAAAGTTTCAGTTGCTTGATCTTGTTGCCATCAAGGAAAGGGGGCCTGGGAGAAGGCATGCTGACCAAAGGGAGTAGCACCTCGTATTTAATGTGCATGCACCCCACTTTCCCTTTGCTGTATCAGGAGCTGAATGGGGGGAAAACTTTGTTAGTCTTAGGGTGCTTAACTTGCACTGGAACAGATAGGCCAAATAGCCTGGGCTGCGTCCAGTGCAACATGCTGGAGTGCAACTCGGATTAATGAGATATTTTCCCCTCACCCTATGTCTCACCCCAGCCAGCCCTATGGGGTTACTCGGACCTGAGAGCAATTTCCTGGGAGCAAATCTGACTGCCTTATATAACACTACTTGGGACAGGGACAGGGGGTGAAATTTGACCTGCACTGCCATGGCTGGTCCAACCGCCAGCGTCAGCCTGCTTGGACAGGCATAAACTCATTGTCTCCAGGACAGGATCCAGTGCTGGCAAGCCAGTGCATGTCTGATCACTGCATTTTGGATATTAGATTTTTCTGTCTTTTGAATACAGATGGGCCAGCATTATTCGCAGATTCGATATTCATGGATATCCACGGATGGCACCCCCTCCAAGGATCGACCTGGACCCTCCAAACTGGACTATAGCTTTGCTCTGGTTGGGTCTGGAGGGTTTCTGAGGCCTGCCGACGCCGCCCATTACCACTCAAGGCTTCAGAATGACCAATTCGGCCAAAAAAAGAGTCACTTCCAGGTTTTGGTAAAAACTGGAAGTGACATTTTTATACCCTTAAAAGGCATTCTGAGTCCTGGTGAATCCTTGGAGGGTTTATAGGGGTATGGGGGGGTTTCCCAGAATGGAACCCCTGTAGATATCGAGGGCCCGCTGTACTTGCAAATATACCATATTTACCATATACCATATCTTTGGGATGAGGCCCAAGCCTAAACACAAAATTCATTTATGCTTCACATACACCTTATACATATAGCCAGAAGGTAATTTTATACAACATTTGCAATAATTTTGTGTGACCCATCACTTGAGGTCAACTGTGGAATTTTCTACTTATAGCATCATGTCAGTGTTCAAAAAAGTTATGGTTTTTGGAATACTTTGATTTCAGAATTCTGGATAAGGGATGCCCCTTATCTCAAGTATAATCTTGATTGCTATCTGCTATTGCTATTGCTTTATTGAGTTTGAGGAGCTGGGGCTCAGCTGAGAAAAAAATGACTTGCCTGAGGTCATGTATCCAATTCACAGAGGTGGGATTTGAACTGGGCATTTCCGAATTCACGGCTCAGGCCCAGCCCACTTCCATGTTACAATTCCCAAATCCCATTTGTACATTTGAGCAGAGGCAGATCTAAGGGGGAGGCAAATCTGTAAGTTTTGCAAGAAGCCTTACCCTGTCATGTAAATCCCTCCTCTCCCTTGCTGCTGTAGCCAGTAAGCAATGCCAAGATGTTGCTTTTCCCTGTGAGGATTGGCTAGAACCGTGCAGGAGAGGAGTGTTTTCCACTGCAAGGTAAGGCTTCTTGCAAAACTTACAGATTTGCCCTCCCTTAGATCTGCCTCTGCATTTGAGGCCTCTTCAAGTTTCCTCCATCAGATTTGCACAGGATCCTTCCAGTGTAACAAAGCTTCTTCACCTGCCTCTTTACTGCCATCTTCTCCATGTGAGCACGGAGACCATCTCTTTACATTGACGGACCTTGTCCTGGAATCCAGGGTGATACTTTCAGCTCTGCTTTGAAAATGGCCAATTATGATCTCATTTAGTCAGCTCAGGTTACGCACTTTGCCTGTGAAACTTGTATTTGACAGCTTGCAACATGAAACCGCAATTTAAAAGGGAGCGTTTCTGCATTCATTTCAGCTGGCCTACTGCCCTGGGTAAACTAAGCGGCAGACTTTGAGGCAGAAACATGAAATATTTATAAAAACTAAATATTGAGCTATTTCATCATAATAAAATAAACACTTAGCCCAGCAGTTCCCAAACACGCCATTGCCCGCAAAGGGGCTCCTCAACTCACCGCCTACTATTTCGCCTATGATGAACTGAGCAGCCCCGTGTTGGGATGCCGAGCCACCACTGGGGAAAAGTTTTGGCAGTGGAAGCCACCACTGGGTCCCACCGCCTCAAGGCGGCTCCTACCCTCCCCCTGCCTGGCTCCTCTCCCCTCCCTGCCTTCCCTCGCCCCAAACAGGCTTACCAGTGGCTGGCGCTGCTGGAGCGCCGGCCAGCCGCCCGCTCACGTTGGGGCCTGGCATTGACAGAGTGCTGCCCCAGCACGACCGTAGAAGTGTCACAGACATGCTTTATGACACATTTGCAACGTTTTGCCAGCAGTACACATATACTGCCGGTGATACAGGCCTTCTGGATTGGGCCCTGAGTCATGCACACAAATAGTGTACGCACCCAACCTGTAGCCCAGATTGACTAGTAGCAATTTCCCCGCCTCATCTGCTATTCATAGACTAATCTAATTTGAGGTACACATTATAGGGGGTTGTGCATACATGTTTTGAGGTTCTTTACCCTGAGGAAGATACACCATGAAATAGTTTCCATCTTTCCAACATTACAGTTGTTATCACTTCTGCTCATTCTCTTTTGCTACTGCAGAATCACTCTTAGCTTAGCGACAGACTCATACGTAAGCAACACATTCATCTCTTGCCCCGAACAATTAAGAAGCAGAATTCTGCAGCAAGATACTTGCCCTGATCCAGTGCCTCACGTATGCAGGAGCTCCAATACACACATGGTGCTCCTGCCCACGAAAACAAGTGACCTATTCACATCTGTCTATATGGGCATATTTTGTTGTTATGGATTAAGTTTCTCCTTCAACTGGCTTGTAGGGCATCAGGAGAAAACTTTGCAAGATTAAAAACCAGGGCTCATCTTGCCACAGCGAACTGGTAGCAAATGTTTCACCAATAAAGATACCCCCTGCTTCACTCACGGGATTCAAAAGCATCCCCAATATTAAAGGCAATAAATAAAAAAGACAAGCAGCAAGCCGCAAAAATGATGAGTCGACATTCCGGAAGCTAAACTAAACCAGTAAATATAAACCATGGGTAGTTGTTATCACAGAACTTGACAGGTTTGCTGAAAAGGGAAAAGAAAATTGCATTTTGGCGGGGAGATTGCTCCATCACCTCCAAGCAACAACAGTGAAGGCTAAGCTTCTTCCCACAGTTGTTCTTAGCTCTCTTAAGACAAGGGGCTGGAGCAGAGCCTCTGTTCGACCAGCAGGCAAGTTCATTCTTACTGATTTCCAGATTGCCACGGACGGAAAGGGAAACATTGCACAGGCATACTTTACTTTCATTGCATTGCTCTTTCAACCAATTTCTATTATAAGCGTATCTCAAGTTTAATTCACAAGCCTTTTTCCTCTTTTGCCCAATTACATCCAACCTTCTATAATTTGTCTATGTTCTGATGTTTATTTTTCTCTTATTTCTGTTTACTTATGTTTTCATGCAGATCCATGTGTTATATAATTATGTACATTTTTCAATGGTCAAAATAAATTTGCAAGCTAAATAATGCTATGCTTTTGTGGTTAGCCTGACCTTGTAAACTGCCTTGAGTCTACAAGACTCCTGACTACGAGAAAGGCAGTATATAAATACTGAAATAAATAAATAACCCAATGCCACTCTGCCTGGAAAAGAATTTAGGATCCACTAGCACAAAGTAATCTGTCTTCCCAAGAGCCGAGGAAATAGAGAAGCTAAGTGAGAGTTAAAGATGCTTTCTGAGAAATCAATCAATCAATCAATCAATCAATCAATCAATCAATCAATCAATCTATCTATCTATCTATCTATCTATCTATCTATCTATCTATCTATCTATCTATCTATCTATCTATCTATCTGTGTATGTATGAATGAACGTGTGTGTGTATGTCCGTATATATGTATGTATGTTCCAGCATAGCTCTGGAATGCCTGGAGCGATTGACAGCAAACTTGGTACGCTTATGCCTTGCGATCTGGAAAGAAATACTGCGGGGGTAAGGCACCCCTAGCACCCCTAGGGGTGGGGGTGCAAAGGGGATGACATTTAAGCCCAAGTTTAGTCGAACAGAACGAAGACCTCTGTAGAACCTTCTGGAAATGTTTAGAAATCATTATGCCCCAGTCTTGGACTCCAATCAAATACTTGCCATGTGACCAGGTGTAGTCACCGAATACAAGTTTATCGATACCGTAGTAGATGCCTATGAGGTTGTCAATTTCCCATCAGTGAGTTTCCCTAAACTCACTTGATCCAGCTGGATTGCCACCACATCGCCTTTTACTTAAAGTGGGATCTCCAATTATTTTACTACGGAACCTCGACCCGCCAAAACTTTGCAATGGCACAAGGCTGTGTGTCAAGAAGATGCTGGGTACTGTAATTGGAGCGACTATCTTAACAGGAAAGGGAGAGGGTGAAACAGTTTTTATCCCATGGATAACAGTCATTCTGACGGATCTCCCTTTTAACTTTAAGAGACTGCAATTTCCAGTGAGACTTGCATTCTCGATCACGATCAACAAGTCACAGGGGCAGTCTATTAAGTACTGCGGAGTGGATTTGGGATCGCCATGTTTCTCCCACGGACAATTTTACGTTGCTTGCTCAAGGGTGGGTTCACCCAAGAATTTATTTATTCTTGCTCTTGGAGGTGAAACTAAAAATGTTGTTTATAATCAAGTTTTGAGTCAAATTAATATTATAGTGAATTTGTAAAAGATTTTACTTCAGAATTTTTATACTGTACTTATACTTTTAATTACCTGTAAATAACATTACTTCAATTTTACACTATAGATAGAATTCATTCCTTTTCCTGTCTAATAAAAGCTTGGAATACATAAATACCCGGGCAACGCCGGGTAAGGAATGTTGGTTTGTTTGTACGAGATAAACTCAGGAACCGCTGAACGCATTTTGAAAATTGATATGTTCCTTAGACTGTCCGTTAACATATAGGCTATGTATCTTCACGCTAATTCTTTTAGGGGTTGGGTAGTGAACTTAAACTTGAAGATGGCGGCAATGAAAATAGTCTTATTGCGTTAAGCTGCGGGCAAACAGCTAGTCTCAAAATATAAATAAACTTACCTTGACCTTATAAAATTCCTTAACTTCAGGCAAAATAGAGTCAAAGTCCCCGCTGATGTAATCGGGCAAAAAGCTGGAGGGAAAAAAAGGAAATAGTTGTTGGTTGTTGTAAAGAAACACTTTATTTCTTGAATTTGAAAAGTGAGGTGTGAGAAGGGGGGAAAGAACAGAATTCTTTGCATTTAAACAGAAAATTAAATGCAAGACGGAAGCAGCAGCACCTGCATTCCAAACCGACATCAAACAAATGGATGTAAAGTTCTAGTCTAACCTTCTATTCATGGTTGCAACTTAATGCCCTACAATGTCTGCACGGTGTTGCCAGACTGGAATCAGAGGAGTCATGCACAGGTAGGTAAGGTTTGCCCTTGAAAATATTGTATGAAGGAAGGAAGCTTATCACTGGTATCACAATTGTGTTGTTTTTTTAAGAAATATTGCATTTCTTCTGCTAGGTAGTCCCTGAGAATCTTATTAACAGACTGAGCCCCCATCCCTTTTATATTTCATAGCATGTTTGTGTATTTATCAGCACTGGCTAGGAAACGAAGGAATCCCTCCAGATACGGACAAAGCCAGCTGTCTTAGAGCTCTACTATGGTCAGGCGGAAGAGATTCCTTTCCAAAGTTTCAAGAAAAGAACCCGAATGCCCCACAGACAGATTCATAGAAGAGAAGGCAGAAGAATTCCTTTCAGCTAACTCAACTCCCAACATGTACATAGCAGGCGTGGGTGCTCAACTCGAGTCATGCAAAATCCATCTCAAATGAGTCAAATTGAGTCGTGGGTGTCACTGACCTAAACTTGACTTGGGGTCAGTGATTTAAAAAAGAGCCTAGACTCAAAATGACTGAGGGCGCAATCCTAACCTGGAGTTAGGCTGGCACAGTTAGGCCAGCAGAGTTTGGTTGGCACAAGGGCCCTGTTGTGCCAGCGCTGCGCCTCCATTGCGTCGGCCGAAGCCGGCCAGCACGAGGGAGGCTGTGTCTGAGGAGCCATAGGGGAGGCTAGAGACTTCCCAATGGTAAGGGCGCAAACGTGCCCTTGTTGTTGCTAGGCTCCAGCCTCGCCTATACTGTGCTGGGTTTGGCACAGGCAGGCCGGGCTTGCTAATCCAGCGCAGTATAGGATTGTGCCCTGAGTACTATGTGCAGGGGAGCAATAGAAGGGGAGGGTACAGATGTTCATCCATTGCTTGTGGGGAAATATTCACTGCATTTATTTTCTGGTTGTCATCAATCATCATCATCATCATTATTATTATTAATTTCATGTCACTAGCCTCAGGGTTGTTGTGAGGACAAAAGTAGTGGAGGGACCATGCACATCACCCTGAGGGCGGTATAAAATGTGAATAACGAAATAAATAATTTCATCATGGGGGTGTCAAAAATGTATGGACCTCTGGTGTCTAATGACCCAGCTATGCCACTGGGAATGTTAAATGACAATCCCACAAAAACACACACACCCCAGCACCACCTCCCTTTTTTCCGTGAATTTTTGCTCAAGGAAGCAATTGACCCGCGACTAGTTTCTCGAAATGACTTTGACCCGTGACTCGAAATTTTACTCACATCAAGTTGCAATGGGCATCTGCTATGACTTGCAAGATAAGGAGTCACTGACTAGCAACTCAACTGAAGACCCGGGCTCAGTGACTCAAGCACATCCCATGTTTTTCCGTATTCTCTCTAGGAGGAATTATTTTGTTGGTATGGAGCACTTGGAAGTGAACCTGAAAACATATTTGCACTTTGGTAAATTTTTGCTCACCCTCCTCACCTAGACACTAGGTAAGTGCCTGGAGATAGAGGCAGCACTTACCCCTTGAAATAGCAATTGGAGGGTTGAAAAGTAATGTACTGCTGCAGGGGTCAGAAGGTGAGATTCTGAGCAACACAAGATTCAGTGGAGTTGCCTTCCATAGTGGGACATGTTAGACTCAAACAAGCAAGGTCAGAACAAACAAGGGGTGTGAATGCTCGAACAACCCTATGGGGAAGGAAAAGGAATTGCAGATGGGGACATACTTTACAATGGGCAAAATCTGCCTATCCTGTGCCATGGGCTACCAGGCAGTGTTAGGTCCCAGCCCAAGTGCTGGTTGGTTAATTTGACTTACATATCAGTGCAAACCATAGTTTGCCAGTTTGAACAAAGCAGCCAACTACAGTTTGCCATAAATCGAAGTGGAAATTTGCACCACGAGGGGGCATGAAGAAGGGAGTGTGCAAGCCCAAGGCTCCTGGTTGTAAAGCTCCACAGCTTGATGTTACATCTGAACTACCCCATTATGTTACAACACTACAGTACAGTACACATTGAAGTTCTATGCTCCAAAGTCCATAAGATTTGAATAGCAACACGGACTGCAAAATTAAGGCATATGATGATAATTTAAATGCCCCAGCAGAAGGAAATGAAAAATAGAGCAATTTCCTGGTTTTCTGGCAATTTAATTACTCTCATTATCCCTCCATTTAATGGCATGTTGTTGTTGTTTTGCCAGCACACTTTTTTGCCATTGAATTGAATTCCAGTCCTGACTGTTTCATTGAAAGAATAACAGACAGTATGATGCTGGCCTCCCATTACTGGTTTCGAAAGGAAGAACCATAAATAGAAGATTCATTGACGCTTCCCTTCAAAAACTTCAATAGTGCAATGCGATTACTGATCATCCCAGAGGCAACAGAGCCGTTGTGAGCATGCAGCTATCAAGGCTTCTTTGTCTTTCACTCTGCCAAAAGGGAATCAGCTGTGCTACCTACCTACCATGTGGTCAAAAACCCCACAACTCATTTGTGCATTGGGTTGGGTGTTTATTCTCCTAATGACCATCTGTGTTGGACTAGGTTGGCTAGTCTACTTTCCACTATGAAATTATGAAACATCTCAGAGCGTAATCCTGGAGTGAGGCTGGCACAGTTAGGCCAGCGAAGTTTGGCCAGCACCAGGGCCACCATAAAGCGCATTTGGACCATTCTCGGAGTCAGGGAGGATGGCGCACATCTGTGTGCTGGCCTCTCTGACTCCGAGAGTGGTCCACACATACTTTGTGCCAGCCAAACTTTGCTGGCCTAACTCCAGGTTAGGATTGCGCTCTCAATTTTGTTGTTATCCTCTTTTCCATTTCCCTCAAATGAAGACGTACACTGCTTAGGCTAGTGGTCTTCAACCCTTTTTGTGCCACAACTCCAGTAAGTAAGTAAAGTATGAATCCCCGTCGATCCTGTCCGTCCAATCCCCGCTCCTGTTGCTGCCCACCCACACCCCCATAATGCCCTCTCAGCACTGTTTCTCTATAACCAAATATTCTTATTAGAAGGAGCAGAAAAAGTCATTGTGAAAGCTATTTTAGCTCCATTGCTAAGAACCTGAGCAGGACTGGGACATAAATTCCTGGTACCTGAAGGGGCACACCAGATGCCTCCCCTTTACCGGGTGAAGCCCTGGTAGTCTTCAATCTTTTTCATTCTTGTAGGTTGCCACAACCACAAAACTGAAGCTTCATGGCTCTATTGGATTATGACCCCAAGGTTGAAGAATACTGAATTAGGAGATAGTTCTCAAGCAATGCATTGGTTTCTGGATTTAGGGCGAAATCCTAACCTAGAGTTAGGCCAGCAAAGTTTGGCAAGCAAAAGGGACACCGTAAAGTTATGTTTGGACCACTCTCAGAGTCAGAGAGCCAGCACACAAGCATATGCTATCTTTCCTGACTCCAAGAGTGGTCCAAACACACTTTATAGCAGTGTGATTCAAACTGTGAGTCAGGACCCATTTGGTGGGTTGCGACCTGATGTCAGGTAACTCGCGGAAAGCTGGTTTCCATCTTGGAAACTGCAGACTTTACTCTTGTTATATTCCTTTTGTGAGTGTCAACAGCTTGAATTTTCAAGTGAGGTTTTTTTAAATTTTATTTTTAGTGCAGTGCTTTTACATCATATTTTGTCCTAATCTTGCTTTCTGTCAGGGATGTTTCATGGTTGTACAATTGCTGCAGTTCAGGAATGCCAATTTGCATTTCAGGAATGTTATTTTATTATATTACAATGACAGCACTGCTTGCTTGATGATGTCACCTCCTGCCATGACATCACTTCCAGGTTAGTGACATCACTTCCAGTGGGTCCCGACACGAGTGCCATTCTAAAAAGTGGGTCCCAGTCTAAAAATTTGAATACCACTGCTTTATAGTGTCCCTTGTGCCAGCCAAACTTTGCTGGCCTAACTGTGCCAGCTTAACTCCAGGTTAGGATTGCGCCCTTAATCTCAAAAGAAGGCAGGGATGCACATGGAACAGAGTGGCTGGTTTCCCCTCCCAGAAGCAGTCTTGAAATGCCCTTCCAGGCGATACTCCAGCCTCCAGGGTTGGCTTTTCAAAGAGTGGAGGGGGCTGGCCCTCAGGAGGGGGAGGCACATATGCTCACAGTGCATTTGCAGTAGATGCTGAATGTTTGCCCGTGAGAGCTTTGCAGGTGATGCCTTACTGATGTTTTTACTTTGCTTCCCTTTTCTTGTTGCCAGGAATAAGTACTCCTAAAATTAATGATGCCTCATGTTTGGGTTTCATAATGCCTATAAACATACCAACCAACTTTGAGACCTGTGGGCATTTTATTTAGTTTTAAATCCTTAATGACATCTCTCCTCAATATATGTCGTCTCTGCTGTAAACAACACTAGGATGGCAGTGTTGGGGTGTTTAATTTACTTTAATCACCTCACTTGGTATTTTATATCAACTTATAAATTTTATAGATGCTGGCATGGCTCACGCAATCTATTTTTCCCCCAATTAGCACTTACAATGATCCATTGCACGTTCTATAGAAAGTATCGCAGAACACTGCATTATGCATGAAGAAGTTGCGTGAAGCATGCAGGAAGGACTACAAACATGATTCTGCATAGAGACTCGCCTCCAAAAGCACCCAACAAGACACAAGTCCTCCGATTTGGCTCTCTGCACTCATATGCAGAAAGTTGTGAAATTGTGGCACTGCTATTGTGCATACTGACATCTCATTATACTGTACAGGCGTGCCCTGGTATCCACTGATTTGGTATCCACTGTTTCAATATCCACGGATACCACAGATACTGAGATACTACTTAAAAAAGATAGGGGAACATTTAACAAATCTATTTTTTTATCCTGTTGCAGCAAAACCACTGATGTTCCCCTATCTTTGAAGAAGGCACCCCCAGTATCCACGGTTTCAGGTATCCATGGCAGGGTCTGGAACGGAACCCCAGTGGATACCAGGGCATGCCTGTACTTATAAAGTACAGCCAGTATTGTAGAGTAGATGGGGACCAGACCTGGACCTAGAAGACGTAGTTTCAAACCCCTGCTCAGCTGCTGAGGTAATTGGCTAATCTTGCAAAGTCATTAGCTGTTAGCCTAGGCTACCTCACAAAGGATGTAAGGAGATTAAATGGGGGGGAAACCAATGTGTGGCATCTCACGGTACCACATAATTCATAATGTAACGACTTTGATGTCTGGATTGCAGCCTGTAGACACAACCTATAGCATATGAAGAGTCCTGCTCAGTAGCTTTCCCCATACACCTAATGCATATATGTGACAGGATATCGCAATGCATTCATGCCAGCTCCTGTTTCGGTTTGAGGAAAAAACAAAATGGAGCGTGCAAATGCAATCAGGTACCAGGGTTACTCCAGAGGGGAGAGCTTCACTTTCCCCAGGAATTTCATCTATCATTAGCAGAGGTGGTTTTTTTCAATCTTTCTTTATTCGCATCAGAAGCACCTACATTAATATAATTTTATGCATACATCAAAATATATTTTTAGAATAAAATACAAGGTTAAAACTAGATATAATTTGCCCAATACTGGGCCATTTTAACAGCGTTCTCCCTTGCCAATCTTCCATTGTGCATGTAGAGGGGCACCGTATGCACTGTAGCATATGTGAGATGGTTTGTTCTTCTCCACATTCACACAGCATGTCTTTTATGGGGAAACCCCATTTCCTTAGATTGTCCTTAGATCTTCCTACTCCAGCACGCAGTCGATTTAAGGATTTCCATACAGACCACGGTTGTTCTTCGCCTGGTGACGGGCATACATATGTTTGTGCTCATTCACTTGGCAGCTCCTTGCTTGCTTTTCATAATTCCAAAGCAGTCTGTGGCGACTGGTTATTGGTGGGGCGCTCCTAAGGAAGCTATTCCGCTATCTCAATCTTGACCGTGGAAGTTGATGGCCACAGAGTTTCTAGGGACGTCGCTTTAACCCACTCCTTCTGCACTGCGCTTTCCCGATGAAATTTGGGAGGGGGAAGGCCAGCTAGGTTTTTTCAATGATTTTTCAATGGGCAGAAGATTTAGCCGAGAGGGTTAATGCCTCCGTTTGCCTGAAGATAACAGCTGAAGATCTGAAGGTCGTGAGCTCAAGACTACCGGAAGTCTCTGTGAGCGGCAGACCTTGCAAACTGCGGCTGATTAAAAGCTGAGTTCCAGCTGCCTCATGGGAGGAGGAGTGTGCTGGTCAGCTGCGTCTCTGGGGGAGCAGGGAAGCCTCTTATCAGCCAGTAGAAGACAGACAGGTGGCTAAGAAAGAAGGCTAAATCCAGAAAGAGCCATCTGTATGAGTGTTGTTCTTGAAAGATAGAACATTTCTGTAAATTGTAAAAACCTTCGGGTTTGTGAATAAAAGTCTGTGAATAAACCGCCTTGAGTTACAGTCATTAGGGAAATCTAGTGATCTTAAGAAAGGCGGTATATAAATACAAGTATTAGTATTAGTATTATTATAACCAAATATAACCATATAACTCTGCTTTCTGCACTTCTAACTTTGGAAAACACCGAAATCCGAGAAAAAATAAAACCATTTTCACCCCCTCTAATAATTAGCTATAGTCCAGTTCAGACATTTAGGTATAGTGCAATAGTGTGGGTGAGAAGCAGACACAGGCCCTTTCCCTCCATGACGCAGGCAAAATCCAGGGTGGATCTGGCCGCCTTGGGTCTGTACAGAAACCCAGTTTGAGTGGTTCTCCTCTAGCAAAAGCTTGAAGAATATGAGGGCTGCACCTCCATCAAACTGGCCTTGAATAAAGGGAGTTCTGTTTACATTGGAGGCTATTTGCATGGTGGAGGGGAGGAGTTGGAACCACTTTGCCATCACACTGTGCCAGCACACATTCATAGTATAGCGGAATGTGAGAACTAGAGCTAAATGTCATCCACACATAACCATCAGTTATCTTTCAACCGCCACACAGTACTGTGATAATGATACATTTGGGCTTTTCTGTTTTTCTCGCTGCAGACTATAATTTTGTTAAGCACTGGTTCATGCATTACACCAGCAGCACAGTCTCCTCTAACTCATGAGTCAATCAAGTACCACTCTGGTAAAGTTAAAACAAGGGGTGGCACACACTTGCAAGAGCAGTAACCATGCAAGTTGCTTGCCTTTCCTGCCTGACCTTTTGCATTTAAATGTTACTGGAACGATGTGGGACAAAGCCACCCAGAGTGAAAGTACTGGCCTACTGAGTGAGGATGCCAATTGGTTAAAGAATCATGCATGCAACTGAGAAGGTAATCAATCCATCCCGTAGAATAAATACCATGCTATCAAATATATAGATGCCATTTTGCAGTTCCTTAATGAAGGCAACAGTTGACTAAGTAACAGACATCTCATTTATTTCTGGAAGGTCATCGTAAAATGCATTTAATCAATCAAGGGAGGTACGAAGATGATTTACAAAAAAAAAAAAAAAGCTATCAGCACTGCACGTCATTTCACAGTGAGCATCTCTGAAGCTCACCTTTAAATCTGCAAAGAATATTTTAATCATCTAATCACACTGATTAGCCAAATTAATTCTTATAGCTGCAGTTCTAATCTAGAGGCGTAACCACATGGGTGCTGCTGCTGAACTGGCATTCATGGCCAGACCTGACACCACTTCTTTTGTCTCTAATGGAGGCCTAGGTGTGTGAGTCACTATAAACTGTGATTATCTGGCTCCTGTGGTCATGTAAGGGATGGGTGTGCCTGGGCCGATCAACATCCTAGGGATAGTCTACTCCTACTGACGATCTCTTTTGCCTCAGTTGATGGACTCATGGATGGCATCTCTTTATTCATGTTTAATTTCCTTTTGCATAATGCCCCACCCCCAAACCTATGCACACATATAAAATTATCTTTGTTCCACAGATGTGCCTGCTAAAAAGACTCTCGCTTACAAAAACATAGGCTCAGTGGTGTCATTCACATGATTTAGGAACAGGAACTCACTTTTGAGTTCAAATTCAAATGTTGAAAAAAAAAACACACAAAAAAAAAAAACCCCGGAAGCAGCCATGGAGCCTGTTAGGATCCGGAACGCCCGTTCTGGTCCGTTCCCCCTGAATGACACCACTGCATAGGCTGCAATAAATCTGATCATCTTGAAAGTGTCAGGTGTCAAAAACTCTTGGGTTTTTTGGTTGTGATGAAGAGACTTGTGTCATTTGGGGACCAGATTGTACAAGGGGCACCTTATGGGAGCTTGACAATCTGATTTCCACTGTGAACTGGATGAGACAACTTCATGGTCATTTTTATCCTCACACTGTTATGGTCAATCATGCGTTCAGAAATGCTGTAAGATGACACCTCAGATTGGAGACTGATAGTTCTCCCCTTGACAAAAACTGCCCACCCAGCATCTGTGGGGAACAAAAAGAGGTGTAACCTAGCCTGCTCTACAGCCCACTTGTCTGCTTGCACAGGAAGTCCCCAGGGGAGTATTTAAATTTGCAATCCCACACTTCAAGCCTGAACTTCCACCACATGACAGATCTGAATGGGCATTTCAGCTCCTATTCTATGTATCAAACCTCCCTCAAATTCAGGGAATTCTTCAGCCTATTCTGCCCCTGGTTGCCATATAAGGGATGCAGCAGGGCCTGCTCCTTCTACCAACCTGCCATGAGTCTCCACCAGCTCTCTTATCTTGTGGATGAATGAAATGGCTTCCCTGATACAGATCAACAACCAAGTGGAAGGAGAACGTGGTGGTGATGCTCACCTGGTATCGGAGCCCAGCACTACAAGCTATCAGAGTGACTCTCTAGCTTGTGGATTACGAATTTCAGCAGCATCTCTAATTCTGAGCTACTGACGCAAATATCAACGATGGGGTGAAAGACTTGGAACAGCATCTGGGTATTCGGCACTATAAGGAATATAGAGTCAAACTGCTGCCCATCGGTTAATTATTCAAAAAGGGATGTTCCAACCGAGAGAGCAGAAACAGAAGAATTACCAGGGTTTATCTCCTTCACTTTCTTTTGTCCCTGATGCAAATGAAACTTAATTAAAATTGGGCATTAAAATGAATTGAACAACTAACACATGAGTCACTTGGACTGTGGTATTAGTTTCCCCACTAGCACAGCACCTCTGCCTGTGGCTGCTGGTGCAATGTTCCTCTCTTTTCCCACACTGCCCAAGGCTGCCTATAGAGAATAACAGTAAAGGCAAACTTTTATAAATGATCCATATTTACATTTATGAAAACAACAATCATAGGCATTCCTTGGTTACACTAAGCACTCAGCACAACATACAGATCTACTTGCAGTACCGAAATCTGAACACTTGGATTAGTCCACTCTCTCGGTTTCAGTTCAAATTCGACTGAGCTGCATGCAGGCCACCAGTTAGAAAGGAATTCAAAGTTTCAGTTTGCAGCTATTGCCATGCCGATCATTCCAAGAGAGCTGGTGTGGCATATTGGTTAAGAGAGGGAGAGCGCAATTCACTCCCACAGTTCTGCCTTTGCAGCTGGAGCTCGGTTAGCCTGTTGCAAATGTTGCAAAAAAACATGTTTGCAGCTATTTAGGAGTTGGTTGCGCTGACAGGACAACCTGCACCAGCCCGCCAGTGCCACATCCTGTCCCAGGGCTGCTGGCAAAGGTTAATACGCCACTGAGCAATGCAGGCGCTGGAAAAGGGTGGCAGGAGCGTATTTCAGAAGCAAGGAGGGGGTGTTTCTGGACTGGGGAGGGCAGAATGGGGGGAGACATGCCCTGGAGGGGGGCAGAATCGGTAGAGACCTTCTCCGCCATATCCCGACCCCCCCTCCCAGGCCAGCAACAGGCCAGTTACACCAAGCTGCTCCACCAGCTGTATAGCCAGCTATATAAGTGGTGGGGATTCAAATAGCCTCACAGGGCTGAGCTGGGGCATTCCTCAGGGTAAGGGAAAAATATCCTCTTACCACAAGGATACCCCCAACCAGCTCCCAACTAGTGCACAGGCCATGCAACCTGGCTGCACCCGCACTAGTTAGGATTGGGCTGTCAATTACAAATCAGGATCTCCTGGATTAGCTGTAGCCTCTGCCGCGAGCTCACCAGGCAACCTTAGCTCACAACCTCTCATCCTCACAACCTCTCATCCTCAGCCATCTCCATCTACATTATGGCGACAATAATTTATATGACTGCGACACCTTCTCAGTGGAGCTGCCCCAGAAGTGCTTGCATTGGCTACCAGTCGGCTTCCAGCTGCAGTTCCAGATGTTGGTTATGACCTTTAAGCCCTGCACTGCTTGTGATCAGAACTCTCGAAAGGGCCTCTTCTATGAATCTACAAGTGCTGAGGCCTTCTGGGGAAGACTCTGGCTCCGTGAGTCACTACACTACAACAAATGGTTGTATCTGTTTAAACATACTATTTTTTTAACAGTTTAATCCTGAATGTACCAAGAAGGAGCCCTTAATCTGTGCCCACCATTAATCTAAAATGGTGATTAAGTGCACAATCCTATCACCCAACATGTTACGCTATTCAGCTGCGTTGCTGGAGTGCAAACTGCACACTATGGTGATGGGAGACAACCAGACAACCTGGGAAAGCTAAATAAAAATATTGTTTACTTACCTCCCCACAGGCCACCTGCTCATCCATGTGTCTCCTTGTATTGGACCTATGCTGGCTGTTCTGCTGGTGTACATCTGGGGAGCAGCAGGGTCCAGGAAAACAGGGATAGGACCCCAGCATATGCCGCTGCTGCCGCAAAACACACCTTCCACCCCCTGCCTTCCCCCACTCAAGACCTCTTTCGCTGACACATCACCTGCTCCAATACAGGCTGGATCCATCGCTGGCAGGAGCATGGGGCCTTCAGCCATTTACGCCAGCAGCTCTGACAAGCACGACAGGAGTGCGACATTTTTGGCACTTCTGAAGTTGGATCACGAAATCTGGCGTCATTAATGCCCAATAGAAATAAAGGTTAAAGGTAAAGGTTTCCCCACGACCGAATGGTCTAGTTGTGACTGACTGTAGGGGGTGGTGCTCAAATCCGTTTCTAAGCCTGTAGAGCTGGCATTTGTCTGAGGACAAGCTTCTGTGGTCATGTGGCCATATGACTATATGCCATAGCGCACGGAATGCCGTTACCTCCCCACCGAAGTGGTACCTATTTATCTATTTGCATTTTTAGGTGCTTTCGAGCTGCTAGGTTGGCAGGAGCTGAAACAAGCACGGGAGCTCACTCCAGTGTGTGGTCTCGAACTTCCAACCTTCCGGTCAGAAAGCCCAGCAGCAGCGGTTTAACCTGCAGCACCACCACGTCCCTACGCCCAATAGAGGCCGTACGTTAATTAAGGCTGCAATCTTATGTGTACCTCCCTGGGATTGAGCCCCACAGAATACAGTGGTACTTACATCTGAGTAAACATGCCTAAGATTGCCCTGTAAATTGTGTTCCAGGTACCGCCAGGATTTTAACAAGGCACAAGTGGCTCCCATGCAGAAATGAAATGTCTTATGACCTTCAGATAGTTTCAAGGATCTCTGATTCCCATAGTTTACATGGCTCAAAAACCGTATATGAACTAGACTCTAAAATGTGTTCAGTCAATTTTTGTTCTCCTTAATTTCAATCCACTTAAAGGTTTTCCCTCTATGAATTTCATATATTTAGACCTGTATCAGTACTCCTTTAATGCACATGACAGAATCATTGATCAAAATAGTGAGCTACTAGCAGAATTATTGAATTCAGGATAAGATATACAGCGACCTAGATATAATGAGCTTTTTAAAGAAAATAAGAAAGCTCTCACTGGTAGTTTGCATTCTGACAGCATAGTCAGAAGGGTTTAACTAGGGAGCTGACTGATCCAGGAAATTATGAAAATGAAAAGACTGTGCCCAGGTTTGCATGCCTTTTGGGATGAAATAAGATTAATAAATGGTCATTTGGCTATGCAGAACCTTTACTTGGTTAAATTACAGAGGAAATGTGCAAAATAGTGAAAAGGTTGGTCTAATTAATGACAAATATGGAATACATTTGGTCTGTTAATAAGCATAAGGACTAGATGGGGTGTCTAATGTATACAGCAGGCCAAATAGCATTTATGATTGCCTGTTGAAGGCTGGAAGTGATGTCATTGAGCTGGTCATGATGGGAAATAAGAATTTTTTTCTCATTTAGGAAGTTATAACCTGCAAACGACAGAAGAGAAAATGTGCAAATCATGATTATATTTTCGAGATATGGGACAGCCCACTTAGCATGCGAGCAGCCCTTTTAGCAGGGACACTTCCTCACAGCTCAGCAGCTGATGGTGATGCTGAGAGAGCCTGAGGGCCAGAGAAGGAGCTTCTGCAGGTCACATGTGGCCAGTGAACCTTTTGTTTGACATCCCTGGACTAGGCACATGATGTCATCCGCTGCAACAGGATTGACAAATGGTAAGAGACTGCTGTGGGAAGGTCTCCAAAAGCCAAACTGCAATTGAAAGACTAAAGGCACAATCCAACTCTCTCCCCGAGAGGGCAGTGTATACATTAGGCCAGCAGTTTCCAAACTCTCCAGGAGCAGGGAATGTTTGCGGGGGCAGGGAATGGCAGTGATGCAATCACTACTGCTGCTGGCAACACAATGGGGTTGGGAGGACTTACCGCTGCTTGCCCCAGTGCGGACCCCTCTACAGGGCTCCCCGTGCGCCCAAAAACTTTAAAAATGTATTGCGACCCACTTTAGTTTGTTATCACAAAACCGGAAGTGGGTCGCAATCTTTTTTTAAAAAAAAAAGTTTTTAGGTGCACAGAGAGCTCTGCAGCGGGATCTGCAGGGCTCCCCTACGCACATCCACTCTGGGGCTGGCAGTGGTAAGTCCCCCCCCCAGCCCCATGATGTTTCCAGCAGTGATGTGATGATGCGATGGTGTCACTGCCATTCTCCACCCCCGCCCCTTAAGGGGAAAGACGCAAAGCTTTCCAGGCTGGGGCCAGAGAGGTTCTGGGTGGGGGGAGGGAGGGAGAGAAGGCGTTTCCGGGCGGGGCATGGGCAGGCCGGTAGGCGTGCTGGCCTGGGGAGGGGGGTGGAGCTGGGAGGTGGCCATTCCAAGCTCCTGTCCCCAGGCCGTGCAGCCCCAATTCTGGCTGCGTGGAGTCCTCAGCTCTGCACCTACTATACAGGCACAGTTCTGAGGAGTCCATAGATGCGGCTGGCATCTACCCTGGGGTAAGGGCACGAACATGGAGCTTACCCCAGGGTGGCTCCTGCCTGCTGGCCTTGCCATTCCAGCGCAAAGTTAGGAGTGCGCCCTGAATCAAAGCCCCAAGTGTTCCCTTTCTGAATTCCTCATGTAAGCCGTAATAGGAGCTGCAGTTTACATAGAAATGGTAACTGAACACGATGGCAGCTTGCACAAAATTAAAAGCATATGGGATAAATAAATGTTTGTGTTGAAAAGGAACATTTCAGAAGACAAAAATAAGCAGGTTTGGTGACACTATGTCTTTCTTAATAGGGCAGAAATGATCCCTGATTGCTGGTTAAAATCATATCTACAGATTCCTTCTTGGCAATAAGTTACGCATAGCAAAAGAAGACTCCATTCCCTATTCATTTTTGGTCTCTCATTCCTTGGCGTTCAGCCTTTTCATTACACACGTTTGGCTTTTCTGCTCCCCTACCTTGCAGAGTTCTTAAACAAGGCGGTGCTAAAGCATGTCTGAGAAGCGGCTTCACACAGAATAAAGGTGAACTCACTAATTGTTTTGCATGAACACCTAAACATAATGGGTGCATTATGTTTTCAGCAGCAGTGCCAAGTAGCCAGATTTGGGTGAACCTCTCTGCTGCACATTTACATGATGGCAAATTTACATTTGCTGAAAATATGAGGTTTGGCTCAGGTGACACTCCAAACCAATCCTCTTAAAGAGGATGAGTGTGGACATACCTCTCTCTCTCTCTCTCTCTCTCTCTCTCTCTCTCTCTCTCTCTCTCTCCCCCCTCCCAGGCTGAATTTAAATGGGCCATCCAGAACATTGTCTGAACTGGCCCAATGAATAACCCCCAATTTTAAAAATATCTCATCAACTCATTCTATGAATTTGAGTGCATTAATCAATAAAGCGAGAAATCCAATTGTCCTGCTCTGTTGACAGCCCACTACCATTGGGGTAGTTTTGCCAAAATTCTTAAGTTTTGCCTTTGGCATAACTGGATCTGAAGATTGCATCCTCAATTTGTATGGGAATAAACCACTTTATGGGAATAAACCACTTTGTTTATAGTGTATTTAACAAGTCATTTACTTCACTGGTCTTTACTATTCTTATGTGCTAGTGCTAATAGTTTTATCATTACATTATTATAACGGAAACACAGGAATGCTGCATTTCAGCTACCATTCTGCAATCAAAGTTGTGTGTGTGTGTGTGTGTGTGTGTGTGTGTGTGTGTGTGTGTGTGT